>JAAALK010000289.1:38535337-38947741 GCA_019279435.1 Zizania palustris | reverse complement strand
TCAACTACGTACCTACTCTCCAACTAAACTTACCTCAATTGCATCGTCCTTGTCTTTCAGGCTTTGATCCTTTTCATGGCAAGCCTTCCTAAGACCAACTACCTCCTTTTGAAGCATATCATACAGCAAACCTGATACTGTATCCTCCGACTGCTCAACAGATGTAAATTCATTAGCCTTCTCATCTGAGTTGTTTGATTCCTTATCATCACTGGAGTCCGTAGACACATTCATACCAGTCCCGTTTATGTGTCCCTTATAACGGTCAAGTGATCTACAACCTCCATCAAAAGACTTTGATGCCCCTTTTGCATGGTTGACTAGAGTAGTTGTGGTGGTAGATACTGAGGATCTCATCTGAAATGATGGGCGTTTTGACAGAAACCCATTGGTCTTAGATAAACTATCAGCACCACCGATAGACTGTCGACGTGCTGCACTAACATTATTGGCTCGGGTTGTAGACATTCTCAAACCTTCCTCAAGTACTTTAAGCCGTAGCTGGAACTTGTCCTGAGAAATTTTATGCAGATCACAATGAAGACATAGTGGAAAGACATAACTAACAGGAAGATGGAACTGTGGAAGAACTTTATGAGACACATGGAAGCATACTTTCAATTGAGCTTCTGAACGTGCAGCCCTTTCTGCTATAGAAAGTTTATCCCGGAGTTGCTGCATTTCTCCCTGCGGAAAAGAGATTCCAAAACAAATTGGAAAAAGAAATGTGTCATAGTATACTCCATTGAAAGAGGGAAGCAAAAAGATACGGTTCCATTAAAAGACTTCGACATATCCATCCAGAACAAGTCAGCAGCAGTGTATAACTGAAAGATAGCAGACCATCATTGCTTACTTGTAAGATCCTCCGTTCTTCTAACCATTGTTTAACAGGCATTACTTTATCATTGCCATCTTTCCATTCATTTGCCACCACTACTGCAACCCTATTTGCGGAAACCTTTGCACGAGCTAGCTCGCGATCAAGAGTTTTCCTTTCTTCCTGATAATGGCATAAGCATAAATTAACATTAAAATTACCATACTGTAAGGAAGAATAAACGGCATGAAATACACAAACATGGGCCCAGGACATTGTGCATTACATTCATCTCCTGAACTTTACGCTGATAGTCTCTCACAGCATTTGCAGCTGCGCCACCAGCAAGAACAGCTTCTTCAAGCTCTCTGACAGTCTGAGTGAGCTTTTCAACCTCAGCTACTTTTTGGCGGTGCATTCTATCCAATATTTTGTTCTCTTCCTGCAGGGTGCCAAATACAAAGACTTATGTACTGTAGCTAATCATGTGGTATAGGCTACTAAACTGTTGCAAATGAAAACTTCTGTTATCTTATACCTGACAGATCTCAATCTGTTTCATCAATTCTTGGTTTTTGTTTTGCAAATCATCCACCAATGAAGCTTTTGCTAATGCTATCTGAACTGTCCTTTCTGCTTCCAGAAGAGCTGCTTCCTTGGACTTTGTAAGACGATCCAATGCCCGGTTGTCGTCTTGTAGTTTTGCAATCTATGCAAGAAAATGAATGCTTATGGCCTATGTGTTTCAATAGCAGCTGACATTCAACCAATATGGAATAAACAGGCAAAAATTAATGGTGCAATACTGAAATCAACAACAACACATAAATATCAAAAAGAACATACAGCCTATAGACATCTATACATAGCAAGTTCCAGAATAAGATGCATTTTGCAAAATTGAAAAGCAACGTCAGGAAATTAGAAGGCCACATTGTTAAAATATCCAAAGTAAAGATCTGTAAAATAAATAGGTTGCATCGCATAAAAGGTAATAATCTTTGAGAAGGATTCCTGTTATGACCTGGAGAATGGAGATTGTGTCCCCAAGCAGCGTAACCAGTTTTTGTGGGTAGCCACGGCTACAGGTTGTTCACCCTGTCGCTAGAATAGATTGGCTAGGGCTGTTCACCCTGACGCCGGAATAGATTGGCTTGGGCTGTTCACCTTGACACTGGGACAGTTAGGAAGATAAAGATTGAACTTTATTTCTTGCTTAAAAAGGTACAACCAAGTCGGTGACCCGGCGCCTAGCACCTAGCACCTAGAGCCATCTAGGTAGCACCTAGGTTCAGTCACTTTCTCCCCTGACTATCCCTTCTCCTGTTCCTCTCGTTTTCTTCTCCTCCTGTTCCTCTCACACGCGACTGTGCTTCCCTCCTGAGTCCTGCCTCCACACGTGAGCGCGCTCCCCTCCCGCCTCAGCACGAGAGCACGCTCCCCCCTCCTGCCTCCACACACAAGCGCTCCCCTCCGGCCAATGGATCCAGGCCGCATAAGCGTCCAGCTGCATGCTCCACTCCCGCCGTCGGATCTAGCCCCTGCTCCCATCCCTCCGTCAGATCTAGCTGAGGCTCCCCTCCCACCGCCGGATCTGTCCGCTTGCTCCCCTCCCACCGCTGGATCTGGCCGCTTGCTCCCCTCCTGCCACTGCATCTGGCCACCCTCTTCCCTCCTGCCGCCAGTTCTAGGCTGCCTAGGCGCCACGGTCAACCGCACAGACCTCAGTTGACCCGCCTAGATGCCCCACCCACCCAGGCCACTGACTAAGGCCACCGCACGGAGCTAGGGTGGCACCTAGCACCTTTCGGCCGCCTAGGCGACATCTAATCCTGCCTTTTCGAACACTACTCATATATTTATAGCCTAAGTACAATCTAATCTCTTAGCAAATAGATCTAATCTGCTATCAAATATCCCCTGATTTAGCTAACAGATAAAATAATTAACTAACTAAACTCCTATGGACTCTTCTTTAGCTAACCGATTAACTAACTTAACTTCTAAGGGCTCTTATCTCTAGCAAAGATGCCTACATCAGCTAGGATTCTCTTTTGGATGTTTTCTACTTTTCTCCACACAGAAATTCAACATTGTTATTTTTGAAGCAAATATTTCACACAAAAACAGATCACAGATGCATGAAGAACATTGGCACCGACTAGAAAGAAAAGAAGAAAGACGATCTAAGTATATACTAGGATCAAGTACCTCCAGACGAGCTAGTTTCAGCTCAGCTTCCAGTGGTGCAAGAATGGCTTCAATAGGGGGCATGTCATCATCTTTCTGTGCTGCATGAACCCTTCGAAGTGTAGCCTCTGCTGCAAATTGGGCGGCAAGTGCTGCTTTCTTTTCATCGTTGATCTTCTTTGCCTCAAGGTTCTGCAATCCCATGTGCTGTCAGTGACTGTTCTCAAGATAAGATGACCTGCAATAGAGGAAAAATAAGGGCTACTCTGTTACCTTGCTTTCAAGGAGAGACTCTGTAAGCTTCAGCTTCTCATCCACCTTTGTCAATTCTTCCGTAAGCTTACATCAATGCAGAAGGCAAAGTCAGGTTTGTCCTCCCAGAAAAACATCTTATAGTTGAATACAGGTATGAATCAAAAGCTTTGACGATACATAAAAAAGGCAATTAAGTATGCCCACAACAGCTTAGCCATTGAATTATAGCAAATTACTTAAGATGCCTGCAATTGATGCTGCATAATGGGTATGGCCAGAACTATGAAGAACAAGGATCAATGCTCGACAAAAATATCACAAGCTAGACCAGATTATATTGGAACTCACAGAGAGTTCATCAAATCATACAATTATTGTCAGTCCTCAGCCGAAAGATACAGGAGACAATGAACAGGTTTTGCCAGTCAACTGTTCTGTTGAACTCTCCTCTGTTCCTCTGTTTATATAGCTTGCAAAAAATTACAGAAGATAGAAGACTCTGTCGATAGAAGGCTTGCAGAAATATTCTAAATATAGACTTAGAGCTACGTGTTGAGGAAAGCTATCTGCACCAAATAACCACCTGCCATCTATATGAGATCATGCAGGATTACTGAACTTATATATAAGAGTGCCAGATTTATAAGATCTGCGCAGATATTAGCCTTATCTACCAGATCCTTTCCTGATATAGAGGATACATGTACAGATTGGATCTTGCGCATTATTATTACTCGGCAACAATTGTGATCAGTAAGAGCAGAGAAAGCAAATGTTTGTGCATACCCATTGAAGCTTTTGAGCCTATTAGGTCTGTGGAGATCTTAGTGAGCTACAAGCAGACGTAGAACATACTTAATAGAGTTTTCATGAGTTATATTCAAAGATTTCTATCAATGCTGGGCTGAGAAAACAACCTTTTATCCAAAAAATATTCAAAGATTTCTATCAATGCTGGGCTGAGAAAACAACCTTTTATCCAAAAAATATTCAAAGATTTTTTTAACAACGGAAAGAAAAGATGCCATTTTCCAACCAAAATGTAGCAGGTCGCTAGGCATTAGTATACGACAATAAAATGAAGAAAGCTACTGGGATCTGCATCGGATAACAGTCACCACAAGATGCATCGGATTTAGGTTAGTGGCTAGTCCAGAAGTAAATAGAAAGGATTTTTCTTTGTACTGACATCCTCGACGGCTTTCTCGCGCGCTCGCTCGGACAGCCGCAGAGCCTTGATCTCGGCCTGCGCCTCTCCTAGCTCCTTCTCCTTATCTGCAGGAACGGGTTGCAAGTTATACGATGCAAAAGGAAAAATGTTGGCTTTTGGCGGAGGAAAGATCCGAATTAGCGAGAGTGAAGATCCAAAGATCTAGAGGCAGATCAGATCGGGGTTGAGCTGCATTTGACGATAAGCATGGATGGGCTTACACTGGAGCTCGTTCTCAAGGCGGGTAAGCTCGACGCGGACGGGATCGGAGCCGTGGAGGAGGTTGATGAAGTCCTCGACCTCGAGCGCGGGTTTGAGCTTTTGGCGCTGCTGCTGTTGCCTGAATCCCTTGCCGTCGCCGTACGGGTCGGCCATGGCGGTGATGCCGACGGGGAAGGAGCTCGCTACGCCAGCTGTAGAGATCAGTCTTTCTCTCACACGCGCGCAGGCGCCGGCGCAGCAGCAATAGTCTCTGTAGGACCGTACGCGCGGGGATGGGGGTTGAATCGAGCTGGGGCGCTGAGCAAGAGCAGAGAAGGAGCGGAGAGTGCAGAGTGCTGAGAGCCGAGTCGACTCAGCTGACAGCGAGGAAACCAACCAAAACGAAACAGCCCATGGCCATGCTGCTGGTGGGCTCAGGCCCATCACCGGCCAGATCGACAGATGACCCGACTACCGTGGCCAGCGAGGAGATCTAACCCTACCCACCTGCGTCTCTTCCTAGACGAGCAGGACGCGGCGGCGGAGAGATAGGTGATGTCGTATTAGGTATTCGTCTTCTTCTACTTCTTTTGTAACGTGTTCGTAAAGACGATGTCTTGAATTTATCTTTGGTCACAAGTTTCAGGATTTCTGCTGTTTGTCGGAGTCCGGATGTTGCTGCAGCCATTTCAGCTTTCTTAGAAAAGCTCATGCGACTCTACTCCACTTCAGAGGCTCCAATGATCTCTTAGTTTTTCAACAAGATGATGATGATGATGGCGATGGTGACGAACCCAATACGGCTTGTTATGTGTGCTCAAGAGATTATACTCTCTAGGGCTTAGAGTGGTTTCATGTGTTGCCAAGTTCTAGTCAAGGAGATCAAGAAATCATTTTTCGGTGAGGTATTGTTTCATCCATACACTTCATATACTTTTAAATAACTAGTTGCGATGAGATATACTTCAAAGTTTTATAAGATTATGAACTTCAAAATGTACCTCACTAGTCACAATTAGAAGCAACAATTGAGGGTGTATAGGGAAGTGCATAAGGTGTGCAGTGTTTCAAAGCACTTGGAAACAAACAAGATAGAACAAATTACTTTTTTCACTTCAAATGTCTTTCTACATTAAAACTTACCCAATGATAATGTTGAAAGTTAGTAAAGGTTGGCTCTTTGAAAACAATAGTCTCAATTCATAATGTTCTGACTTGTCAATTCCTTTATTCCTTCCCAGAGGATGATTTTGCATAAGCCTGAGGTAATGGTAAACTGGAGTTAGTTTAATCCGAATGAACATGAACTATTGTACTTTTAAGTTTCATTTATCACTTAAGCTTGGCAAAATTCTAGTGTTAACATGAGTTCCCAAATTTGTAACTTGTGCTATATACATGCAATAATCAGATATATGAGGATGAAATGGATAGTAATGAAGCATTTTTTCCCTCTTAATTGATTGGCAGAGGTCCTGCCTTACTTTCAAAAAGAAGTAGTAATGAAGCACAGTTGCATATTCAGATATATTTGAAGAAATTTCATCTGGGGCCCGATAGCTGTTGTGCTGACACACACGACGTCGGCGACCAGCTACTGCTGGCGCCGCCGCCGCTAAAGTCGGAGCATTTCCTCTTGTCGACGGACCGGAAGTCCACAAGCTCGCGCCCGTACAAGCGCAGGTAGCCAAGCAGCTCAGCCCTTGGCACGCCGGGCTCCATGCTGTCGTCGAGCATGGCAGAAAACCGCTGTCATGGCCGGCCGCAACGCCGCATCCTCGTGTAGGCAGCACAGCGCCACGCGTACCACCCGCGACACCTGCGCCGCGTCCGCCCGCTCCTCCAGCCGCGGGTCCACCAGCGCCTCGTACCGACCCTCCTCGTGCAGCTCCAGCGCTAGTGCAGGGAAGTAGCCGCCGCCCTCCGGCGCACCGCCGCTGCTGTCCGTCTTGCTTTGCTGCTGCAGCTCCCTCATGCAGTTCTTCCTGCCGCGCACGATCTCCAGCAGCACCATACCGAAGCTGTACACGTCGGCCTTGTCTGTGATGGGCGCGTTCGTCAGCCACTCTGGCGCCAGGTACCCGCGGGTGCCCCGCATCGTCGTGAACAGCCCCGACTGCTAGGGGCTCATCAGCTTCGCTAGCCCGAAGTCGGCGATCTTCACACCGCCGCGGTCGTCCAGCAGGATGTTCTCGGGCTTCACGTCGCAGTGCAGGATCTTGTGGGCGCAGCCAGCGTGCAGGTAGGAAAGCCCGCGCGCCGCCCCCACGCACACGCCCAGCCTCTCAGGCCACTCCAGCGCTGCGGCGCCGGCGCGGAAGAGGCACTGGTCTAGCGACCCGCTGATCGAGGACACCTGCGGCGAGGACAGCATCGGCAGCTTGAACCAGCTGCGGTTGCCATCGCGCTTTCCGCCCTGCTTCTCGGCGAGCGGCCGACGCCTCGCCCACTGCGCGCCCATCACGTACATGAGGAAACCAATGGACACTGCCGCCACGGTAGGGAGCACTATGCCGAATACTATGGTTATGAAGCTCAGTGACGATTCCTTGCTTCCTCCCTGGCGGCGCGACGGCGGCAGCAGAGTCTTAATGAAGCCGACGGCGGCGTCGCTGTTGTCGCCGCGGAACACGGAGCCGATCTAATTCTGCACAAGGTAGCACGACTTGGAGGAGTTCCTGTAGAAGAAGCCGAGGCAGAAGCAGTTAGTTGAGCAGAGGTCGCGGCAGGCCGGGAGCTCATCTCCGGAAGTCGCCGGTGACACGAACTTGTTGGCAAAGTAGCCGATCCCCTTGCCGAGGATCATGTAGTTGAAAGGCGGTGGACTGCCGGCGGCGGCGCAGCTGTCTGGCAGCGCTGAGCCATCCACCGGCGAGCACCCGCCACTGGAGTAGGTGTTGAACGCGTCTGGGCACGAGCAGGAGGTGCCGTTGGTACCGGGCGTGCAGAGACCGAGGGACTGGCACGGCAGCGGGAGGTCGCATCCATCGGGAGGCGCGCGTTGCGGTGGAGGAGTACGCCATGCTGAGCGCGCGAAGTCGGCCAGAAGGGTCCAGCTTGAGGAGGCGAGGCTCGCCGTTAGCCGGTGGCGACGGGAAGGGCAGGCGGAAGACGGTGTCCCGGCCGTTGGCGGCGAAGAGGTAGAGGCCCGAGGAGTTGGCCGCCATGGAGTGGACGGCGTCGTTGGAGTCGTGAACGGAGGCAGTGTCGGTAGACAACGCCAAGTAGGTGAGGAAGGAGTCGTTGGTCGTGGCCCACTGCAGCAGCGCATCGGTGGAGGTGAGCAGGAGGCGATAGGCGCCTAGATTGAGGTCCTGGTCTGAGGCGGCCGCCGAAATCGGCACGCCGGCACGCAGGGTCTAGCCGGGGACCAGGGTGTCAGTGGGGAACTCGAAGGAGGACCAGAGCGTTGCGTTGGCAGCGTCGAGGAGAGCGAGCTCACCGGTGTCGAGGAGGCGCAGCGAGGCGACGGGCGCGCTGAGGCGTGGCGTGGCCCAGGAGGGCGTGGCTGGGGCGGCGGGGTCGGAGAGGGCGAGGCCCTGGGCGTTGAGGGAGAGAACGATAGACTGGAGGATGGTGGCGCCGGCGGTGGCGGTCCAAACGGGGGTACGGGAAGCAACGTGGAGAACGGAGAAGAAGAAGCGGGACTGCTGATCGGAGGAGGGGTCGGCGCCGGCGTTGTAGACGGCAGCAGAGAAGTTGGCGTTGCGGGAGAGGAGGAAGACGCCGTTGGTGTCGATGAAGTGGAAGTAGGTGAGGTTGAAGGGCGGGTAGAGGTACTCGACGGGCACCTCGCGCGGTGCCGCCCGTGGCGCTGCCAGCGCTAGGAGGAGAAGGTGGAGGACGTGGAGAACCGCCATGGAAGGAAAGCTTGAGGGAATCGGGCTAGCCCCCGCATATCATCTCAGTCACAGCCATGGCGGAGGGGAATAGGGCGTTGACTTTTGCAAGTAGAAGATGGGAAGTTGAATGGCCAAGTACATTTAATGCAATGATTCGAATAGTTGATAAAGAGACGGGTTGTTGCCAGTTGCGACCACACGAAGAGGAGAAAAAATTTAATGGATAATAGTTGTTTTGGTGTTCAGGTGAGACTTTTAGAGTGTACAAATATTAGTTATTTCGTCAACCAAAGTATTTATCTAGCTTGTGTTGCTCTATTTAATATCATTACGCTCTTCACGAGATCCGCAACATAGTTGCTGTTGCACTCATCGTGAGAACATGTAGAAAAAGTCTACAATTCCATCGGTAAGCGTGTTGATACCACTAAAGAGCAAAACTATAAGTTGGAGCATGATAATAACAGATAGTGTAATAAGACCAACTCTTCCTCACTCATGATGTATAGAAACATGAGAGAAAAACTATTAAATTGGATAGACGAATCTAGATTAGGATTGGATTTGTTCATTAAAAGTATCATGCCTAATCTCACAGAAAACCATGTCATATCCAAATCTAAATATAACAGTCATTTTGCTCTGTTTCAAGCATCGTTCAACTTTAGTCTGAACTGAAAAAACCATTTTGAATAAGGGGAACAAAGCATTGTTCAAAATGGTCATGAATTTGAGCCTATCTTTTAGCTACAAAATTGGTTAGCTTCAGTGTTACCTCCTCAAGTTCAACTTCCAAAGAGCAGACGTTTTGGTTAGATAGAAAATGAAATAGAAAGATTCAGGCTCGGTTCGGTTTGGTTCGGCGGCTTATACGTAAAATATGCATTATAACATTTAAATTCAAAAATACATGTACTATATTTAAGAATAAAATATAGGTATCACATTCAAATAAAATATCTTATATATTAAACTTAAAAAAGTAGTTGCTCAATTGATCTAAGTCTATAGATGATCATATGGGCTAGATCATATGGGCCAGCACGAGGCACAGAGATTTTGGTCTGGCCCATACCTGGTACGGCCCGTCTTTCACTGGGCTAGGCCGGTCCGACACGAAGCATCGGGCCATGCTTGGGCCGAGGGGCAAATCCGTGGGCCAACACGACATGGCTCGATAGTAGTAGTTTAGCCCACATGCCACTTTTATTCGGATATTATCAACTTCAAACCTAAAAAAAATCTCAATTGAGTTGTAGCATAATAGTTATTCTCACTCAACTAAAACCTTTTACTCAAATTTGTACGAGCTAGCATAATCAGTTCAAGCTTTTGGGGCCCGCTTTTAGGTACGGTACAGTCAGACACAGCACGAATCTAATTTTGTCGCCCCGTGCTCGTGCCGGGCGGCCATATCTAAGTGACACCGTGACACCGAGCCGAGCTTCGAGTCAGCTCGTGAATCCGAGCCAATTTGCCCGTGTCATACAAGCTAAGCTACCAGGATAGTTGTATTTCCTAGTAGCTTGTTTTCAAACAAAATGTGTTCATAAATCATAATAGACAGTAACAGCTGTTGTAAAGAAGCAAAAAAAAAATGAGTATATATATACGGGAACAATGCAAGAAGAATGCATGCGTGCATGTAGATCGAGAGAGGTTGATTCTAGCATTTGAAGCCGTGGCAAACAGAGAGGATTATGATGAGGATGAGCGCGACGATGATAGCGACGACGATCAATTTGATCTTCATGTTCTGATACCACATCTTGCGCCGCACCCGCGTGCCTTGCTGCCTGAAATCAGCAGCCTGTAAATTGCAATAATCAGCTACTTGATTGAAGTGGCCTGATTGATTCATGGAATGAGATGAGAAGAAGAACTCCTGCCTGGTCATGGAGATGCTCTGTCCTGGAGACGAGTGTGTCGATCTGCTGCCCACGATCAATCACCTGATCGACATCATGCACGCGATAAGACCGACAAGGCATGCAACATATGAACAAGTAGCCCGATTGCAAGTGACTAGATAGATCATAGATACCTTGTCGATGTTTTCCATCATGATGCCTTTGACTTGAGAGACCTGAGCTTTTACTTTGGAGAGCATGCTCACCTCCTCAGGGTGATCCGTGCAGTACTGCATCTGCTCCCGAAGCCTTGGCCTATCTCGCCGATGCACGATTAAAGTTTTTCAGAGCTAATAAATTCTATCTGAATCTACAAATTGCTTGCAGTTGCAGATGAAACGATCCAAGTATTACCCGAAATCTCGGGTGAGGCTGTTGGCGGCAGCTGTGGCTGCTTTTCCTCCTGCGTATCTCTTGTTGAAATCCTCCTTGATCATATCCAGCAAGGCGAGAGGAATCTGCCGGCCAGTCGACTCGGTTGCAACAACGCAGTACGCTGTAGTTCATCATGCGCATGCAAGAATACATTTAGCCTTGTAAAAATCCCAATTTGAGCTGAGGTCGCTAAGGTCGATTTATTATGGAGTACACGTACGACGTACCGTAGCCTTGGTGGATGAGGAAGTTGAAGGTGTGGGCGTCGCAGGTGTAGGTGAGGCGGTTGTCGCCGGCGGGGAGCTTTTGCAGGCACTGCCCAGCGATGTCGCGAAAGTTGCCGGCGTACGCCGTGTGCTCCGCCAGCACCACCGTCCCACGCGCCACCATCGCGTATATCAGCGCCGCCGCCGCCTCCGCCATCTATTACCTGCTTCTTCTTCAGTTCCTGGTGTTCTGTTCTTCTGGGCGTTGTGGCAAGAAAGGAAGGAAGGAAGGAAGAAGAAGCTAGGGAATGGAGAATGCCGAGTTGAAGTTCTAGATGCTTGGACTTTGGCCAAACTGGGCTTTCAGATTAAGAGACCGTCTCCTCTGTTTGTCCGTCCGTTGACTAGGTAACAGGTTACGAGCCCTTGTTGTCATCTTCTCCATTAGGAAGGAGTAATACTGGTCGTCTCCCGCCCGCGTTACCTACTTTTCTTGGACGACCTTCCTTCCTTCCTTCATCTCGTATCGAACATAAATCGTATGGGAAGACCAGCGACTCGAAGTCCGGCGGGCTCCGGCACGACGGCGCGAGGTCCGGCGTGGCTCCGGCGGCCGCCTCCTCGCCCTCTTCTGCTCAACCTCTCCGGCGATGTTGACGGAGGCGGGGCTCTAGCGCGGGTTGGAGGCCGCCGGCCGCGTCGCGCCGTCGCTGTCGATTTCTCCAGGCCGTCAAATGCCCTCCGACGCCAGATGCGCATGGAGGGCCGCCGACCTCGATGCCCTCCCCACCGTGATCACTGGTCACCGAGCAAGTATCATTCCAACGGTTACCGACCCCTAAACCAATCGTTACCGCTAGAGTTATACGGCACAGTTACCGCTAGAGCTGGGACTTGGCCGTGCTTTGCATGGACCGGCCCAAAGCACGTAGGCCCGGCCCATGCAAAGCACGACCCGGTACGGCCCATGGATGGGCCGGGCCGGCACGGCCCGTACGAGGGCCGGACTTGGGCCTAGAGGTTAGGCCCGGTGGGCGGCCCGGATACGGCCATTAAAGTGGGCCGTGCCTGGGCCGGCCCGGCCCAAAAAAAGCCCATGGGTAAATAATTCATATGTACGAGGAGGAGACATGTTATTAAAAATTAAAAAAGTATGCAATTTACTATTTGAATATACCTTGCTCTATATCATGTGTAAGACAAATCAAAATTTGAGTCATTCATATATAGGACAAATCAAAATGTAAATATATATACTCAAGAGCAAATAAAGTAGTATTAATGAACTAGTATCATGTGTAAATTATTAATAAAATTCATTTTCCCCTATTTTTTGGGTTGTTCTATTATTTTATGTGAATTAGAATTTTCATTATTCAAAGATAAATTAAATAAATATTTTCATAACCCTGGTAAGAGACCATCTAACAATGTTACAAAGTTAGGGCCGTTTTTGGGCCGGTCCGGCCCATCCAGGCCCGTCGGACTTTGGGCCGTGCCTGGGCTTGGCAAACACAGGTTCGGGCCAGCCCGGCACGGCCCTTAATTTTTTTGGGCCGAAAAGGCCCGGCCCATTTTAGGTCCTGGCCCCAAGGACCCGGACCGGGCCGGCCCGGCCCGACCCATGTCCCAGCTCTAGTTACCGCTATTGCACGTGCTCAAATGCATCGTCATGCATGCATCTTGTACATTAATACGTAGAAAAAACCAATGTAACGCCCGAAGTCGACCGAATTCAAGTTTCATTGAAATTATGTAGAAAATCAACTTTCAAAATGTTCATCAAGTTACGACAAACAAAATATAGTTCAAAGGCTATTTTATTACACTGAAATAATAATAAAAAGATCTTGGCGATAAACACCTTGCTTATGACTTACGTTCTTGACCGAGACAGCTACTTCAGGCCTTCTAGACGTACTCAACAAGCCACAGAAATACAATTAATGAAAGATGTTGAACAAAAGAGCATAATCTAGGATTGATGCATAAAAGAGCATATGAGTTGTTAAGCTTTAGTAAACAGTATTAAAACATGAATGAAATGCGGAAGTAAATGAATATGTATTCCCACTACTTTGAGTTGCACACCTGTGCCAACTCGCTCTTCAACTCATCTCGACAATGCCATGCCATTCACACATGCAAAATAAATGCTAACTACGAAGAACATCACTGGGCTCACCCATAACCATGGGCACGATTTTTCGAAAAAATTATACTCTGATCAGAGGTATACTACTTTCCCCACAAGGCACTCGTCTCTGCACACTACAGTGTGTTACGATAACCCAAGTGACAGGAACTCATACCAAAACCCTTCGTATGACACTGCTCAACAAGAGGACAACCCCACTAGGTTTCATCGACGTTCCACTGAGATCTCACCCATAATGGCTAGGCAGACCCCGATTGGTAGACGTGCGACCCTCATTAGTGCCTCGTCAACACAAGCCATCACTAGGAAGCTCCTGATAGATGGTCTTGTCTCCTCCGCTTGGTGCATCAAGTTGAACCGATCCATACTCCGAATTAGGTCTTACACATAGACTTGTGATTAGTATGATAATGTTTCGCAATATATCTTGCAGACCGGTTCTTATAATGCCCCGGGTGCGACCAACCAATGCACAAGCTTGCACCCTGAACCCACCATGCACAATACCACATCACTCTCCAAGATTCACCATAAACATCTCAGAACATCAAGGAGACGATATATATCAAAGGTATAAAGAGTGCAACCTGTCTAATAGTATAATTGTATTTAAACAAGCCTAAACAGTTGTGCCTCTACCATAGAGCACTAACTATTAAATGATAACGACGACAAGGAGAATGAGGTACAAAGCATGGCTTGGGTTTGCACATCAAGGAATAATGCTAACAATAGCTATATAAACAAGTGTGTTCTAACATGCATTTATTAGCCTATGGGTTATAGCAATTATTCAAAAATGGGTTCAACATGATCAACTAATTCTATAGGAGGGTTCTGTGACTTGCCTCTTGCGATTTTAAAGAACTTTTTAACTCTTGACGAAGACTTCCAGGTCTTACGCAACGTCCTTCAAAGCTTCAAGAACACGAGGCTCTACACGGTACACAAAACAAGATAAACACTCTAAGAAAACAATTAAACAACACAATTAAATATTCTTATTAGTTAAAGTATTAATTAAGAATAATGATTGAGTTTGAATGGAGAAGATGGAGTGAAATAGAATTGTTGATCTCGAGTTGAGACAAGGACAGGAGTTGAGACAAGGACAGTAGATTGTATTCGCAAAATAG
Source organism: Zizania palustris (assembly GCA_019279435.1). Classification (NCBI taxonomy): domain Eukaryota; kingdom Viridiplantae; phylum Streptophyta; class Magnoliopsida; order Poales; family Poaceae; genus Zizania; species Zizania palustris. Next base: position 38,933,438 of record JAAALK010000289.1, on the reverse strand, counting down.
GGGAAATGGTGTTCGACCAAGTTGAATGTCAATGACCAAGAAACAATGGTTCAGGAGAAAGAGAGGTGGTGAATGGCGAGGAAGCATCAGAACGACACGAATCAGATCCGACGAACAATAACATGGATTGGGGTGAAGGAAGACAAATAAAAGAGATGGTTCAACACTAATTGAAATGAATGAATGACAAATCATGGTTATGAGTCAACGAGATATGTTAGAACTAATGAATGACGACACATAGCAGAATAGAATAACAATGATGAGCTATGGCATTCAAAGGCGCGTGACATACATATCAAGGTTAGATCAGAACAAGATCAATGTTTAACAGGTATGTCATCATGGTTGGGACAAATAAGATACCATAGACAACGATTCAATTGAATAGAATAAGAATACAAAGTTTCAAGGGTAGTAGTATCTAGCTCGGAATTGATGGATAGCAAAGGAGTATGTCTAACTGGAATAGTAGACAAATCATAGAGACATAATAAATCAAGATAAGCGAACATGCTAGCAAGTTATAAAGAATGACATAACAACATGGTAATGAATCGATCGGAATGAATGGTGCCTAGCACCAAATGGATCAACGATTAATTGAATGGAATAGAGCAAGAGGAAACCAAAAACATAACATGTTGAAATCAACAATTGATCATGAGGTATACAACGATGTAATTAGTGGAGGGACCAAAACCAACTGATACGACAATTTAATCAGACAAGCAGAATGTCAAGGAACCATGACATAATAGGCAAACGATTCAACAAGACATATGAAAGACATGTCAACATGATAATGCATCGTTTGAACTGAACGATACATAGCACAATATAGATTCACGATTAATTGAATGAACAGTAGGAGGGGGAGATGGTCCTCACCAAGAGGCGATGAAGAAGATGATGTGGCGCTAGATTAAATTGGGCGATCGGTCCAATCAAACATGGATTAGGCGTGATTCAATATCAACCTAATCGAAACAGAATAAACTGGAATGACGATCTGACAATGGACAAACATCATACAACAGGAAACACTAGCGCGAGAACGAAACAATGATACAATAAAACGAGATAGAACTGCAATGAGATTTATGACATGATATAAGTAGACAGTCATAGTATTACTCAAGGAATAAGATAGGTAAATGATAATAACAATATCAGATGATCGATCGGAATGGAATAACAAGGTACGCAATAGAGTTACACTTATGATCATGATACGATGATAAACAATTGGCCATGACATACAATTTGATTGACATGAACACAATGGCAGAATAGATAGATATAATAATTCATTGATTGGAGTAGGAAAAACATAGAACTAAGGTTGAATTTACCGATAGATAACAAGGTATAGGAAAATATAGATTAAAATAGAGTAATGAACAGATTGAGTCATAATAAATCTGTTAAAATTATTTAACAATTTGATAAGATTAAAATAGAAGAGAGGGATTCTCACCAATAACAACAAGTTGGCAAGCAGAGGTGATTTGGGCGGCGATAGCCCGGTTGGCGATGCGAGGAGGTGAGCGGGGCGGAGGTGCAGCGGACAGGGGCTGCAGTACGTCGGCGCGGTGGATGCGGCGCTGGACGAGCGGCTGGCCGGCGACGGCAGAAGCGGTGCGAGGGTTGCGCGGCGCGGCGGCTGGGCGCGGGGAGGAGGCGCGGTGCAACGCGGCAGAGGCGGCGCGAGGTGGGGGAGGCGCGGGGCGGTGGCAGAGGAGGCGCGGCGTGAGGAGGAGGCGCGACGCTGGTGCGCAGCACGGCGCGGCCGTGCGGTGGAGGCGGCGGTACGGCGGCGCGAGGGGAGGGCGCGGGGCGGCGAGGGAGCGGCGGCGACGGCTGGCCTGGGGGCGCGCGACAGAGAAGGAGAGGGGAGCGGGGGAGCTCTGGGAGAGGAAGAAAATGGAGGAGGCGGTTACGGGTTGGGAGGAGGAAGAAGAGAGGGGAGAGAAAAAGAAGGCTGCGCACGGGATGTGTGCAGCATGCAGGCGAGAGAAAAGGAAAAGAAAAAGGAAGAAAGAAAAAAAAGAAAAGAAAAGTTTGAAAAAAATATAGAAAAATTATTTTCTAAATATTTAAATTTATACTTTTGAGAAAAAGTGAAAAGTTTTTGGAAAGTTTCAAATTTAAAATAAATTTATAAATTTTAGGGGAATATTTTGAAGAATAAACGGCGGCTCATAAAATCAATAGATTTTGTATTCGCGCTAAAATTAGAAATTCTGAACTTGAATACAAAACCAATGTTTTGAATTTATTTTCGGGAATTAAAAATATAAAAACAATTTTAAACGTGATTTTTTATGGAATTTAAATCACGCGATTAAAATGGGATTTTATTTCGCGAATGAAAATAGAGTATTGATTCCTCCAGACTTACGACGGGAAAAGAGAGATGGATTAATCGAGGATAAAAATTTCAAACTCGGCCGAAAAGAGATGGAATTTAATTTATTTTCAATTAAAATTATTTATTGAAATATTATGAGCTACTATTCTAATTGCAAAGTCCTTAATAAAAACCTAAATTGATTTACTAGAAATTCCTCTAACCAAATTCGATTTGATTTTACGTTACTTTTTAATTGAAATGATTTATCATATATTTTATTCACACCATATTATTGTCGAACATATTTTATTATTTAACGTTAGAGTTTTGCAATAAAATAATATTGATTATATCTTAATTAATTCCTCTGCGCCAAAAATCCCAAAAAAAATTGGGACACAATTTAGAGCAAAGAGAATTTTAAGAAAAATATTCTCGCCACGATTTATTTTTAAATGAAAAGTTTAAGGCTGTATTTTAACTTCATTGCCAATCGCTTTTCACTGAATCACTTTCTTAAAATTTATTTATTAATTTATTTATTTATTTTAACGCCTGACAACAACCAAACCACCAGAGCAGCATCCAATATTTGCAAAAGCACAGCAGGTCGCTTCCAAAGGCAAAAGCAAAGGCTGATACAATTAAGCAAACAATGAACCGGAAGCAACATACAAGTGGTGTCACATCTATCTATCTATCCATCCATCCATCTGTAAAACTATAAATGAAGGCATCATCTCATCTGCATTCTACACATCACCGTTAATCGATCGATCTCTTGATTAGTATTATGCTGCACCGTGTCGCCATGAAGCAGATGGTGGCGGCCTTGTTCCTTTTGGGTCTCCTGGCTCTGGCCTTTGCGCAGTACGATGGGGAGGAGGAGCAAAAGCAGTACTGCCGGCAGGAGGAGCTGCAGACGATGGAGTCTTGCAAGGATTACCTCGAGAACAAGTGCACGGCGTCGAGCATGCCCATCACCTGGCCCTGGAAACGCCGGATGAGCAGCTGCCAGCAGCTGCGCCACAGCTGCTGCCAGCAGCTCGCCCAGATGTCGCCGCCGTGCCGCTGCAAGGCCATCTGCAGGGCTTTCCAGCAGATCCAGGGCGATCTTCTTGGCCATGGCTCCCAGGCCCAGCAAGGTCAACTTCAGACGGCCAAAGCCCGGGAGATGGCCATGAACCTGCCATCCATCTGCAACATGTACCCGAGCTACTGCGACATTCCCCCCACTGGCGCCTGCTACTAGCTGCGTGTTACTTACTCCACTAGTATACATGCAGTATGTATATGCAGCTATCTACCAGCTGAAATCACCTTCAACTGGTGATTAATAAACTGTCACATATCATCACTGTATGCGACAAATAACTAGTATTGGAGTTATTATTCCAAAAAGACTTAGTTTACATGCTACCGTAATACATTCAGTTTATTTCTGTATTACTGTAAGTAGTAGTGCAGAGTGCATTGCATACTCACTAACGTGCCGCCGGGTTGGACTGCAAGTGCAACTCAGATCATTCCAGACAAGATGTCGACTCCTTGTGAAGAAATCAGAGATGCAGGAAGCGGTGCAGTCATCTTGCCCGCATGTTTATTTATATAGGGAGTCAACAGCCGACTCTATGGCGCATACAATTATCCTCAACAACAGAACTCAGAAATCCTAGCGTTACATTGTTATCTGGCGACCAACTACTTAGCTAACAACTTTGCTAAACTCCCGCAGTCCATCGCTATCCTTGCTTACGCGCTAAGTCTCCTGGAGATCATTATTTCATGCGTTCACACTCCCCCATAATCACAACTTACCAAGGTTGAGATTATATTTAAAATTCTCCAAATTCCGAACTGGGAGCGCCTTGGTGAAGCCATCTGCCACTTGATCTTCAGTAGATACAAATTCAACTTCTAGCAGTTTTTGTTGAACTCGTTCTCGTACAAAATGATAGTCAACTTGAATATGTTTAGTCCTGGCATGAAAAACTGGATTAGAAGATAGGTATTTAGCCCCAAGATTATCACACCATAATTTTGTTGTAGGAGGACTAGGTATCTTTAATTCTGCTAGCAAGGTTTGAATCCACATGATCTCAGCTGTAGCATTTGCTAAAGCCTTGTACTCAGATTCTGTGCTTGACCTTGAAACAGTTGCTTGCTTTCTAGCAGTCCAGGATACCAGGTTATCTCCTAGAAATACAGCAAAACCTCCTGTAGACCTTCTATCATCCATACTACCTGCCCAATCAGCATCTGAATAACCACTTACTTGTGTTGATTTTGATCTATTGATCTTCAATCCAAACTGAGTACAATATTTGATATATCTAAGTATTCTTTTTACTGTTGCCCAATGAACAGTAGTTGGAGCATGAAGGAACTGACATACCTTGTTTACTGAAAAGGCTAAATCAGATCTAGTTAAAGTAAGATATTGTAAAGCCCCAACCACACTTCTGTAATTAGATGCATCATTAGGTCCTAACAATTCTCCTTCATGAATGGATAATTTTTCACTTGTGGATAATGGGGTATTGATAGCCTTGCAATCTTCCATTCCAACTTTCTTTAATAGATCATTAGCATACTTCCCTTGAGTTAGAATAATACCACTTGATGTCATGTTTACCTCAATTCCAAGAAAGTAATGGAGATCACCTAGATCTTTTAGGGCAAACTCAGATTGCAAATCTGTCAATAAGGCTGCTACAGCTTTCTGTTCTGAACTGACAACGATTATGTCATCAACATAAATGAGGAGAAACATAATTATATTGTTCATATTATAGAAAAATAATGAGGTATCTGCCTTTGACCCTTTGAAACCAAGTTGACATAGCTTCTGACTCAGTCTTGAGTACCATGCTCTGGGAGCTTGTTTTAAACCATACAATGCCTTATCAAGCTTGCAAATATAATCCGGGTATTTGGAATCTTTAAAACCAGGAGGCTGTCGCATATAAACTTCTTCTTCTAAGATACCATGTAGGAAAGCATTTTTAACGTCTAGTTGACGTAACACCCATCCTTTTGACACGGCTACTGACAAGATTATTCTGATTGTAGCTGCTTTAACAACAGGACTAAAAGTGTCTTCATAGTCTATGCCATATCTTTGCTTAAAACCTTTTGCAACAAGTCTAGCTTTATATCTATCAAGACTTCCATCTTGTTTTCTCTTAACTTTATATACCCATTTACAGTCTATAATGTTGCTACCAGATTGTGGAGGTACTAGATGCCATGTTTTATTTTCCATTAGTGCCAAGTATTCAGTATCCATAGTATTTTTCCAGTCTTTATCATTTAAAGCTTCATTAAGACTACTTGGTTCACTTGTAGAAGTGAATAATCCATATTTAACAGTACCATCCGTGTACCTTTTTTCCTTTCGAATGCCTTGTTGGAGTCGAGTAACAGGACCCGATCGAGTCGGTGGAGGCTGTTGTGGCTGATGACGTTGTAGTTCTCCCCCGGCCACAGAGGATCCCGAAGACTCAGGCGTCGCGTCATGCTGTTGCGCTGAACCCGACGGCAATCCCGCCAAAGGCGCTTCTGGCGCAGGAAACTCTGACGCGAAAAATTCTGCTGGGACAAAATCTGCTTCGGGATTGCTGCTGCTGCTGGATTCAGTAGCGCTAATTTCACCCTCAGCCTCTCTTTCTTCTGTATTGCTGATATTGCATGTGCTGTTACTTCTTCCGGCAGCACTATTGTATGACTCTTCTGCATTAGAAAAATTAGTGCACTGTGTGGCAATAGGATTAATCACATGATCAGTAGATTGAATATCATATGAATTAAGTAAATGTGCTGGAAGCAAATTTATTTCTGACTGACACTGAGTGCTAACTTTGGACTTTGACTGAGAGAAAGGGAAGACACTTTCATCAAAAATAACATCTCTCGACACATAAACCCGGCCAGTTGATGAATCCAAACATTTGAAACCTTTGTGAAGAATACTATATCCCAAGAAAATACATTGCTTTGACCGGAATTGTAACTTGTGAGAATTATAGGGTCTGAGATTCGGCCAGCATGCACATCCAAAGATTCTAAGATTCTTGTAGTCAGGGGTTTGATCAAGTAATTGCTCAAGAGGACTTTTGTATTGAAGAAGTTTGCTGGGTGTACGGTTGATTAGGTACACTGTCGAACCAAAGGCTTCTTCCCAGAACCGAATGGGCATAGATGCATGTGCAAGAAGTGAGAGGCCCACCTCAACTATGTGTCTATGCTTGCGTTCTGCTGACCCGTTCTGTTGATGTGTATGAGGGCAAGACACATGATGAGTGATACCATTCTTATTAAAGAAAGCATGAAGACCTTGATACTCTCCTCCCCAATCAGTCTGCATAGTTATAATCTTGCGATCAAGCATTCTTTCAACAAGTTTTTGAAATTCTTGAAATTTTTGAAAGACTTCAGATTTAAACTTGAGAAAGTAGATCCATGTAAACTTGCTATAGGCATCAATAAAACTCACATAATATTTCTTCTTTCCAACTGAAACAGGAGCAGACCCCCAAACATCAGAATAAACAAGTTCTAAAGGATGACTAAACTCATGAGATGATCTAGCAAAAGGAAGCTGATGACTTTTTGCTTGTTGACAAGCATCACATACAACTTTTTTATTTTGTTCTACTGAATAAGGCAAACTAAATTTATTGACTACTTTCTCAACTATAATAGATGAAGGATGACCAAGTCTACTATGCCATTGTTCAAGAGATGGCTTGATGACAACATTGACCTCCTTGATACTTTTGTCTTGATTGACTTCAGATGGTAGCGGATAAAGACCTCCACGGCATTGACCTCTAAGAATCGTCTTTTTCGAGGCCTGATCTTTAACAAAGAATTGCTTAGGGTGCAGTTCAAGATATGCTGAATTATCAGATATGAAACGGTGAGCAGATACAAGATTTTTATTTGCTTGCGGGACATAAAGGACATTATTCAGATATAAATCTCGATGAGGTGTACTGACAATTGAATGACCAATGCGATTAATTGCCATACCTTCACCGTTTGCTGTGTGAACCTGATCTTTTCCCTTGTATCTATCATGTGCCACAAGTTTCTCTAATTCTCCAGTCACATGATCTGTTGCCCCCGTATCCATATACCAATTGGAGTCCACTCCATAGGATGTAACTGCTGCCCCTGCATATTTTTCATCAGGAACAAAATTCTCATCATACCTATGCCAGCATTCAATCACAGTGTGTCCTCTCTTATAACATAATTGGCACTTTGGTCTATTATCTATGTTTCCTTGATTATTTCCAGATCGTTGTCCCTGATTATTGCCTCGACTTCTTCCTCTGTTGTTGCGACCACGTTGAAAATTATTGCGGCCACGGTTTTGTGGGGCATTCCTTCCACGCCCTCTGTTTGCCAGATTAACAGAGATTTGTGCTTCAGCTTGACGAAGGTTCCACCGGTTTTCAAAGTGAAGAAGTTGAGAATAAAATTCTCCCACTGTGACCGGTTCAACACGTGTGACAAGAGATGATACAATTGGATCATAGCTCTCATCGAGTCCTGTAAGAATGTAGGACACCAAATCTTCCTCATCGAGCATTTTGCCCGATTGAGTTATTTCATCAGCAAGTGCACGCATTTTTCCAACATATTCAGTAATATTCATATCACCCTTCTTGGTCGTTGCAAGAGCTATTCTTGTATTTATTGACCTAGCCCTTGAAACTGAGAAATACATACCTTCAACGATACTCCATGCATCCGCTGAAGTTCTGCAAGTTGCAACCTGTGCAAGCATATCTCTCCCCATGGTGGAGAGGAGATAGCCAAGGATCTGTTGATCGGTGGCTACCCATTCTTCAAATTCTGGATTTGAAGTCTCAATCTCTTTATCATCTTTCTTGACAATAATTGTCGCTGCCGGGGATCTTGTTCTTCCGGTGAGGAACCCTTCCAACTTCGCTCCTCTGATGACTGCCAACACCTGCGCCTTCCATATGGCATGATTTCCTTTGCCTAGCTTCTCCGAGATCGCCACTCCGGCGAATGGATTTCCGGCGGTAAATGCCATGACTATGAGGCTATAGATTAGATGGCTCTGATACCATGTGAAGAAATCAGAGATGCAGGAAGCGGTGCAGTCATCTTGCCCGCATGTTTATTTATATAGGGAGTCAACAGCCGACTCCATGGCGCATGTTACATTGTTATCTGGCGACCAACTACTTAGCTAACAACTTTGCTAAACTCCCGCAGTCCATCGCTATCCTTGCTTACGCGCTAAGTCTCCTGGAGATCATTATTTCATGCGTTCACACTCCTATCTTACCAAAACCCAGAACATAATAGCAGACAGCAAAAGCACGACTCCCGTCTGCTGGCCGGTTCCGATTCCGGTCACCGACGCCGTCGACGAAGGCTTCGGCGTAGTCCCACTGTTCGTCGCGGGTTTCTCTGTTGGGCAAGTGTAGCTGCAGAGGCTGGGCCGCACGACACGGTAGACGCCTTTGCTCGCCAGGACGTAGGTGTCCTTGTTGTTGTCCTCGCCCAAGGAGTATATGTAGCCAAGTGATGGGAGGGGGCTTCCAGCAGCAGTGTCACACTCTATGGGAGAACTCTTGGAGCAGCTGAAGGAAATCAGAGTTGAGCTGTAGTTCCCACTGCTCTCTTGAATCTCTGTGCCAATCCACATTGCTGATGCGTACAGGTCGGCATACAGGTACCTGAAAGAAAACACATTGAATACAATTTCAAGAATCTGTGCTGCACAAAGTAGAAATTGAAGACCATCTTTAAGTTTCAAAATTTCAAGAGAAAGTTGCACTCCCATACTCCATAGTGATGCTATACCTTCCGTACAAGCAGGGGTCCGTAGATCCTCGATAAACATTACCACCTATGATTGATGCAGATCCAATGTCCTTATTGACATCAGAATGGTTGTAGCCCATGATAGGGGGGATGGCGTTTATGGAGTTGACGGATGTGTTCCCTCCGGGTGATGAAGGTGGATGGTAAACAAATGGCCCCTCATATACACGCCATCCGTAGTTTCCACCCTTGGAGATCAAATCTACTTCTTCGTATTGATCCTACATAGTTAAAAGTCAAAATACAAATGATATGCCGCATGCCAAGTGCACATACTGGACCAATTGTACTCATATGTCTTGCCAATTTTCCCAAAGTATATGAAACCAAGCTCTGCCTGCCTTAGAATTTCAAAAGCTTGCCTTTAGAAAGGGAAAAAAACTAAAGGGGAAGTCTTGACTGTGAACAATTGAGTCCCATTAATCAACTTTTTATCTGCAATGCGCCTATCCTGTCTTTGTGCCTTAATCTGTAACCTTTTACCAAGTTTATATTATAAGTTCATGATAAAGCTAGATTATACAGTTATACCTAATATTGTTGTGATCTGTTTATCAGATTCCTCGTTTGACTAGACGCAGTACAGCCCTCAAGGGTATCAAACTAATGCAGAAACCAACCTTAAAAAAAGAAGGACAAAGGCCAATGTACTCCCCTGAACTATTGCTTGGTCCATGTAAACCCCTGAACTATTTTCTAAGTCACTTAACCCCTTGAATTATTAAAACTGGGTTACTGAATTGAAAATTAATCCAGGGGGTTATCCCTTAACACCCTGAATTATTAAATCTGAGTTGTTGGATTGAAAAATAATTCAGGGGGCTAAGTAGACTGGCACCATACTTTAATGGGTGAAATGGAATAGGCGGTTATTTCACTCGTGCTTTGAGTCGATCTTGCATGTGAGCGAGATGGTTATCTCGGATTTCACCAACTTCATCCATGCGCAATCGTCTGATCTCTAAACCCCGTTCCTAGCTGTTCAACTCATCTTTCTAAGCTTTTGTGTTTTGCTCTTGTCTCCCTTGCTTTGTACCGTAAGTGTGTAACTCTATTTACGGGGTCTTTACTCTTCTTAATATAATTGGCGGCGAATCTCTCTCTTGCATTACAAAAAAAATGGTCCGTTTCCTGAACTACTTTTACTTCATACAGTTATTAACTAGTTGCATGAAATTAAGAGGTAGAAAAATATCATGAGTTGCTCATAATCTTGAATATTACCTGACCAACATCGGCACAGAAGAAGTAGGAAGGCCTCTTAGAATCGAAGCTGCATCTCCAGGGGTTTCTAAGACCCAATGCCCAAACTTCTTGTGCTAAATCGCTATCATCAGTGTATGGGTTGTCTTTTGGAATGGAGTAGTTCCCCCATAAGCTCTGGTTAGCAATTTCACTCTGCCCTATATAAAGCAAAAAAATACTGTACTGATGCCAACATTTACAAGTAAAATTATTAAGAGGGGAAAATAAGAGCAGCAATAGAGATGGAAACTTAAGGAACTACAGGAATGCAATTCCAAATAGATAAATCGATCAACAGATGAAAAAAGATGGCCTTCCAGAAGACATACTTGGTGTATTATCAACATCAAGTCTCACAATTTTTCCCAGAAGTGATTTTTTGTTCTGAGAAAAATTGTAAGGATCCCACTTGCCTCCATCCCCCATCATGAGGTAGAGGTATCCATCAGTAGGCCCAAAGAGAACCTGACCTCCATATTGGGATGTATAAGGCATCCCCATGGTAAAGATCCTTGTGACTTCAGATGGATCAGCAGACGTTACCTAACAAAAGGTTACAACTTACAAGTGAAAACAAGAATGTCTTGGGAATAACCAGGCATGAATTGGAGGATGGTGTCCAGATGAACAAACCTCGGAAACATTCGATGAAGAGCCTTTAGCAGAATATTCAGATACAACAACTTGATACTGGCATGGCTGAGCGCCATTATCAGTCCCAAGCTTTGAGGGATCACAGCCGACAGCAGAGTTACAGGAGCACCTACCAGAACAGCTGGGTGACTTTGTCCTATCACAGTTATAAGAGGCAAAGAAGCGGCCATTCGTCGCAAAATTGGGATGAAATGCCATACCCATGAGCCCAAATGACGAGTCGAAATGCACCTGATCAGTTAGATCAACAAACGGGCTTGCCTCATCGAACTGAAGGGTTCCTCCAGATCCCTGCTCAGGAACGGTTGCCAACCATATCTTCCCAGGTTGGCTGCCTAAGAAGATTCTATTAGAGCCATCAGGGTGAGGAGCCATGTTAAGGTATGATCCATTGCCTATCCTCTCCAGGCATATCCCTTTAGGAGAGGGTGAAGGTTGAGCAGTGCTGTTAAATGAGACAGCATTCCCGTTGAGGCAAACAGACTGATCACTAGGCGCACCACCAAATGATTTACAGAAGTCAGTTTCGGACTGCCAGTCATCCATAAGCTTCAACGATGCACTGCCTGGAAGCGGTGCTTGGAATGGGGAGTTCGATATGGTCACGTTTTTGCAAGCTTCCCAGACTAGCTTGCAGTAGTCCTCTGATTGAGCAGAGGTTGACGACGAGGTAGCGTCGCACAAGAAAGGGATAGTCCGAATGTTTGGGCCAGCGCCAAACAGCTCACCAGAATACGGGCTGCATTTCTGAAAATGGAATTGGCAAACTTGATATACGGATTGAAGAAAGTATTTGTAGTTGAATTGAATCAATTCCCAAGAAAGCGAAAGGTCGTATCTTTTCTGTATCATATTAGTAATATCAAATGGCAGTACTGCACTTGATATGCACATTTGTAGGATGAAAAAAATCTCTCTTTTTGCATGAACATGGCAGAATAATACTCCTATCTGACAAGGAAAAGAAAAGTAAAGTCCGGGATGGCACAGGTTATCTAGTGAGACAAACCGTCGAACAGTTTACAGATGCCTAAGAAGAATAGGCAGAATTGAAGATGGATGGACAAGTACCGCGCAGATGATAGCCTTGAGGACGACGGCGCAGGAGGGGTCGGAGACGTTCATGGCCTCGAACTGTTTCTGCAGGGTTGCGTCGGCGGCGGCGTCGCAGCAGCTGCTCCCGGCGTAGGCGCAGAAGCTGAGCGTCTTGTTGAGCCGCAGCGGCGGGCCTGCGTGCAATACATAACAGTAGAGGAAGAGATGAGGTTGTTGTGCAAGCAGCAGCAGGCGAGGGCGAGCAGAGGCCGGTGCTGACTGGAGTCTGTGCATAGCGGCAGGGCACGGGAGGAGGGGAGGAGCGAGGCGGCGAAGCAGAGCAACAGGAGGCGGAGGCGGAGGCGCATCTTTGTCTTGGAATCGATGAAGTGGAAGAGAAGGGAGGAGGCGGCTGCTCCAGTTGACTACTCCGCTCAGCAGCTCACTCTTCTGCAGGTTGCAGGTGCAGGCACCCACATCGATCACTTGTCTGCTACTGCCTACTCCACTCCACTCCACGTCTCCACTCCATACGATGATTTGATACCATGGCAACATGCATGCACCCATACCTATCATTTTCTCTTTTCTATAAAAACGCAAAAAAACACAATCAATATTTCATGCTATTTTAGAGAAAAAATTGTTGTTTTGACACTCCAAAGATGTGCGTTTTGTTAATAATGACATTTCTGAGGCTGACATGTAGTACCACTTGAGTCAATGAAAATGAGTCTGGATATCAAAAATACAAAAGTCACTTCAAAGAAGTATCAAAATAGCAAATCTCCCTATTTTAGAAGGGGAATTTGATCATATATCCATCTTTTAGATGTAAATCGAGGATTTACTCACTTCATCTCAATGACATATGGAGTTTACATAGGTTAATGACATGTGGGTCAAAAAGGTAAATCTTCAATTTTCATCTAAATGAAGATAGTATATGATCAATTTTTCCATTTTAGAACAATAAACATGCAACAAATTTGAGAAAAACATGCACCATGCAATAGTTCCTAGTTCCTATGACGGGTTGTAAAATAAACTGCCATTTTTGGAATAAAGTATTTTCAGAAGATTTTTTGAGCGTTTAGTTTAATTTCTATAAAAAACCAATAAAATTTCTGTGTTCGACTCTAAATTCTACCCCAACGTCAAACAATTGTGTCAGCAACTGTACGTAGTATTCAATTTGTATTTTGACAAAGTGAGCTGAGAAGGCGATGGCAGCAAATTATATTTGCATCGACTCTACCTACTCCTGTATTTATATATATATATATATATATGTGTGTGCGTGTGTGTAATTAGGATATCCTACAATCAACACATTTAATTAATGGCCATCTGAAACAATTCATCGCATTCGTAGACACGTACTCATGTAAAAGAAGGGACAACACAACTAGACGTATCAGGTACACCATGCCACACGATGCCTGAAATAATTCATAACTGAATCTCCTCTGACAACCTTGAAACTAGCACTCAGCGGGTGCCAAAGAAGATATCACCAAGACTGGCGACCCTTCGACGGGAAGAAAAAAACCGCTAAACATGCGAATGATGCCAATGCAGGTCTCAATAGGTTGGAGCCAACCACATGCGCTAACAAGCCCCATAACGAGGCACGCCGGACAAAGCAACACCAAGAACACCACTGCATAAGCAAGCAAGAATGCCATCCCCTTGAGCGTCGAGCTACCACCAAGATAGAGAAGGGAGGAGAGCGACTACTACTAAGGAGAGAAGGAAAGGGGTGGTGGCCGCAAGGGATAGGACCACCAAACTCATCGCCTAGCCAACTCTACTTTGCATACATTCAACACTACCAACTCAAGCCACAAAGCACGCTCTAGCCGATCGGAGCGCGGCCACCTTCGTGCCAACACCACGCCACTAGCCTTGATAAGGGGCATCCAGGGAAGAAGAAGTAGGGGCCACCCTAAGGTCACCGCGCCGCCACATGCTTCCCCACAACTGCCGCTCAACAGAAGAGCAACACGAGCAACACAACGACCACCAAGCAAGCCGCCTCATAGCTATTGCGCTACTGGGCCGCCACACGCCATGTTGTGGCCTCTGCACAAAAACTGTGTACCATCAGGCCGCTACACGCCGTAACATGGCCCTAGCTCACCACGTCACGACCTTCTCACACTGTGTTGTGGCCTCCACACGCAAATCCTATGGTCGTCACGTGCTAGTAGGTCGTCGCGCGCCACCACACGCTAGACGCAAGAAGATCTCCGGTGACCAAGAGGAGGATAGGCAGAGGGAGAACCTGATCTATGCGTAGGAGGAAGAGGAAAAGCGAATCTGAGTGCACAAAGAGGGAGAGAAGAATGAGATATTTCCACGCTGCCGCTTTCACTATAACTGCCTAGAGATTCGGTGAGTTACTCTGACAACGACGAAGGGAAGAGTAGAGGAAGTGGCGGTGGAATGTACAATACCTAACTCTACTCTTTACATATAACAATGATTCCCAAAAAATGATTCCTCTCAGGCTATTTAGCTGAAAAACCTTACCCCTTCATTAGAGAATCTCCAAAAGATTCTCCATTTATCCATTTAGCTAACTTTCCAAAAAGGTTCATCTCTATATCTGTCGTACACTCCAACAGATTCTCTATTTTAAGCTCTCTAAAAAAATTACTTCTCACTTTTAAAATCCCAAAAGATTTCAAAAGATTTGATTTCTTTTTTAAATCATAATTTCTAACCTAAAAATCCCTAAATTATAAAAATTTCAAATTCTATAAATTTTTTAAAACATATTTTCTCTTCTTTTCATTTCTATTTCTCTTCATTTTCTTTTTTTCCCTTTTCTCTCTTCGTTTTCTTTCTTTCTTTCTTCCTTCCGGTTCTTCTTTCTTTCTCCGGTTTTCTTCTTTTTGAGCATGGGCACGGCCACCTGCGCGTGGGGTGATGCTAGCCTGAGCGCGGCAAAGCACGGGGCGACACCGGCTTGAGCGTGGCCGCCTAGGCGATGTGCCAGCCAGCGATCGGGCACACCGGCTGAGGTGAGGGGCGACGTCGGCAGCAGGGTAGTACCGACCTTGGTGATGGGCGACGCTAGTGGTAGGGTGATGTCGGCGGCGGGGCGGTGACAGCGGTAGGGCGGTGTGGGCTTGGCCATATGGCAGGTCACCTCCACAGGTGCGTGCACAGATAGCCAGCCGAATTGGCTGATCAGATTTGACCAACGGAGAGCTCAATTTGGTCAGCTAGATGGCTTAGAGAATGAGATAGGAAGACTTTTCGAGTGAGATACTCTTAAGGATTAAAGAGACGAAGCTTGAGAAAAATAAAGTTTAACACAGTTAAAGGAGCCTGACATATGGAGCCAGTCTCACCTCCACAAACGAATTACCGCCCAGATTATCTGCTTGCTCCAACAAGTTAAGTATATATACATGAATGCGTTGATTTCATCCAACACCACAGAATTGAACATTGATAGCTTGCCATTTGGTAGATCTGCTTGATCCAATATATTTTTTTATTTCATCTCAAGTCTCAACCCTATGTTTGTTCTAGCTAGGTACTAGCTCCAGATTCTCTAACCCCACCAGAAAAAAAAAGTACTAGCTCCAAATCCAGATTCTTACTTATAGGTACTAGCTAGCTCTAGATCCAGATTGATTTTTAGCCACCTTCCCGGCCTGTTCTTGATCGCTATTTCACTACAAGTTTGATGTATTTTGATCGAGTGCACTACCATCACAACGTATAAAAAATGTATAAGTTGCAAGATAAATGATAAAATACTTATCAACATGTATTATTCATGTGTCAAATACGTGGCATGGGCATCCTTTTTCTTGATCTTCTGTTCAAGTTGATGAGCGTAGTATTCGATCATGGCTTGAATACGAGTCTCATAATGTATGTGAGTGACAAACTTTTTGGTGGTTCTATTAATAACATCGAAAGTCTGATCTGCATACTCCTCATCACACCTAAAGAAGTCATGTATATAGGTGTGAAGAAAAAATATTTAATCCAAATGCGAATAGTATTGACAAATTAGTATGAACAAAAGCTTATCCATGACTCGGCTCTCGATCATCCGATCGGCTACGTGGGCAAACTGCCTTCCTTCTCGATCAGGGGTGTCCGACACATTTTTGTAGTGCTTCTGTGAGTACGCCGACTCAATCCTCTCAGCAATAGAAACCAAGCTAGGGAACTTCTCCTTGATAAGAAGCCTAAGGATGTCATTCACATAGCGTGAGTATTCGCAGCCTCCCCGTTCAATCATTATCCAGTTCCTACCCCGGTGTCTCGAAAAATTGTTAGTATATATGTCGAAATACTAAACATATGAAAGTAAAATAAATTATAGACTTCGTAGAGCAACTTAATTACCTGTTTCCGTCGGATCGGATGAGTCCACGTTCAGTTAGTGGCACTGGTCACCTTAGGAGTGTCGAAGGACCATACAGCCACATTGCAGCCTCTCCCCAGCCTCCTCCTTCGGCATGTAATCCTTGTCGGCATAGGAGGCTCATCGCTGACTCGTTTCTCTCTTAAGGCCACATGTGTCTTTCCTCTCTCAGCTATTTTTTTCTAGTCGTTATCACATCGTCGCCATCTTTAGTGGAGCTCTTTTTTCAAATAGTTTGCGAGTGTCTTTGACTTGACACTCAACAAACATGGATCTTCGCCGTGAGTTAAATCTTTACCGAGTGTGTACCTTATGAAACGATATGGCCCGACGGCGTCAATGGATATAGTCGATGTCGATAAGTTTCCTGTGAGGTCCACGGAGCAGCTGTCGCCGTCCACGACGGACTCGGCGGTCGCCGCTGAGCAGTCGATGTACCAGCCGTCGTCGTTACCGGGGAAGATGATCTCTGCTTGATCACTCCGTCCTTTACTAATTAAGTTGTGCGTCGTCCTCATCGATTAATTAATGACGTAAGTACGTACGTATGTATGGTTTTATTTAATTTTTCATTCCGCTCGTGATGATTTAATAAGCAGACGATGACGTATCATATGTTTTATCTCTGTCTTTCCACTCAAAAATAAAGATTAGTATATAGTTTTGTTGTTGAATTCGAATAGCGGTTCTCGACGGGAGTATTCGAAGAGAGATTTATATTAGGCTAAAAGGGTTCGTGTCATGATCCAATGGTTATCTCGAATAAAAAGACATAGATAAAGATTTTTATGTCTCCCGAGAAATAACAATCCTGTATATATACGATGTTAGAATGATCCTCTTCCCTTCACGGGAGAGGGATATGGGGTTACAACTATGAGTAATTGGTCGTTTTAATGATTGGAAACTGACTAGCATGTGAGCAATAACTCTAGAGATAACCGATGAAGATTAATATTAGCCTAGCTTTTAATGACGACCGCCTGAATGCTAGTGGCCGGGGGCCCTCTTCTCAAGTACGGTACCCGAGACATATAAACCCCCACACTTGACCATCCGGAGAATTTCAACCATTGTCTAGTCAGCTCAAAACCACTCAAGAAGTATAGTCTAGGATCATATTCCCTCCTACAAGTGCATACTTAGGATCTATTTGTTTTAACTTCTAGCAGCTAGCTGCTAGAGATTCTCAGTAGCTGGCTAGTCTGATAGCTACTGTTTTCTAGCATCTGGATTCTAATTCATTTCTAAATTCTGCAGCTATTGATTCTCACAATTTGAATCCAGAATCTGGATTATTTATTTCCGTATCAGATTTTAGAAGTAGTTGCGGCTATCAGAAGTTGTGCAGTAGTCGGCAAATATATACCAACTAGTTAATTGATATAATCGCTAAGTGGTCCAAACGTACCATTTACGCAGCTGGAAGCAGAGACTAGTAGTTTGGTTGTTTGGATGAAGAAAACGAGCGACCAAAATTATTATGGTCACGACAGCTGGTAAATAATAACTATTTTCTTTACGACTCTCTCTCTCTCGATCTCTCTCTATATATATAGAGAGAACGGAGATCGAAAATGACAGCGAAACTAACCTAATGCATATATATATATAGCCAAATATGATATAATACACGGCTAGTTGCGGTCCGTGATGCATGCAACGAAACTTCAATTCATGTGCTATATATATATATATATATATATATATATATATATGCAATCCTACATCACGGGTGTAGAATAGCTATTCTACAGAGAAATCTACTACTGAGAAAAAAAATAGTACTCAATTGATATTCTATTAAGAAAAACTACTACTAAAAGTGGTCGGTGTAGAATAGCGTTCCCGTGTATATATATATATATATATAAATATATATAAATAAAGGTAGCGCAGGTTTGTATATATGTATATACCTTTAGGGCAGCTCCAATGCGGTGCTTACAACTGTGCTTATGGAAAAACTAGAGGTTTTTTTCAACGTCGGTGCTTAATTCTAGGAGGCGCTGCTTGCTTGCTGTAGCATTATCGGCTTATAAGCATCTTTCGTGGTAAGCTTGCAATGGTGCTTTGAGAAAAAAAATCGGGTTTTTTTTCTCTAAGCACCAAGGAGGTGCTGCTTACTTTAGCACCAGCTCTTAATAGATGCTAGTCAAAATAGTTGAAATAATGCATGGCTAATTAAGTAGTTGTAGCAACAAATTAACTAATATATATAGCATTACTACATATTTTTGCATTGAGGCATAAGGCTCTTAATAAAAGTCCTTAAATTTTTTCTCATCCTAAGCATTCATATTAGCACTAAGCATTGGAGATGGCGCGGCCTAATGAGTGCTAGTCAAATTAGTTGTAGTAATGCATGACCTATTAAGAGGGATATAGACCTCTTAAAAAGATGCTTAATTTTTTCTTATCCTAAGCACGCACATTAACACCAAGCATTGGAGATGGTCTTAGATTTGAAAAAAAGATAACCAAAAATATAATCAGATATGTTAATTGAGCTTGCTCAAGTATGTTAAATGGGTTACGGTGTGTCACTGACAAATAGAAACCACCACAGTTACTGACAGTGACACACGTAAATAATTTTTGAAAATTATAATTATGTAAGTAATTTTTCTTAAATATAATATAATGGTTGCTGGATGAAGACTGATGACATCGACGAGTGGACTAACACATAAAGAAAAGAAAATTAGAGGTCCATCGTATCACCTTCGCCCTCCTCTCGATCGTCTCCTCCCATAGCAATAGCCCTAGCCTCTCTCGAGTCTATCTCAATGGAGTATATATGTGTGTGTATACGAGATACACATGGAGAAAGGACTAGACTCTAGAGATCAGCAAGGAAGGTAGGCATGGCGGTGGCGGGGATGGTACTGGACAAGTGGGGCGCGGTGTGGTCGGGCTTGGCGAGCCTCGTCTTCCTCTGGCCGATGCTGCAGAACCATATCCCCACCGGCCTCCGCCAGTGGCTCACCATTTTGGCCGACAAGCTCACCACCCTCTTCAGCCCCTACCTCCAGATCACCATCTCCGAGTACGGCGACCACCGCTTCCGCCGCAGCGACTTCTTCCTCGCCGTCGAGGCCTACCTCAGCCACGCCTGCGCCCGCCGCGCCCGCAGGCTCAAGGCCGACCTCGGCAGGGACGCTAAGAACCTCCAGGTCTCCGTCGACGACCACCAGGAGGTCACCGACGACTTCCGCGACGCCATGCTCTGGTGGTATCCCTCAAATAAGCCTACCAGGGCCAGCGTCATCAGCTTCTACCCCGCCGATGACGAACGCCGCTTATACCGCCTCGTCTTCCACCGCCGCCACCGCGACCTCGTCCTCGACGAATACCTTCCCCACGTGCTCGCCGAGGGCCGCGCCGTCACCGTCCGCAACCGCCAGCGCCGCCTCTTCACCAACAACGCCAGCAACAACTGGAACCCCTACCGCAGCGGGAATGGCATCTGGAGCCACGTGCCCTTCGAGCACCCGGCCAACTTCGACACGCTCGCCATGGACCCCGACAAAAAGGCGGCCATCACCGACGACCTCATGGCGTTCAAGGAGAGCAAAGACTACTACGTCTCAGTCGGCAAAGCCTGGAAGCGCGGCTACCTGTTGTACGGTCCCCCCGGCACCGGCAAGTCCACCATGATCGCCGCCATGGCCAACTTCCTCGACTACGACGTCTACGACCTCGAGCTCACGGCCGTCAAGAACAACACCGAGCTACGCAAGCTCTACATCGAGACCACCGGCAAGTCCATCATCGTCATCGAGGACATCGACTGCTCCGTCGACCTCACCAGCAAGCGCAAGAAGGCCTCCGGCGACAAGAAAGCATCGTCAGAGGGCGAGGACGACAACAAGCCCAAGCTGCCGACAGAGGAGAAGGACGACGGCACCAAGGTGACGCTGTCGGGGCTACTCAACTTCATCGACGGGCTTTGGTCGGCGTGCGGCGGCGAGCGGATCATCATCTTCACGACGAACCACAAGGAGAAGCTAGACCCGGCGCTGATCCGGCGGGGCAGGATGGACGTGCACATCGAGATGTCCTACTGCCGCTTCGAGGCGTTCAAGGTGCTGGCCAAGAACTACCTAGGCGTGGAGAAGCACGAGCTGTTCGGCGAGATACGGCAGCTGCTCGAGGAGACCGACGTGTCGCCGGCGGATGTGGCCGAAAACCTGATGCCCATGTCGAAGAAGAAGAAGAAGGACCCTGACGCGTGCCTGGCAGGTTTAATCGAGGCGCTGAACAAGGCCAAGGAGGAAGCGGCGGCCAAGGCCAAAGAGGAAGCAGAGGCGGCGGCCAAGGCCAAGGAGGAAGAAGCAGAGGCCAAACAGAAGGAAGCAGCCGAGGCGAAAGCGAAGGAGGCGGCGGACGCCAAGGAGGAAGACGAGGGGAAGGCCAACGGCTAGGTGACACGTACGATATTATAATTAATTAATTAACGCAACCATTAGAGTAATTATAATTATAATAATACTCCGTATAATTAAGCTTACAATAAGCTGGAGAGATGATATCATGATAATGATGTTGATCTTAATTGTGCTATTGAATTTTCTTCTTCTTTAAGCTCAATTCTTCTTGAATGAACTAAGAGTGCTGCAACCTGGAGTAGACAAGTCGGCTATAAAATTTCCTGGTCCTGACGAACAGCAGGAAGGCAACAGCAGAGCCCAAGAGGCAGACACAGGCCATGACGATGAAGGAGAGCGCGAAGCAGTGGTTGCCGGAGCAGGCAGCCGGAGCTGGAGCTGGAGCTGCAGCTGACTCCATGTCGTAGATGTAGCCCACGAGGCGCACCGAGAGGATGTAAGAACCGACAGGGCTCGCCACCGCCACCACGTTGAAGATTGTCCCGAAATGGTGGAGCCCGAATATCTCCGACGTGATGCTCGGCATCAACGCCCACTGGCACCCGTAGCACAGCCCCACCACCACTGAACCCATGTACAGCGCCGCGGGGAGCCCCGACGAGATGACGGCGTGGCCTAAGCTCATCACCGCGAGCGTCGCCCCGATGAAGAAAGGCCGGCCGACTCCTCTCTGCCGGAGGAAGTGATCGGACAAGTAGCCTGCGCCGAACCTCCCTGAGAAGTTCCAGATGCTCCACAGAGACACCAGCGTGCTCGTCTCCTTGCTCGTGTACCCAAGGGAGCCACCGATCTGACTCATGTTGTTCACCGTGGCCAGCCCTGATCCCATCCCACAAGCCATGGCAACAAACAGCAGCCAGAAGTTGAGCTTGCACATTGCCTGCACTAGGTTCAGGTTTTCTTTGCCTGACCACTGCTCTTGCTCCACAGCTGCCCTACTTTCCTCTTCAAGTAATCCGATTCTTTCTTCTTCTTGCTTCGCTGGTTCACTCCTCTGTGCCCTCACAGCAATAGCTACTGGAGACAGGACCAACATCAGGAGAATCACAAAGCAAACACTCTGCACAGCTGAACTTATCACGAATACTCGGTCGCAGATTATGACAATCATCAGGTACCCGGCAACAGTGACGGCAATGAGGGAGAAAGCATCGATGAACTTCTTGTTGTACCGTTGATGTGAGCTGTGGACATCGACAAAATACATTACCAGCAAGGTGATGCCTGTGGGTAATATCGCCAGCATCAGTACGAAAGTGCTGGGAGCAATATGGAAGGTGTGATAAACTTGGACCAGTATTGCTCCACTTAATCCCAGAAAACCCTGTTTCAAAGGTACAAAAAAAATTTAAGTTATCTTGTACAAAAGATCTCCCTATACTTGTCCCACAAAACAGAACATGGTGCACTTATATAAGTTTCAGGTTTAAAGCATTTGTTCAACAGGGATTCAGGTTCAAAATATTCCATGTCATCATGAAATAAAGTGCAGGTTATGTTAACAGAGATTCAGGTTCACAGACCAGAAATAGTTCATCTGTAGTTACCTACACAGTGGAGGCAATAATTTCTGAGCATAACACACCAAATTACTATTTTCCATAAGTTCCTCAACTACAAACTCTTCTTGTCTTGTTTATTTTAACACCAATCTAAGATGTTGAATGAATGTATGGATTGTTTCAGACTACAAACTCGAATTCAGATGTTATTTCACCTGTTTGGTTCTACCACAGTTGAACACATAAGGATAATGCTTGGGGGTGAGTGAGATATAGCACCAAGCACATGAAATTTTCATCAGTAAAATTGTGCTGAATCACTTCTTTAAGCTTTCTAACAATGCTGGACAGTAAATACCTTTGTCCAATATTTTTCTTGTTTAGGTACTAAGTTTACCTTCAACTGGTTAGATACCTCTAGACACTATCTGACGCCAGCAAACATGGATATGATCTTAATGGTAGAGCTTATTACCAAGGTTAACAAAACTCTGCCAAATACAAAGTACTGTACAGGATGCTGTTAATCTTAATACAGAGTATTGTACAAGATTACATTAATCTTAATGGTAAACAATACTCTGTCAAATACTCTAACAATACTCTGTCAAATACAGAGTATTATGCTTATAATCTTAAAGGTAGAATGAAGAAATACAGAATGCCATCAACATAGTGAAAGAGTTTTAGACAGTACATGGAGTTTTTTTGCAGTCTGACTCTGATCTCCTTATGGAGTTATGGATTTGTCCTCACTATATCTGGTGTCTTATCCACCATAATGAAAAAAACACCCATTTTCTATCAGATAAGTTGATGTGTTCCAACCATATGTTCTTGGCACTATAACTAGTTGGTAGGCTGTAGAGATCTCACAGAAGGAGTGCTGCTCAAGAGAACACCATCCAAGATCCAAGACCAGGACCCATCAAAATTCATTCTTGTTTTCCATCAAACAAGGTAGCAAAAAAACATATGATTCAATCACAAATGCCTGCTTTTGGTTGGTTGCTTGATACTCTTTGCCAACTCTGTTCAAGTGTGCATTTTTATTATGTGTATCTAGAAACGTCGAATTGATGCTACTATCATTGACTTGATTAATAAAAAGATAATGACAAATTGCGGAAGAGAGAGAGCATCAGAAAAACTCTGAAGGGGGGACAAGGACCTTCATGATGCCGATGACGGTGCCGCGGCGATCGGGGAAGTTCTCTACGGCGGTGACGACATCGGCGGTGTTGAGGAAGGTCTGCGCCTGCGCGGCGAGCAGCATGTAGAGGCAGACGAGCGGGAGCGGGGCGGGCACGAGCCCCGTGACGGCGAGCCACATGGGGAGGTATCCGGCGGCGCAGAGCGCGGCGCCAGCGAGGAGGACAAGCCATGGGCGGCGGCGGCCAGCGGGCGCCCAGGCGGCGAGGAATCCGGAGAGGATGCCGGCGTTGGCGCCGACGTCCTTGAAGAAGGCGACGGCGTCGAGCGAGGACTGGTCGTACGACTGCGAGGCCTTGAGCGCGGGGGAGTACACGGCGAAGCAGTAGGAGCTCCCGGCGAAGCACTGGATCAGCGCGCTGGCCGCCAGCGCCGACCACCGCGTCCGGCCCATCAGCGGCACGGCAGCCCGAGATCGCCGGAGGAAACGTGGGCGACTGCCTCGCCTCGCCCTCGCCCTCGCCCTCGCCCTCACCCTCCTCTTCGTTTGACCCGCGACGTTGGATTGAACTGCTGATTGCAGAATGCCATTCTTGGCTGCATCTGCCTGACGCCGTCGTCATCGCACTTATCTAATTCTTGACGAAAGAGTTCGTGTTGAGATTGCAGTAATCAAATTGAAATCAAGCTACCTCATTTCGAAAAAAAAAAAGAGATTGCTATCCGGCCTTACCTGTGTAATAATCGTCAGCCGAGCGTTTGATCATGGCCAAAAAGCAAGACACGCGTCGCCAAAAAAAAACATCTCATTCATTCTTGCTTTCCCTAACTGCCGCAAGATGCATGCATGCCTGCTCTCGAAATATCTCTCCTTTTTGGCGTTTGCTAACTCAAACGATCGTCCGTCAGAAATGCACATCAACTGCAGCCTCTCTTGATATGATATTCATTCCAACATACACGCGCATTTGCATGTGGTTTTATGTGAATCACGCATGCTTGTGTTCACTAATCGGTACTTAAAATAGTTAAATGTTTAACTTAATATTATCCAGTAATCCAGTGTAGCTCATATCAGTAGTAGGATATCACAGTAAAATGAACTGGGACATCTAATCGGTACTTAAAACCTGTGTGCAGGGCAGTGGTGGTGTGTAGTAGCAGATGTTGAGGTGGAGATGTGGTCATAGTTGTTTCTGGGGGTTATTGCAAAATGACAGAATGAGGGAGGTGGGAGGTGTTTTCTGCAAAATGATCTGGTGGAGCTGTTGTCCGTTGGATTACAGATTGAAGGTGGAGATCTCACATGTGCACCATGTGCACGACTAGCCGATGTGCACAGGATACTTTCCCTTGGCAATAATATGTAAGCCGGAGGTTTGTAATATATAAACAGTAGTTAGATTTAGTTTGATTTTGGAGAAAGATGCAGTGATGACTAAAAAAAGCTTGGCTTGCGTGACAAGTTCCGGCGATTTTGGAGAAAAGCCCTTCCATTTGAGGCGGATTTAGCAGGCGAACCCTGGATTGTGGTTGTGGAGTGGATTCCCCAAGAATTTCCCCACCCGTCCCGTGCCGTGCCTTGCGCCGCCGAGCCTCTTGGAGCCAGCAAGACAAGATCTCTCCCTTCTTTCACCACCAATTCCAATCCAATCCCTCGTCTTGCTCCTCACGCCGCTCTCCTCTCCTCTTCTCCATGTCTCCATGGACCGCAGCTAGCTAGTTAGCTCTCGTCGTAGAGAAAGACGGGAAGCTAAGGCAGGAGGCAGGAGTTCGGGGAAACGCCGCCGGCGGCGGCGGCGGCAAGGATCGTCCGCTCTTCCCCCGTACAATCTCCCTCCCCTCAAGGAACCCCGAGCTGGGCGGCGACCTGGGCGCGTCTAGGGTTGGAGCCGATAACACGCCGCCGACCGGAACGGCCAGAGGAGCATCGATCACCTCCGCCGTTCCACCGGCTACGGTCCTCCATTCAAGGTATGCCTGCTCCAAGCCCTAATCCCGCCGCAGCCTGCTCCTCCGTCCAAGGTAGATTTTTTGTTGGATTTTTGCCCAAGAACTTGTCTCTAAAAGACATTCCTTTTTGCCGTCCTATGTTTATTTCAGCCTATCGTAAGTCACCTTTTTGGCCTTGTTAGTGAAGCTTGGGACAAACACTAGTCTTCTTTTGTTTTGGAATTATCCTGTAGATTCAACAAAGTTTTCTACTATAAGCCAGGATCCAATCAAGCCGATTCATTAGAGATTTATGATGGCCCTGATTCTAAAGGGAAGGGGATATAGTCTGGCTCATAAACTCAAGCCTCACTTGCTTGCTAGACACATTTCTGACCTTGCAGACCTAAGCTTTAGCATGTCTTCAGATTGTTTGCCAAGCTCCTTCTTTGATCTTCATTTGGTGCACATTAGCTTGTTTGCCTTACTCTATATCAGCCTTTTTGTTTGCTGATCTGTATCTGCGTCTCGTAAACAAGACATTAAAAACATTTGCCAAATTTTGAGATTATCATTTATCAAACAATTTTAGTACTACTTATCCTAATATCCTGTATAGTTGTAACTTGTTCATGTAAGGTTGATCTTTCAATTTAGTTCACAATATATGTAGATTGGATCAGTAAGCCTACATGGGTTACAGTTGTCCAGACTCCAGAACTTTAGACTTATAAGCAGTCTCTTTTGTTATACAGAACTATTAGTCTAAATTAGTTTTTGCTACTGGTTTGCTGTACAGATAAATAAAATACTTTGTAAGCAGGCATATAATGATTTGCACCTTTTCTTTTCAGGTCTATCAGTGATGGGCCAAATGGAGTTCAGTGACGGGTAGAAGTTTACACTGACATAGTCAAAAGTTCTAGCTTCATTTATTAACCAACTAAACAGTATGTCTCTCCCTCCCCACATTGCTGACTTTTTTATTTTAACATTAATAGTTTGTGAGTACATGAATATAGATTTCAAAGAAAAACATGCACCACCATAGCCATCGATTCTCCCCTTGTATGAATTGACACTTACGCCCATTTCTGTTCTTATGCACGCTTCGTCGTTAACATGCTTCATAATGCACACTATTGTTGTTATGTTTAGAAAGGAGATGGTATAGTTGTGATAAATATAAAATGAGCACCACCAGTACAAATTTAGCTTGTATACTGTCTTTATCACAAGCAGAACCTCTGATGTATTCTTAACATAAAGGGTTGTTCTAGTTGATAACATTATGTGAACTTAATATTGCAGTTCATGTTGAGGGCAAAGCAACTCGGTACACTGACCCAGTGTGCACGGTCTTTCTATCTTAATGGGTCAAGGTGTGGTAGCACGGATGGAGCTTCATGCACATGCCCCGAGGATGAAACTAGTGTTCCGAAAAGGCAGACTGCTAGTGGCGTTGAGCAGAAGTTTCATTCAACCCACAGATCCTCTGTGAAGGCTCAACCTCCATCTGTCCAACATGTTGTTGGATCCATTGGCCGTGCCACTGGCTACCAAGCACCAGCTGTTCATGTTGTTCCTTCCAACTCATCTCAAGAGACAGAGCCAGCATCTAGCAGCACAAGCAACAACCCTCGGACTCATCAGGTTCTAGGAAATGATTATGTTCAGCCTTCTAAACAGACTGCAAGAATCATTCCTCATTCTGCAATTGCGGGAGCTGGTGTGTATACTGAGATAGTAAATCTCAGGTCCACATCGAATAATGGAAGCACCGATCAAGCTCCCCGGATGGTCGCTAACTATTCTTGCCAGCCCTTATCAGATGCCCAGCCTTGTAATATCAAGGTACATAATCAGCACAGTTTTCCTGAGGCAGAGATGCCTTATACTCCTTCCATAGAAAATAATGTTGTGAAGGGGGTACCAAGATCTGGCTATACAAAATCAAAGCAGGAATTTTCAGGGCATCCTGCTATAGTTTCTAATTCACCAGCGCAAATAAGGAATCAAAGACATCCTGGTCAGCGCCATGCAAACTATCATTCTAATAACTTCAATTCAGATGCCAGGTGGGATGAAGTTCAAACTCAAAATTTGTCAGCTCCAGCTATTCATACTGGTCCCTGTCACAAATCTCAGGGCCCTATAGGAACAACAAAGGCTCACAGTGGAGGACCACAGTCTAACTTAAGATCATTGAAGTCACTGCGTGCAGTTGAACAATACTACCATACGCTGCAGCAAATGAAATGGGGTCCTATGACAGAACATGTTTTAGATAGTCTCCATTGCAAGATAGATGCATTCCAGGCAAATCAAGTACTCAAGCTGCTTCATGACCATACTATTGCTCTGGGTTTCTTCCAATGGTTAAAGCAACAACCAGGTTTCAAGCATGATGGTCATACCTACACAACCATGATTGGCATCCTTGGACAGGCCAGGCAATTCAGTACAATGAGGAA
This sequence comes from Zizania palustris, assembly GCA_019279435.1. Lineage (NCBI taxonomy): Eukaryota > Viridiplantae > Streptophyta > Magnoliopsida > Poales > Poaceae > Zizania > Zizania palustris. The sequence continues at coordinate 38,905,431 of JAAALK010000289.1, read as the reverse complement.
ACTGCTTGCTGAGATGAACAGTGCTCACTGCAAACCAACTGTTGTAACATACAACAGGATAATACACGCATATGGTCGTGCAAATTATCTAAGTGAGGCTGTTAAAGTATTTGAGGAGATGCAGGATGCTGGTTATGAGCCTGATCGGGTTACATATTGTACGTTGATTGATATCCATGCTAAAGGAGGATACCTGAATGTTGCAATGGAGTTATATACAAAGATGCAAGAAGTAGGCCTGTCACCAGATACTTTCACATACAGTGCCATGGTTAATTGCCTTGGAAAAGGTGGTCATTTAGTGGCTGCTTATAATCTTTTCTGTGAGATGGTTAGAAATGGCTGCACACCTAACCTAGTTACATACAACATAATGATTGCACTCCAGGCCAAAGCAAGAAATTATGAAAATGTTGTGAAGCTTTACAAGGACATGCAGGTTGCTGGGTTTCGTCCTGACAAAATAACGTACAGCATTGTTATGGAAGTTCTTGGTCATTGTGGTCATCTGGATGAGGCTGAAGCCGTGTTCATTGAGATGAGGCATGACTGGGCTCCTGATGAGCCTGTATATGGCCTTTTGGTGGACCTCTGGGGCAAAGCTGGGAATGTTGACAAGGCACTAGGGTGGTACCATGCAATGCTTCAGGATGGTTTGCGGCCTAACGTGCCTACCTGCAATTCCCTCTTGAGCGCTTTCCTTAAGATTAACAGGTTTCAAGATGCCTACAGTGTGCTGCAAAACATGCTTACTCAGGGACTCGTTCCATCTTTGCAGACCTACACCTTGCTGCTCAGTTGTTGTACTGAGGCTCATGCACACATGGGTTTATGCTGCCAGCTCATGGCGATCACTGGACATCCCGCCCACATGTTCTTGTTATATTTGCCTGATGCAGAACCTGGAGGCCAGAATGTGAGGGATCACACCAGGTATTTCTTGGACATGATGCACAGTGAGGATAGAGAGAGTAAAAGGGGTTTAATGGATGCTGTCATAGACTTTCTACACAAGTCTGGCCTCAAGGAGGAAGCTGGCTTTATATGGGAGGTTGCTGCTCAGAAGAATGTGTACCCGGATTCTGTGAGGGAGAAGGAATCATCATACTGGCTTATTAACCTACATTTGATGTCAGAGGGCACTGCCGTGACGGCGTTGTCCAGGACGCTTGCTTGGTTTCACAGGCAGATTCTGACAATGGGTATATGCCCTAAAAGAATCGACATTGTCACAGGCTGGGGCAGGAGAAGCAGGATTACTGGGTCATCGTTGGTTAGACAGTCAGTTCAGAAGCTGCTACAACTCTTCGAATTCCCGTTTGTCACCACGCGCGGCAACACCGGCTGCTTCGTTGGATGTGGGGAGCCACTGAATACGTGGCTGCACAATCCTTACGTTGAGCGCATGCATCTACTCTAGTCTAGTGATCAGTGAGGCTATTCGTCAGAAATAAGGCACCCCTTATCTAAAGGTGCAGTTTTGTGGAAGAATCAAGATCTGGTGCATCTGTCTAGATTGTTCTGTTGTCACTTGTCAAGTGTAGTTGTCGTCGAATTCTTATGCTTTGAAACTTCATATTGTGATGACTTTTAGAGACGACATTGGTGCATTTAATGTGTAATCATCCCAGCTTAATTAGCCAATTAGAATCATTTCGTGTTCCAGCACTTCAGTTGCTGTTCCAACTGTTTTTCAGTAAAACCATCGTACAATTTGGTACCTGGTTTTACTGTTCTGGAGAAATGAACCACAATTCGATCTGCGTGCAGTTGTGCAAACTACAATGCACTAATTCTGAAGCTGTTTACTAACAAGACTGTTTCAAGGTTACAGCAAGATGGTAATCCCTATCGTTCTTCCATGTACAAACCCCTATGTACTACATATCTCTACAATGTCATTACTCAGGAGTGAATTTGCAGCCACTTTTCCATGTTTTCACAAAGTTGCTCACGCAGTAATGCAGTATGAATCCACGAGCCCCCAGGTAGCAGGAGTCCTTTTTCGCAGTATGATCTTTCATGATCCTTCAGGTTGCAAATACGACTGTTGCCTGGTATTGTTGCTTGATGCCAATGTTCCTATGCTTGTCCCAGCTATATACCCACCAGTCCATGCATTCTGTGGAATGTGAAGAATAGATACCAGTTACAAACCACCATATTCTCTACTTCAAGATGAAGAGAAACTTTTTAACCAAAATTTCATTCTATTATTTGAAGAGCTATTGTCATATGTAAAGATCTCTAAAGTTCCTAATCAACCGGGTAATCTCCTAAAATAAGTGGTTTTCAGGTAACTTGTAATGCTTACCTGAAAATTGAATCCACCAGTGACCCCATCAACATTAAGTACCTACACCACGATCATGGTAAGGTCAATTGTTCTATTGCTAGTCCAAAGGTTTGCAAGGTCAGGAACAGATAGTATTACCTCTCCTGCAAAAAACAGATTGGGCTGTTTCTTGCTTTCCATAGTGCTAAGTGATATCTTTGAAAAAGGGCAACAGATTAGGTATATATATGCAAGTTGATTCAATTTTCATGAAAGCTGCAATTGAGCAAGAATAAAAACCTCTGAAAGTGGAACACCCCCGGCAGTCACAAATTCATCTTTGAATTGACCCTACAAGTGGTGATAACAAGCAGTGGGTATGGACAGAAAGAAAATCTCACCAAAATGGAATATTTCATCGTCTTTCCGTGGGTATGTTAATACATCACAATATCACATACCTTAGCGACAACCTCAAACATCCATTGTTTTAGCCTAAGGGCAATTGTTTTTAGATTACTATTTGGTATGGACGCCCAGAGCATATCACCATCTAAACTCTGCAGGAGAAGGCTTTAGCTGATGAAACCATCTAATTAAATAAAGCCATCAGTAAATAGCACCAAATTAATCTTATGACCTCCTGTTCTAGCAGAAATCTCCAAAATCTCTTCACCAGACCGAACTCCATGGGAAAAGAGTTGTTTATCTTGAGCTTCTGCAAGGGCTAAAACTTATTAATTCAACTTCGCCATGTTTTTATTGAGCAATCAGAACATTCACAGGATCACAAGGAATATTTCTGCAACAGATTACAGAATACATCTAAAACACCACAATATGACAGATAGAACAGAAATTTGTAAAGGTGGCTCTTTATTAGTACAAAAATTCTGAATTACTAAAGCAAGGACAATCAACTGTAATGTTAGCCATCACAAATTCAGATCCCTAGATTAATGCATGAAGGCATTTACAAAGTCATGTAAAGGCAATGGCACAAGGATGAGAACTGAACCGCATGGTGATCTTTGTGCTGGAAAAGGAAGCGCTTCACGTCCTCAATATGAATGTCAGGTACAAAGTCAACGGTAAGCTTTGCTGTGTTGGAAAAATATATGGATTTCAAAATGTGAAGTGGATAATTTAGACAGTCACTTCTACTTCTACGTCTTCATATAATTGTAAAATACTTAATAATGGAAGATTTCACATATCTGATGAAACATAAAGGTTTTCAATGAACCTGCTAAAGAGTCAGAACAGTAAAGCTAATACTGTAATGTACAATTTCATCAGATAAAAAGAAAACATAGTGAATGATGCCGTCATAAGTCATAAGAAAAATAGAATGATCAATGATGTTATGAAAATATGGCATGTTCTACTAAGCGGGGCATGAAAAGCTAGGACAAAATGCTAAATATCAAATTACTGTTCGAGATAGAGGTCATTTACAAGTTGAAGGTATTCATGATGGGGATTAAACATATAATGTGCCTGGTTCATAGTAGAAAAATATGTGCCAGAAAATACAGCAGTAAACATCTAATTTCCTAGTATAAAGCATTTGGTGAGGAGAATTTAGCCAAATCTTCTCCTATCTGCATACCTTTCAGGAGTTTCATTATGTATACAGGAAATATATTGGATGCATACTTCATTACAGTATAAATGCATATAAGTTAACTGGATTAAATAGTATACTGTGTGTCTGTGAAAAATAAGGTCTTTTGTCATTTAATTGGTGTTGCCAATTAAACACAGTAGGCTTGCTTGGGAATGATACGCAAGTCCTGCACAGTTTCATTGCATCTTACCTTGGTAGTTGTACTGATGCAGTTCACGTGCTCCCCATGCAGACAATCTAAGAACAACAGGACCACTAAGCCCCCAGTGTGTAACTAACATAGGCCCAATCTGCAAAGACCAAGCAGTTAGTGTAAGCAAACATTCATGAAACAACTGATTGCTGATCTATTCACCTGAGTTAATTCAGGAGCACTTTTCTGAATGCTGTCTAGCTTCAGTTTTGCTTTTACACTCGGAAATGTGACCTGCATGGCAGGAGAAAATGTGGTGAGCCATTTTTCCAATTGACTTGAAGAAAAAAATCAGCTGCCCTTTCAGTTTCTGCCTTTTTAGAAGCAAACTCAGAGGCATTGCTAAGCTTCATGGTAACATAGACTGCATATGTCGCGAATATGATAGATCGGATAGAAACATAAAACCTCCTTTGATTTGAGCTGTTGAGCAGCAAACAAGCATGATAAATTCGAAACGGGTTTCCATGCTTTCACTTTTGATTTGTGGTTTCCACTAGATATGAGCAAGGAAACAGGCAAAATATGCATATATGATGGTTTAGTTTGGAAGATGGAACATATACCTGATCATTGAAGCACACAAAACAAGCTGAAGTTAGACTCTTTATGCAATATATGGTTATTTTGTTGTAAAAAGCATAATAGTGATGGAAAAGAAATTACAAGTCTTGTGTGCTACTTCTCAACATAAGAGTCACAATAGTATTTACGGATAAATACCCCAGAGAGGTCAGACAATCGCTTGTCTGTAATTTTGAATGTGAAAAGGCTGGGAACTGGAGCAATAATAGAGTGACCAAATCGTGTGGCAATTGAATAACCCTGCAGGTAAGCAAAATGTAAAGGGAACAACTTTATGTCATATTATACATAATCAACAAATTGGAGGTGCAGAACATCTTTTCTCAAACCTGCTGGCTGCTTCCTGTAGCAACTAAGACATAGCTAGCGTTGATATAATCCATAAAATCAACAGTACGCTTCTCAATTTTCAGAACAAACTTCCCATTTTCAGTGACAGATACACTAGACACAGCTTTACCAGCCTGCAGGGAAACTTCAATTTGATTTTTTTTTTCAGTTTCAGATTGTTCTAAGAGCAAAATATGTTTGCATGACAACTGAATAAATAACAGAGGCAATTAGTAGGGAATACCGCCAAGTCGTCTTGCTTCATTCAGCAGGCAGTCCACAATTGATGCAGAACTGTCAGTCATAGGGAAAACTCTACCATCATCTTCTGTCTGATATGAAAATTGAACCAATAGAAACAGCAGCAGCATAAACAAGTTAACTTGTATTCAGACTGATAGATGATGAACATTGAACAGACGTAAAAGAATGTAGTAATTTGGGTGTCAGCAGAGACACCTTAAGCTCGACACCATGATCTGAGAACCAACGCATGGTATCCTGTGGACCATGGGTCTTAAAGAAAGATCCTCTGAGTTCTTTGTGTCCCCTAGGATAATTTGTTGCCATTACCTGAAACAAGAAATCAAGTGTCAGTCTGTCCACTATTCCGCAATGGAACCCAAGAGAAGAGACGATAGAACAGTGTAGACAAACCAATGGCTCAAGATGGTGCCCGTTGGTGACATTGCATCGTCCACCACCAGAAATCTTGACCTACATCCTCGTTGGAAATGGGAACCAATCAACAATCAGTGCGCATCCAAATCAATGGCCGAAACTGTCGAAGACGCCTGGTGCCGATGGAATGAAAAATGTTGATGTACCTTGGACAAGAACCTTCCTTTTTCGAGGACCAGCACGTTGAGGTGGGGAGCCAGGGTCTTGGCCCTTATCGAGGCGTACACTCCGGCGGCGCCTCCGCCCACCACCACCAACGACGGCTCACCCTCTTGCGAAGGGCATGCTGCCGTTGCTGCGGCGGTGTCGCGGTTACAAGACGAGTGGCAAACAGAGGCGGGGCTGGAGAACGAGAAGCTCCTGCTCCTGCACAAGGCGAAGGCGGTGGTGCGACGGGCGGCGGCGGCGGCGGCGGCTGCCGGCAGGTGGAGTGACGACAACTGCGGCATTTGGTTGAATCAACGGTTAGCTCGAGTAATCCAGTGTTTTCTAGGCTTCGACCATGCAATGGGCCGTGGCCTCTTTGAGTTAGAATTCTCCACACATTTTCACCATTCCTAACCTGTAAATCTTAACTATATTATAAGAGAAATTTTACGGTACTTGAGATTATACCGGAAAATATCATATTTTTTAGTGTTAATTTTGATACCTCATGATACCTTACCTTATGGTACCAAAATTAACACTAAAAAATGTGGTACCTCCTCAAGAACCGTAAAATAACTCATATTGTAATCATTGTAATTATCATGCCAATTGTTTGTAGCATGTTCAATTATAGACACATAAATACAACAAATTTAGGCACAAATTTGCAATCTTTGTATGAATGGTATTTCCTTCTTGTGGTATAAATAAAAGCACACTTATCAAATTTGGCATGATCAGTTCTACATTGCATCAGTAGGCAAACCCCTTCGGTCAATGAGTTGGCAAAACTTCTTCATTTTATCCGTAGAAGTAGAATGGTATTGGTGGATAAATTACTCAAACTACATGTTTTATTTAAAAAAAATGAATCTGCAGAGTACCTCCCGGGGTGTTTCGCAAAAAACGTGGAGCGGAGTCATGGATCTGCATTTTTCGCGGATCCAAAAATTAGGATTTGAACCTGTTTGGCTAAGTGTTTGCGGAGCGGAGCTACAAAACCTGGAGCGGAGTAGTCCCAAATAAGTCTAAGTAAGAGCAGCTAGCTAGCGACGTCAATACGTACTACAATATGTGTTGTTTAATAGATATTCTCACTAGCTAGCTAGTCTAAGGGCCTGTTTGGTTCAGATTTTTTAACCAGTTTTCTGTCTTAGAAGCTGGAATCTGAACCCAACAGCTTTTTTGGTCACCAAGCTTTTTCAAAATCTGTAGATTAGATTCTCGTAGTACAAATTTGAAAGCTGGTATAACCTAGAGTTTATAGCTTCTCGGTTCAACTTTGAATGAATATTACTTACCATGCTATTAAAACATATCAGTTCATGTAAAATTTTAAAAAAATAAAATAAAATTTTAGTAGAATATATCATTTTAGTGTAATTTAAAAATATATAATTTTAATATAAACATTGCAAAATTTCACGATTAGAATGATTTACATGTAAAATTATACATTAATAATGTAACAAAACATCATGAACTACCAAAATATAAATCCACAACTATTTCAACCAAACAGCTTCTCAGTTTTTCTACCTCACAGCTCGCAACAACTTTTCTACAGCTCACATCAGTTTTTGCAGAATCTACAGCTCAACCAAACACACCCTAAGTAGCTGGTGTTTTCTAGCTTCTTCTGGATTCTAGTTCATTTCCAGATTCTGCATCTATTAATTCTCACAATCTAAATCCAATATTTGTACCGTTTGTTTCCGCATCAGATTCTATAAGTAGTTGCAGCCGTCAAAAACTGAAACAGGCTATATATATAGATATACACATATATATACACGTATCTGTAGCTGATAAGGAAAGAGGCAGATGCAACCAGCTGCATGCGATGTACATTAGCTTTTGCAGAATCTACAGTTCAACCAAACACACCATAAGTAGCTGGTGTTTTCTAGCTTCTTCTGGATTCTATTTCATTTCCAGATTCTACAGATATTAATTCTCACAATCTAAATCTAAAATCTAGACCGTTTGTTTCCACATCAGATTCTAGAAGTAGTTGCAATCGGGAGAAACTGAAACAAGCCATATATATATATATATATGTATATATATATAAATGCTATCCTACCCTATAGGTGTAAAATAACTATTCTATCGAAAAATCTACTACTGAGAAAAAAGTACTACTCAATTACTATTCTACTGAAAAAATCTACTACTGAAAGTAGTCGGTGTAGAATATATAGTTATTCTACACACATGGTGTAGAATAGTGTGTGTATATATATATATAGACACACACACGTATCTGTAGCTGATAAGGAGAGAGGCAGATGCAGCCAGCTGCAGGTCGATGTACATCGTCATATCCATGACTGATTGTTTGTCATCACCGGAGACGGAGACGGAGACGGAGTAACGTATGCAAGCGTGTACAAGCTCACTGTTGACTATACTGTATGCAATTATAATTAATCAACGGCCAGGCCGTATATGCATGGCTGGCTGCTCCTGCAGCTCGATCGCTTGTAAATATCTGAAATGGTTTACGTACGTACGTTTGGGATAATTCGATGAGAATTATTCTACGAATTCTAGTGTGCATGTTTGTTTCCAAATTCCTGAAAGGAATTAACTGAGGTGCAGATTGGTCCACACATGTACAGACACGATCGAGCCGCCGTGCATCACAATCAGATATATATATAGATGGAACGAGCTGAGGACCTGCATGCACCCAGCTAGCTAGTGACACGTACATGCGTAGCCAACTGTGACAGCAAGACGTCGTTTTCAGCTTTGACTATACATTCATTCCTATGATATATGTGTATATGGTCCGTCCGTGTGAGGTCGACTTGGTTAGCTTCGCACGAAAGCTAAGCACGCGTGAGAGAGAGAGAGAGAGAGTCAGCTTCAATTCAATTATTCCAACTCAGAAGAAGTTATATACTGTACTATGATATATGATCGATCGATGTACATGTGATAGGCAGGCAGGTCTCCACTAATAATAAGTACATATGATATATGATCGATCGAGGTGTTCCTCCAACTCCAATGCCGCGTAGCACTGGGAACACACTATCTATATATCTTTATAAACATGGCGCTCGCTCGTGCGCACTGCGGCACGTACGGACGAGAGAATGATCATGATCTGCATGCAATGGTATATCTGCCTCATGAGGATGGAACTTACTACTACACTACTGCCAGCTCAGTTAACAAGTCGTCGTCAGCTACAGCTCGTTGAAATCTATAACTTTTGAGTTCATAGTATCGATCACGGACCATTAGTGATGGGTATGCACCCGTCACTAAAGGTAATCTTTAGTGACGGACCATCACTAAAAGTGATCATTAGTGACGGGTATAGATGTTTATGCGTCACTACAAGTCACATTTAGTGACGCACATACATCTATATTCGTCACTAAAGGCCACCTTTAGTGACGCACATATATCTATACCCGTCACTAAAGATGGACCATTAGTGACAGGTATAGATGTTCACGCGTCATTAAAGGTCGATTTTTTTCATTTCAGGTCCGTGCTACACAGTTTCGCTTAGTTTCTTTCTGTTCAAACGAGTTAATGATTAGATCTGAGATAGTCATGGAGGGACTCTTTTCATTGTTTTTGTCATCGTTCCGATGTGATTTCCATATGTGGTTATCATTGGTGAGGCATCTACCCTTAGCCACAATAGAAGAGGAGAGATGATGATGATGAAAAAGAAGAAGAATAGATCTGAGGTGATGGAGGGGCTCTTTCCATCAATTTTGTCGTTGTCCCGGTATGCTTTTCCATGTGGTCATTGTCGGGGAGGCCTCTACTCTGAGCCAAAATAGAGGAGAGGCGACGATAAAGCGAAAGGAGATGAAGAGATGATAACAATGGACGAAATCAAGCATTAAGATTTGATGAAGCAATGGTAATAATTATATACCATTTGTTGAAGCAGCTTGATATTGATGAGCTCATGGTCGGGTGGAACATGAAGTAACACCGGCGTCGTCAAGTAAATTTTATAGTACGTCGGCTACCATCAATTGAGCTTGAGATGAGAATGATAAAGATCACATAGAGAGAGCAAGGGAGGGAAGTTATAGAATGGTTGAGAGCAAAGACTAAAGAGAGGAGACAATGTTTTATAATAGTATGTATATGTTTTTGGGCTAGTGTTCTTCTTCCCGCCCAAATTTTCAAAAAAATTTGTATACATCGGTCTTTAGTGACGGGTTTAGATATCCACGTGTCACTAAAGGTATGTCTTTAGTGATGTGACTCACATGTCTCACTAAAGGTAGGTCATTAGTGACGGGTCTCAACGTTACCCGTCACTAATGATCAGTCTAGAATTTAGCAACTCATTAGTGACGCACATCATTAAGACACATCACTAAAGATAGGTCTTTAGTGACAATTGTAAACATACCTGTCACTAAAGGTATATTAGTGACGTGTGTCTTTTATCTATTACTAAAGCTACATCACTCAAAACTATTTGTATGGGGCCTGATGTTCCATGATTTCTCACCAAGGATTCTTTCTTTAGGAATTAGGAGGTAGCTAGAACACACGTGTCAACATTCTAGCCGTTGACATAATGGTGGAGATGAAATATATATATGAGATGCATGGTATCCTCCGATCAGGAATTATCCGTTCACAGGATTCACGTACGCTCGTGCGTGTGTGTGTGTGTGTATATATATATATATATACACCCATCTTTGCTTTGCTTGCTACTTGCTACTAGCAACACTCCATAAGTAGTCAAATAGTTGCTACTTGAATTGCTCCTCTCTGCTCTCTTTTTCCTGTAGCAGCTGCACGCTCTAGAATCTGAGATGGACGCCGCCATGGAGAAGCAGCAGCACGTCCTGCCGGCTGATAGCAGCAACGGCAAGGACGACGACGACGACGCCGCCGGCCGCCACCGCGGATGGAAGGCCATGACATACGTCATAGGTGAGCAGTGATCGATGCACAGATTAATAAGATCGAGAAATAAGCTAAGCATATGATGGATCGAGTGAAAATTGCAGGGAACGAGACGTTCGAGAAGCTGGGGACGATCGGCACGACGGCCAACATGCTGGTGTACCTGACGACGGTGTACCACATGCACAGCGTCGACGCCGTCACCCTCCTCAACTTCTTCACCGGCACCACCAACCTCGCCCCACTCCTCGGCGCCTTCCTCTGCGACACCTACCTCGGCCGCTACAACACCCTCGCCGCCGCCTCCATCTCCTCCTTCCTCGGCATGCTCCTCCTCACGCTCACGGCCGCCGTACGCGCTCTGCACCCACCGCCCTGCGCGTCGACGTGCCAGCGCGCCACCCCCTGGCAGCTCTCCGCCCTCCTCGCCTCCTTCGCCTTCCTTGTCGTCGGCGCCGGCGGCATCCGCCCTTGCAACCTCGCCTTCGGCGCCGACCAGTTCGACCCGCGCACCCACTCCGGCCGCCGAGGCATTGCCATTTGCCAGCTTCTTCAACTGGTACTACTTCACCTTCACCGTCGCCATGATGATCTCCGCCACGCTCATCATCTACCTCCAGAGTAACGTCAACTGGGCCATCGGCCTCGCCGTCCCCGCCGCGCTCATGGGCCTCTCCTGCGCGCTCTTCTTCATGGGCACGCGCCTCTACGTCCGCGTCCGGCCCGAGGGCAGCCCCTTCACCAGCTTCGTGCGGGTCCTCGTCGCCGCCGCCCGCAAGCGCCGCCTTCCCCCGCCGGTCTCCGCTGACGACCTGTTCGACCCGCCACACCACAGCAAGCTGGTGGCCAAGATTGCCTACACAGACCAGTTCCGGTGCCTGGACAAGGCCGCGGTGGTGACGCCGGAGGACACGGTGGTGCTTGGGGCGGACGGGAGGACGACCTCAACGGCTCGGCCATGGTGGCTTTGCACGGTGCACTGGTGCAGCAGGTGGAGGAGGTGAAGTGCCTGGCGCGGATCATCCCGGTGTGGTCGGCGGGGATCGTCTACTTCATCGTGCTGACGCAGGTGAGCACGTACGTGGTGTTCCAGGCGATGCAGTCGGACCGGCGGCTGGGGACGTCGGGGTTCGAGGTGCCGCCAGGCTCGTTCGTGGTGTTCAACATGCTGGCGATGACGGCGTGGATCCCGGTGTACGACCGGGTGGTGGTGCCGGCGCTGCGGCGGGTGACGGGGCGCGAGGGCGGCATCAGCCAACTTCAGCGCATCGGCATCGCTCTGGCGCTGTCGGTGGCGACGATGCTGGTGGCAGCGGCGGTGGAGCGGCGGCGGCGGCGAATCGGGGCGAGCATGTTGTTCTTCTGGCTGGTGCCGCAGCAGGTGCTGGCTGGGATGTCGGAGGCGTTCGCGGCGATCGGGCTGAACGAGTTGTGCTACAAGCAGTTCCCGGAGAACATGAGGAGCGTGGCCGGGGCGCTCTTCTTCCTCACGTTCGCGGTGGCGAGCTACGCGAGTGGATTCATGGTTGCGGCTGTGCACCGCACGACGGGGTGGCTGGCGCAGGACCTGAACAAGGGGCGCCTGGACCTCTTCTACCTGCTTGTGGCGGCCATCGCGGCGGCCAACCTTGTATACTTCGTCGTCTGCGCGCGGTGGTACAGGTTCAAGAAGATCAGCAACACGGACGACGACGACGAGCTGCAGCTGAGTGGACGGACAGCGCCAGCACCAGCACCTCCAACAAGCTAAGGTTTTATTAGGGAATGGAGATTAATTACTAGTCATCCGTAATTAAGAACTCTACGTATATCTTAATAACATGGCTAGAATGATCGGTATGTATCGGTACTGATTGGTATCGGACGGAATGGCCGATATTGAAACCGAAATGTTACACAACTTAATACGTATCAGTTTGAGTGACGAAATGATACATATTGATCATTCCGATCGATACCGGAACAGAATTGATCAGTAATTCTTGCAGCTGAACCAAATTACTCTGGTCTGTACAATTTTTTTTAATTTAATTCAGAAACTTGTTTTGAATTTTTAAATATGAGTTTGAATCTCAAAAATTCCAAAATAATCTTGTAAAATAAGTTGTTGGTTATAGAGTCTTTACAAAATTATTAAAATTCAAAATCCAGTGTTTTAGCTTAAGGTTTTAAATTGCTAAGCCTTTCTGCCTTTAAATAAATTTCAAATTCAAATCCAGTTTAAATTTTGGTTTTCACAACTATGCTGTTTGAAAATATTAGTCATCAGGCTCCAAAACAACAACAAAAAAAAAACTGAAGCTTTGATTAGCAGCTGCAAGCAAACGAAACATACAGGGAAGCAAGGACGGAGCAAACCTTGCGCAATGCTCGAGGAAGAAGATGGATTCCAATCTATAAACTTTTTATTAACATTAACACTCAGGGGAGTAACAATCAGTCAAAGAATCGCCACCATTTGTGTCCAGGCAACCATGGGGGCGGCGGCGGCGGCGGCCTTCGCGGCGCAGGTGCTGCGGGGGCGGTGGTTCATGGCGTACGGCTCCTTCCTCATCATGTCGGCGGCGGGGGCGACCTACATCTTCGCCATCTACTCCAAGGACATCAAGTCAACGCTTGGCTACACGCAGGAGCAGCTCAACACAGTCAGCTTCTTCAAGGACGTCGGCGCCAACGTCGGCATCCACGCCGGCCTCATCTCCGAGGTTACTCCAACATGGCTCGTGCTTGCCGTCGGCGCCGCCATGAACCTTGGGGGATACCTCATGCTCTATCTCTCCGTCACCGGCCGTGTCCGCGCCGCGCCGCCGCTCTGGCTCGTCTGCATCTACATCGCCGTCGGTGCCAACTCGCAGGCCTTCGCAAACACCGGCGCTCTCGTCACCTGCGTCAAGAACTTCCCGGAGAGCCGCGGCGTCATGCTCGGCTTGCTCAAAGGGTTCGTCGGCCTCAGCGGCGCCATCTTCACCCAGCTCTACCTCGCCTTCTACGGGGACGGCGGCGACACCAGGCCGCTAATCCTTCTCGTCGGCTGGCTTCCGGCCGCCGTATCCGTGGCGTTCCTCGGCACAATACGGATCATACGCACACCACGCTCGCCAGCCGCGACACGCCGAGAGTACCGCGCGTTCTGCGGTTTCTTGTACGTGTCGCTCGCACTCGCCGCGTATCTCATGGTCGCCATCATCCTCCAGAAGCGCCTCCGGTTCACCCGCGCCGAGTACGGCGTCAGCGCTGGCATCGTGTTGGCCATGCTCCTCCTCACGTTCGCCGTCGTACTGCGCGAGGAGGCTGCTCTGTTCAACAAGACGCCACAAACGGAACTGGACACCCCGGCTTCGTCCGTGCTGACCGCGCCCGTAAAGCCGGCGCCAGAGCCTTCGCCTGCCTCCCAGGAACCAGCAACGACTACGGCGAGAATTCTTCAAGTCCTGAGGCCGCCGCCGCGCGGCGAGGATTACACGATCTTGCAGGCACTGGTGAGCGTGGACATGCTTCTCCTGCTCACGGCGACTGTGTTCGGCGTGGGCGGGACACTGACGGCGATCGACAACTTGGGACAGATCGGCGAGTCCCTGGGCTACCCGCAACGCAGCATCGCAACCTTCGTCTCCCTCATCAGCATCTGGAACTACCTCGGCCGTGTCGCCTCCGGCTTCGCGTCGGAGGCTCTCCTCGCGCGGTACCGCCTGCCGCGGCCGCTCATCTTGGCCGTCGTCCTCCTCCTCACCGTCCCCGGCCACCTCCTGATCGCGTTCGGCGTGCCGGGTTCGCTGTACGCGGCGTCGGTGCTGATCGGGTTCTGCTTCGGCGCCGCGCAGCCGCTGATCCTAGCGAGCGTTTCGGAGGTGTTCGGGCTCAAGTACTACTCGACGCTGTACAACTTCTGCGGCACGGCGAGCCCCGTCGGCTCCTACATCCTCAACGTCCGCGTCGCTGGCCGCATGTACGACCGGGTGGCGGCGCGGCAGGATGGGAGACACGCCGTAGCCGCGGCGGCGAGGAAGGCGTTGTCTTGCATTGGCGTCAAGTGTTACAAGGAGTCGTTCTTGGTCATGACAGCGGTGACCGTGGCCGCGGCGGGGGCGGCGGCGGCTCTGGCATGGAGGACGCGGGTGTTCTACGCGGGCGACATCTACGCCAAGTTCAAGGAGGAAGATACACGTCTTGGAGCTTGCAGCAATGGCGTTGCCAAAGAATAGTGTGTGTAATTTGGGGGCAACAATACATACAACTAAAAAAATCGCAACTTTGTGAAGAAATAGGAAATGCTATAGTCCACTACTCCACTGGTGTATGAAACATGCTATAGGCTGGCATTCACTGTTCTTTCGGCTAAAGTTGAAATTTTCAATGGCTAGTGGAGATGTTAACCAGGAGCAGTGGTCAATTGACAGCGAGATCTGCACAACTTGCACATCGTTCCACATGTCTGCTTGCTTGCAAACGACGAATTTGCCAGCCTACAAGTCATTAGATGGATACATCCAAGATTTGTGCGTACAGTGAACTCGATCGAAGATTGACCATAGCAATCGAAAATCGAAGTGTGATTTCACAAGCATTTCAGGGCCTTTGGATGTTGTAATGTTGTATGTCATCACCAAAAAGGGGAAAAAATTCTTTTTTTGCTGTTCTACGAATTGTAAACCGTCTGCTTCTTGGATTCCACCTGCATTCTCTCTAAATCGCCGCCGGCAACCGCATTCTCTCTAAATCGCGCGTAGATGTCTTCCGCGTAGAACTTCCGGGTCCGCCAGGCGAGCACCGCCATCACCAACGCCGCGGCAACCGTCACCGCCGTGATGATCAAGAAGGAGTCTTTGTAGCACCGCACCCCAATGCACGTCAACTCCGCCGTGGCCGCAGGTCCCTGCCGCTTCGCCTCGTGGTCGTACATGCGGCCGGCGACGCGGACGTTGAGGATGTACGAACCGACGGGGCACGCCACGTTGCCGACGTTGTACATCGTCGAGTAGTACTTGAGCCCGAACACCTCCGAGATGATGGCCAGGATCATCGGGTACGCCGCGCCGAAGCAGAACCCGATCAGCACCAACGCCGCGTACAGCGACCCCGGCACGCCAAACGCGATCAGGAGGTGGCCGAGCACGGTGAGGAGCAGCACGCCGGACACCAGGAGCGGCCGCGGGATGCGGTACCGGCTGAGGAGAGCCTCCGACGCGAAGCCGGCGGAGACGCGGCCGAGGTAGTTCCAGATGCTGATGAGGGAGACGAAGGTGGCGATGCTCCGCTGCGGGTAGCCCAGCGACTCGCCGATCTGCCCCATGTTGTCTATGGCCGTCAGCGTCCCGCCCACGCCGAACACCGTCGCCGTAAACAGCAGCAGCATGTCCACGCTCACCAGCGCCTGCAGGATTGTGTAATCCTCGCCGCGCGGCGGCGGCCTCAGGGCGCGCATCGCTTTTTCCATCGGCGTCGCTGGCATCTCGGCAGCGGGCGGTGGTTTCGCGGCTGCGGTCACCACGGATAGGGCCGGCGCGTCGGCTTCTGTTTCGGGCGTCTTCCTGAACAGGGCAGCCTCCTCGCGCAGGACGATGGCCATGGGGGCGAGGAGAGCCGCGAACACGACGGCCGCGCTGACTCCGTACTCTGCGGTGGTGAACTTGAACCGCTTCTGGAGGACGATGGCGACCAGGAGGTAGGCGGCGAGCGCGAGCGACACGTACAGGAAACCGCAGAACGCGCGGTACTCGCGACGCGCCGCCGCTGGCGCGCGCGGCGTGCGTATGATCCGGATGGTGGCGAGAAAGGCCACGGAGATGGCGGCCGGGAGCCAGCCGACGAGCAGGATGATCGGCTTGGTATTGCCGCCGCCGTCGCCGTAGAAGGCGCGGTAGAGCTGGGTGAAGATGGCTCCGCTGAGCCCGACAAACCCTTTGAGCAAGCCGAGCATGACGCCGCGGCTCTCCGGGAAGTTCTTGACGCAGGTGACGAGCGCGCCGGTGTTGGCGAAGGCCTGCGAGTTGGCGCCGACGGCGATGTAGAGGCAGACAAGCCAGAGCGGGGTCTTACCCCCAACGCGGCCGGTGACGGAGAGGTAAAGCATGAGGTACCCCCCCCAAGTTCATGGCGGCGCCAATGGCGAGGACGAACCAGGGCGGCGTAACCTCGGCGATGAGGCCGGCGTGGATGCCGATGTTGGCGCCGACGTCCTTGAAGAAGCCGACGGTGTTGAGCTGCTCCTGCGTGTAGCCAAGCGTTGACTTGATGTCCTTGGAGTAGATGGCGAAGATGTAGGTCGCCCCCGCCGCCGACATGATGAGGAAGGAGCCGTACGCCATGAACCACCGCCCCCGCAGCACCTGCAGCGCGAAGGCCGCCGCCGCCGCACCCGCCATTGCCGTTGGGTTCTTGGATTCCGATTCTCGATCTAATCTCTAGTAGTAGGAGAGAGTGTGGTCGCATTTAATTCTCTAGTAGTAGGAGTAAACGTAAAGTAATTATAAAAATAATTGAAGAATCGAAAACCAATTCGCGAGACGAATTTATTGAGTCTAATCAATTTATGATTAGCAAATGTTTATTATTGTAGCATCACACTGTCAAATCATAGTGTAATTAGGTTCATTAGATTCGTTTCGTGAATAACTCTCCGATTATGAATGGATTTTATAAATAATCTACATTAAATATTTTAAAATAGTATTTAAACATTGGATATGACAGGGGCTAAAATTTTAGCCCCTGATCCAAACACCCCCTTAGCATGCGGATGGATAAGAGGATCTTCTCTAGCTTTGAAAGGTCTGATCAAATCTCACAAGTGGCCACTGCTAGTGCTAATTAAGGATGATGGGAAAAAACAAAAACGGCAAGGGTTATTCGGAAATGGATAAGGAAAATTTCGGAGCGGAAACGAAAATAGAATGTTTTAAGCGGAAACGGAAACGAAATCACGGTTTTTTACTGCATTATATAGAATATTAGCTTTTATTTTTCGCATTATATAAAATTTAAACTGTATTCTATTCATAAAATATTAAACAATTTAATTTAAATTAATATATAGTTATTTGCTAAAAATAATTAATATATATTCATTACAACTAAAATAAAACTTGGTTTTACTTTATTATATGTATTTATTATTTATTGATATGTGTGTAAATTGAACCTATATTTTGTTTATCGTACTTTCATATATTAAGGGTTTTTTATAATTTTGATAGATATTTAGTTCCGTATTCATATCCGCTCCTTATTCAGTCCATATTCGTTTCCGATGATATATGTTTTCGTATCCGTTTCCGGGATATCTGTATTTATTTTTGTTTCCGTGAAAAAATATAGAAACAGATATGATAGCACTCATTTATATCCATTTTCACTAGTGATGCTAATTTAGCTTCACCAGTTAGCTTAGGTGTCAATTAACTTGCATCCATCCAATCAGCTATACACAATATTTTAGGCGGCGGTGGAGCTAGAGAAATACTGGTGGGGGTATACCACTAGATTCAAGGGGGTGCAAAAGGGTGAAAATTTACCGATGATAATTAAAAAAATTAAGATCCGGATTCCCGAGAACCCCCTTAGCCCTTAGTAGCTCCGCCCCTGATTTTAGGTGTGCCATTTTATTCATAAATGATTATATCTCATCTATACTTATCTCTGAAACATTAACCAAATACTAATAACACATATACACAAAAGATGTTTTGCATCCAGTGTCAAGATGGGCCTAGATATGATGATATATATGATGTTCGTCTGCAGCTATTCAGCCAGGAGGAGCCCATCAATCAATTTGTAACCCACACCCAACATACACAGACTAGAGGCTGCAGCTGCTACTGCAACATTTCCCGTCAATACGATGAGCGACAATCCGATTCAGATTCGGGCTGAAGCATTCATTTTCTTCCAATCACTCTCATTTTGTGACGCCTGAAAAAAGATCAATCTTTTCGGCTAGCTAGCTAGCTTGCTTGTACTGCTAGTAGAGTGTACAGCCACTGGATATCTTTGTCTCGATAGCTGAGCTGACTGCCTTTTTCAGGCTTTGAGCTGAAAAGAGAAACCATATTTACTTTGAAGATGCCTGCCAAGACCACCCAACTTTCAGGCGACAAGATCAGAGTAAAACCACGGGAAATCTACAAATCCAGCATGCTTACCAGAACCAGAGTTGGATGAATGAATGAGTGGCTGCATACTCATGAGGACGACTGCCCAATATATCCTCAAAGTCTATGCACTAGCTAGGATCTTGAGAGGCCACCTTCTCCTCCTCAATCCAATATATCTGTATGTTGCTACTACATACAGATACAGGAACAGGATGCAAATCTCTGCATTGTGTTGCCCGTCGTCGAGGCCAATGGACAGTAATAAGTAGTCGCCACTCCAGTGAGCTTGACATGCGAACCGCCCAATGCCAGTGGCTATTGTTCAGAAAAAGAAAAGGAGACTGACGACTGCCAGTGTCAATTGTTCAGAAAAGGGAAGAGAAACATGATGAGTGGGTAATTGTTTAGCTCGACTCAACCCCTGAATGATACTATCAATTACTAATCTTACGCAAAAAAAATAAATAAACATCTAGTTCTAGTGTGGCAAGAAAGTGGCAGTCTTTTTTTTGGGGGGCAAACCTGTTTGTTGAACAAGTGGTGCCAAATCAACCAAGAAAGTGGCAGCCTGCTTTTGGCACAAGTTGTGAATTTGGATCCCCTTGCCTAGATAGTTTTTTTCTCAACACCACTATGGTTGCAAAACGACCGCTAAGAGTAAGAGCGAGTATAATAACAGGCTATAAATATACTATAAGTAGGCTGAATGTTGAGGTGAAGGAAAGAGAGGAAAAAACGGGTTGTAAGCATGTATCAAGCCTAGACATAAGAACCGAAAAATTTTGTGAGAGAAACAAGTTAGTCATGTATTAATGTTAACGAGATAACTATTATACGATTAGACTGAAAGGTAGGCTGCAAACCAACAACCGACTGCATTACTAGCCTTGCTCTAAAGATACATGTCTGAATAATGCTACTGGAATAGTACTCTCCACGGTACACAAAAACAAGTCGTTTTGCATTTTATTATGCATTTTGGACAACTATACCCTCAAGTAGTACTACTTTTTTATTGTTTTTCGTGCTATGTTTACTCATGTACTATATTTAATAGAGTCAAACATAAAAAGTACTCCATATTAATTAATTACTCATTGGTACGTGAAACCATGTAATTTGTTTTTGTGTACGTCAGTCAATACCAAAGTCGGAACTGGTTTACCCTTAATCTCATTGGGAATATACACTGGAGCCTTTGACCTAAAATGTGTTGGAAGCTGGCTGGAGTACATAGGTACTCACGCCAGCCATATTCAAACATGTTCTTGAAGTTATTCAGATTCAAACCAGAAAAAGAGAGACTATATGCATGTGAACCTACCTGTATACTGTAATTGTATTTTTTTGTATTTTGGTACTTTAATTTTTGTATTTTGCACAAAAGTATGGATTTTGTTTATGCGGAAACTAGAAATTTTGTGCAAAGGCTCTTGAATTTCTAAAAAAAACATACAAAACTATAAATTTTGCATATAAATTTTGTAATAAAATAAATCCGTCCTCAAAGACGGACGTGAGCCTGGCTGCTCCTATTTAAGAGGCTATGTACTCGAAGCAGAGCAGCCGCTTTGACAACCATGGTGGGCATGAGGGCTCGCCTCGTCGCTCTCGCGGCCGCGCTCCTCGCGGCGGCGACGTGCGCCGGCGCCGGGGTGACGAGCGAGTACCGGCGGAAGGCGGAGGCGACGGTGGACATGCCGCTCAACGCCGACGTCTTCCGCGTGCCGCCGGGGTACAATGCTCCGCAGCAGGTTGGCTGATCGAGTTCATTCCTGCTCACAGAGTGTGGCTTCAGCTTGAATTGTTTGCTGCTTGGTTTGGTTGATGGTGGAATGGAATCGATGGTGAACTGATCAGGTGCACATCACGGTGGGGGACCAGACGGGCACGGCGATGACGGTGTCGTGGGTGACGGCCAACGAGCTGGGCAGCAGCACGGTCATGTACGGCCGGTCGCCGGACAAGCTGGAGCACACGGCGGACGGCAGCCACACCCGCTACGAATACTTCAACTACACCTCCGGCTTCATCCACCACTGCACCCTCACCAACCTCCAGGTATGGTACACAAATCAAGGCTCCTGTAGCCATGGCCGATCCGCCGGCCGCCGCCGGCCGCCGCTGACACCATCGCATGTACGTTTCAGCATGGCAGCAAGTACTACTACGCCATGGGATTCGGGCACACGGTGAGGACCTTCTTCTTCACCACACCTCCCAAGCCTGGCCCCGACGTCCCCTTCAAGTTCGGCCTCATTGGTGACCTCGGGCAGACGTTCGACTCCAACAGCACGCTGGCGCACTACGAGGAGAACGGCGGCGACGCCGTGCTCTTCGTGGGCGACCTCTCCTACGCCGACAACTACCCTCTCCACGACAACAAACGCTGGGACTCCTGGGCCCGCTTCGTCGAGAGGAGCGTCGCGTACCAGCCATGGATCTGGACCACCGGCAACCACGAGCTGGACTTCGCGCCGGAGCTGGGCGAGACGGTGCCATTCAAGCCCTTCACCCACCGCTACCCGACGCCGTTCCGCGCCGCCGCCAGCACGGAGCCCTTCTGGTACTCCGTCAAGATCGCGTCGGCGCACGTCGTCGTGCTCGCCTCCTACTCGGCCTACGGCAAGTACACGCCGCAGTGGACGTGGCTGCAGGACGAGCTCACCACGCGCGTCGACAGGAAGGTGACGCCGTGGCTCATCGTGCTCATGCACTCGCCATGGTACAACAGCAACAACTACCACTACATGGAAGGGGAGACGATGCGTGTGCAGTTCGAGCAGTGGCTCGTCGACGCCAAGGTCGACATGGTGCTCGCCGGCCACGTCCACTCCTACGAGCGCAGCCACCGTTTCTCCAACGTCGACTACGACATCGTCAATGGCAAGGCCACGCCGACGCCCAACATGCACGCGCCCATCTACCTCACCATCGGCGACGGGGGCAACATCGAGGGCATCGCGAACAACTTCTCGTCGCCGCAGCCGCCGTACTCGGCGTTCCGGGAGGCGAGCTTCGGCCACGCGACGCTGGAGATAAAGAACAGGACGCACGCCCACTACGCGTGGCATCGCAACCACGACGGAGCAAAGGCCGTGGCCGACGCCGTCTGGCTCACCAACAGGTACTGGATGCCCACCGCCGACGATGCATGAACAACCCTAGCCGTCGTCGACCACTCGATCTTCTGACATCTATGACATACCTGTACCACTTTTATATATGTTGCCATCGCATCAAGAGATAATTAAGCACAATACCTTGAAAAATTCATGCAATCGAGATGTCAGTTGCGATCTCTGTGATATTTATGCATGCCGCCGGCGTGGATCCGATAATTACTCGGATCGTTCGTCCGTTCGTTGGTGCGCGGCACTATATGTAAATTGTGTATTGACGCAACGTCGCAACACTAGCTTTATCTTTGTCGTTAACAATGGAGCGTGAGCTCGCCGTCGTGTTGATCCTGGCCGTCGCCGCCGTATGCGCGGCTCCGGCGGCGCGCGGAGGCGTCACCAGCACGTACCGGAGGAGCCTGCAGATGCTCCCGGACATGCCGTTCGACGCCGACGTCTTCCGTGTGCCCGCTGGCTTCAACGCGCCGGAGCAGGTGCACATCACGCTGGGTGATCTCACCGGCCGCGCCATGACTGTCTCCTGGGTCACGCCCAAGCTGCCCGGCAGCAACGTCGTCCGCTACGGCCTCCGCGCCGATAATCTCACCCTCGCCGCCGATGGCACCGTCCGCCGCTACACCTTCGGCCGCAAATACCGCTCCGGCTTCATCCACCATGCTACCCTTACCGACCTCGACTACGCCACCACCTACCATTACGCCGTCGGCTTCGGCTACACCGTCCGGTCCTTCTCCTTCACCACCCCGCCCAAGCCCGGCCCCGACGTGCCCTACAAGTTGGGCATGATCGGCGACCTCGGCCAGACCTTCCACTCCAACGACACTCTCACGCACTACGAGGCGTCCGGCGCCAACGCCGTGCTCTTCATCGGCGACCTCTCCTACGCCGACAACCACCCAGACCACGACAACAACCGCTGGGACACCTGGGCCCGCTTCGTCGAGCGGAGCGTCGCGTACCAGCCATGGATCTGGACCACCGGAAACCACGAGCTCGACTTCGCGCCGGAGCTGGGCGAGACGGTGCCGTTCAAGCCATTCACCAACCGGTACCCGACGCCATTCCGAGCGTCGGGCAGCACGCGGCCGCTCTGGTACTCGGTAAGGATAGCGTCGGCGCACGTCATCGTGCTCGCCTCCTACGCCTCCTACGGCAAGTACACGCCGCAGTGGACGTGGCTGCAGGAGGAGCTGAAGCGCGTCGACCGGACGGTGACGCCGTGGCTGATCGTCTGCGTGCACTCGCCGTGGTACAACAGCAACGACTACCACTACATGGAAGGGGAGACGATGCGGGTGCAGTTCGAGAGGTGGGTCGTCGACGCCAAGGCCGACGTCGTGCTCGCCGGCCACGTCCACTCGTACGAGCGCACCCACCGCGTGTCCAACGTCAACTACGACATCAGCAACGGCATGGCCACCCCCGTGTTCAACCGCTCGGCGCCGGTGTACGTCAACATCGGCGACGGCGGCAACATCGAGGGTCTCGCCGACAAGTTCCGGTGGCCGCAGCCGGACTACTCGGCGTTCCGGGAGGCGAGTTTCGGCCACGCCACGCTGGATATCAAGAACCGGACGCACGCGTACTACGAGTGGCACCGCAACCACGACGGCGTCAAGGTCGTCGCCGATCACGCATGGTTCACTAACCGATACTGGATGCCCACGGACACCAACTAGATCACTCATCCATCAACCGCATGCGTTCTTTTTTAGATGAACCAATAACTTTACTCGATCTCCATCATCATCTTTGCCTGAACCAACCTTTGAAACCGTCGTCCTCTTCTGTTTTGATGTGCAACTCTTAGTCCAAAACAATTCGTACTCCTTTGTGGAAAAACATTACTGAATTGCCAATATAATTGCGAATTGTGATGTCACGTACACTGAATCCAACATCAGAATCTAGTTTACTGGATGAACTAGAATACAGTAGATCAAGTTGATACTACTGATCATCTATACACCTTCTTCTCTTTTGTCTTTGGGACATGTAAAGTAATTAAGTAATTAGATTGAAACATGTAAAAAAAATGTGTCCAATCGAGGAAGGCAATTAGATTTGGTGGTTTGAGAGACGGATTCGTTGAGAAAAAATTAAAGAAGAAAGGAAGATGGAAAGTAGTAGAAAAAGAGGATGCAAAGGGAAAGGGAACCCGACGTAAAATAAAGGGAGAAGGCGAATTGCCGACCGGCCGGACACCCGATCAACGAGCATCATGACAAGCTCCTCTTCTCCTTCCCGGAAGGTATCAGCCCTAGCAGCTCTCCTTCTCCTCGCCCCAATCCCTCGGATTTTCGCCGCGGTGGACGGTTGTTTCTGAGCTCGATTCGGCTAAAAGTCCCCCCTTTTTCGCGTGCACAGGCTCTCAGCAAGATCGCCTGCAATCGGTTGCAGAAGGAGCTCGCCGAGTGGCAGGTCAGCCCCCTCTCCGGGTTCAAGCACAAGGTCTCCGATAACCTCCAAAGGTGCCGCCTTTCTAGCCACATCCCCGCGATTGCTTCTACCAGTTGATTTTTGATTCTTCCTGCGCGTTTTCGATTCTATTCTGCCCGCATGCGTGTTCTTGATTTTAGGGATTTGTCAAAATTGTTATCTGTGGAGATAGATTTGTACCAGTTCCATAATAGGAGAAATTCCTATGGATATGTACACAGGTGGGTAATCGAGGTGACCGGAGCGGCGGCCACGCTCTACGCCGGTGAGACGTACCAGCTGCAGGTCGACTTCCCCGAGCATTATCCCATGGAGGCGCCTCAGGTGAGGTTTTCAATTTTCATAAGAGATTACACGTTCTCATATAAACGACTGCACCTTTAATTCCATCGTATCCTTATATGTTCTTTTCATTTGATTTGTTTGCAAAATAAGGTCATTTTTCTCAATCCGGCTCCGATGCATCCGCACATTTACAGCAACGGGCACATCTGTTTAGGTAAATTTGTTCTTTACCATCTAAAGAAAGGAAAGTTGATCCGTATGACTGCCTCTTGTCTGTAGGAGAATATTTTTTAGTCCTTCATGTTTATGCTTTTGATTAATTACATGGTGTATGAGAATGTTCTTTGCCTAACCAAACGTTCTATCTAGCTGTAAGTTAGGTGCTAAGATTCTATCTGCTAGCCGAAACCGTGTGCTTTTCCAATTCTTAGAATATCTGTACAATTTGAGATGCCCTGACTCACCTTTTCATTACAATATTACATATTTCGGAGGGAAAAAATCATTTTTCATTCTATTACTAGACAGTCTTGACCTTGTTGCAAACATGTGTTTCTTGTTTCTGCTTTCTAAGTTCTCTCATTGTTTGGATGTTGGTGGGTTATGTGTGTCTACTTCTATAATCTTTAGCCATCAGTGGGAAGTTTAAAAGCTTTGTATGCATGTTAACTAAATCCCGAGTCCTCAATTGTCCTTCCCCCTCTAAAATTTGACTCGCAATCTGGTAGGTATGTTCTTATGGTTTTTTGTCTTCTTGTATATATGTTAGTTAGGCATAAATTATATATAACAGGAAATATGCTGCAACAGAATTTATGTGTCTTGTTCCCTTGTGATTTGGATGCAGTTGCTTATTTGGTAACTTGTTGAAGTAAGTGTTTCATGTAATCATGTTGAAATGGCATATGGACACAACTAGCATCTGGACGTCCTAGAAAAAGCAAAAAATTGGACGATATTTCAACATTTGGTCAAAAATGTTTCAAACAGATGCAACATTTGGTGATGTTGTTTGCAACACCAAGAAACCACTATATGCAACATCAACATTCTTTAGTATTGCATATAGTGGTTTGTTGGTGTTGCAAACAACATTTTAGAATGTTTCATCTGTTTAAAACATTTTTTGATCAAGTGACGAAACAATTTTCACAAAGTGTTAAAACACCGTCTGATTTTTGCACTTTTTAGGATGTTCTAGATGAAGCATTTTCGATATTTAAATCAATAGAAAACCACCTCAACTCATGTAGTGGTCACATGGGCTTGCAGTTGTGGTTGATGTAATGTTCATCTGTGATGCACTGAACAGATACAAGGCTTATACCCTTGTACAATCTTTGACCTTTGTATTGCCAGATATATACTGTCTCTTGATTGTAGTGAAGAGTTCTGAAGTTAATAAAAACAAAGTACTAATGTGGATCACAACATTTTTTACCTTGACTTTCTGAATTACTTAGCAGGGTCTTCTTTTTTCTATGTAAAAATGAGCAGAATAGCCCATTAGATAATGATTTTGTTGAGGAGTGAGGATGCATGTTAGTTAGGTTGGTGGGGATTGTCCGGGGTGTTTTGTTAATCCTCTAGCGAAGTCGATTAGGACTAGCCATCTATACTGAGGTACGTCCATTATGGCAAACTGACAATAGATAGTCATAGTTTCATACCTATGAAATGTATCTGTAGAATTAGGCATTGCCATAGTAGAACTGTTTTTCCATAAAGTTGTTTACCTGTTGGCAATGCACCGTACTTAAATAGATTCTACTGCAATTTGCTCTATGTTGAATGTGGTATTTATTATCTGATCTCACAAAAAAGTACTCAAATGATGACTCCCTACTCTCACCAGCTGATTGTTGAGTCATTGTGGTTGTTTGCTAAGAAGACCAATGGATGTAATTTTAATCATGATCCTCTAACTCGGGTAACTTGCTGACTTTGTCATGGGTGCAAAGTTGATGAGATTTGCATTGTTATGGATAACTTTTAGCTAGCCATCTCAACTATTTTTTTTTGTCCCCAAGACCCAAGCAACGTGCTTCTAAGTTTTAAGTTAAATACAAGTATACAACAATTAACATATTGAATCTGTTACCTCCATTAGTTAACCAGTCTAGTAGAGCCAAAGTGACTAAGTGAGTATTAACTTTGGAGCAGTTTGACTAATATCATATTGAATCGTCAAGGGCTCAATTCAAGTAACTGGGGTGTACTAATTCTGAAATACAGTGCAGCTGAAGAGCATTCTTCAGCATGATCAATTAATTTCTGCCTCGCCTTCGGTTAACAAGCACCTCAAGTTCTTAACCTCTGATTTCATATCCAAGCATTTGCCATGTCTTGTGTTTTGATGTTCCTTATCCATAAAAACAGAACAACTTTTTGGTCGTTTTCTTGCGGACGACTTGTCTGTGACGGTGAAGTGTGAACAAAAAAAAAACGAGATAGAGAAATTTGGTGGAACCTACAAGGGATGGGATGCAAATTTCTGTACATGTTGTATACAGAGTAATGATTGTTAGGAATAAGTGAATAACAGCATGCTGCTGTTTTTCTAACCTCAGATATACTGTATGATTCTTGGTCACCGGCAATGACCGTGAGTTCGGTCTGCATCAGCATCTTGTCCATGTTGTCTAGTTCACCAGAAAAGGTTATATAACATTTTCCCCCATCTCTTTTGTCCTATGAAAAACACATTAATATGTGCCTTACTTTGTATGGTGTGCTGTTTGCAGCAACGTCCGGCAGACAATGACCGCTATGTTCGGAATTGCCGCAACGGGAGGTCACCCAAGGAGACCAGATGGTGGTTCCATGACGACAAAGTGTAACAAGGAACTGGTCTGCACTTGTGGGCATCCATAGGCTTTCCAGTCTGCTGAAATCTCTTCCAAGGGGAGATGAGATGGATTTAGGCTTACTTTTAAGCACCCCCTCTATTGAACTGAACCGCCAAGCTCTAACATGCTGGGATGGTTTGTACATGAGTTCCAAACGTGATTATACAGAATAAGCAGGTGTACCATGCCACCATGTCGATTCTCTGATTAATACGAGCACAAAAGAAAGAGCATATCTAACATGTCATATTAGTTTTGCTAAAATCCTCTTGCTATGTTTGCCTATCGATTTTAGGCTGTCCAGAATATAATGGGTATGATCTGGCATCTATATCTTGATGAGGTGTTGCAACTTACACTGGTCACTGTAGAGTGAGTAGAGTTCACTGTACCTAGTAATCACTGAATTGAATGTTAAACACATGCAGAGTGCAGACTGCTAGCTGATGATTTGATAAAACACCGCATGCGTACTCTGAAGCTCGTGGTAAACTATGTGACTGTCAGGAGAAGCAGGTCAGCAATATCTACTTCGATCCAGAAGAGAAGGGAAAGAAGAAAACGTGATCATTGCAGTGGGGCAGAGCAGGAGCAGGAGCAGATGGGGTCATGGGGTTGCACACGATGATCAAAGAAGCAAGATTCTTGTCAATTATTGACACAATCACTGACCAGTTCCCTCACGCCATAGGCCACGCTGCTCCAATAATGCTTCCATCACACTCGTCGCAACAAGGGTTCGTCCCTTTTAATTTGTATACAACATGAGCTAAAACTGCTGTTGGATCTTGAGTCGACCACATTATTCACGAGGGGATTGAGGATTCGAGGTGGTTATGTTCCCGCGTGCCAACCTCTAACTACTACCTGAGCAGTGAGCAGTGATGCGATTTGCTCACACTGACATTAAAACGCTACCGGTACAGCTACAGTTACAGGTACAGGTGAGTGGTCGTTATCCTGCAGCACTCTACACGCGTCTACTAACTATATTCTTGTGCATCCACAGAGCTAGGATGATCAACTAGCAGCTACACCTGCTTATATATATATATATATATATATATATATATATATATATATATATATGATATATCCTAAAGCAAAACTTGTTATCCATGTAAACTAGAATCTTTTGCCATTGAGGTAGTCACTGTTGATGCACTGAAGCATGGAGCATGGCGCATGGTGTTGCTGCAGCCTGCAGCTACGTACATACATGCATATACATAGGCAGTAGCTGGAGTGCTCAGATTAATCTGGACCCATTGGTATGATGAACCAGCCAGCATCATATCCATCTCTGTATCAGCAACTTTTTTTCTGCACTGCTTCCAGTAGCAGCAGCAGCAGTAGCAGGTTTTGGAGGCACATGCTATAATTAATGCTGCTCAGTTCGCAATTGATAGCTGCAACTCCCATCTTGCTGCCTTCTTAACAGAATGTTGCGATGAACAGAGCAAAGCTGCAACGTGTTTCAAGTGCATATATATGCACCATCTGATCAACTCTCATCTCTCATGGACATGCAAATTAAAAAGGTTTTAAGACCCCCATAAATCACTACAACAAAGCAGACAAGGCCGACGGAAGTTAGGTTAATCCCGACGGAAAAACCTAATTTCCGTCGGTAAAAACCTAACTCTGGCTGACGAAAAAGCTAACTTCCGTCGGCGGCCGCTAGAGCGGGCGGCTAGGGTGGGTGGGTGGGTGTGTGGGTTGTAGAGGAAAACTAGGTTTCCTATATGCGCACGGAAAAAAAGAGGCTTAACTTCCATCGGCCAGCGTTAAAGCCGACAGAAGTTAAGTGCTTGTATCCGAGCGGGGGAAATTTTCCCTTTAACTTTCGTCGATCATAGTGAAAGCTGATAGAAGTTAAGTTAATTTCCGTCGGCTCCTGCAGGCCAACGGAAGTTTAAAAGGCCGACGGAAATTTATTATTTTCTTGTAGTGAATTATGCATGTCCCAGGTTTTTCATGTAATTGTTTTGCTATTCAATCTGAATGGGAGGGATGCTGCTCTAACTGGAGCTCAGGAGTTTGAGAGGTAAGTGCACAATGATCTAGTTGGTATTACAAACAACATTGAACAATGAATGGCTTGAGAAAAACTAGAGCTAGCTAGATTAGCTGAAACAGTGACCTGTTTATTAGTGGAGTGCTGTGTGCTAGGTGCCAAATATGCTCAATAACAGACAACAAAATTGGTCCAAAACAAAAAAAGGCTATGGAGTCATTGATATCTCTAGGGCACAGATAGAGGGGCAGTTTTGTTGACAAGTAAATGTTGATAGAGCAGAGCAACAGTGGCATCCCCTCCTCCTGCATGTACATGTGTGCACTGTAATAGTGTAATGTAATGTACTTGCCACTGCAAAAGCCAATGATCCCACTAGTATGGTTCCTAGCACTGAACAAACAGGAAAGCTTTGACACCATGCACAAGCAGTGCAAAGAGCCTATGCTCCTGCTTGTCCTTCACATGAATGGCATAGCAGGCCACTTACTGTTTGATTAAGGGTTTGTTGCGATCCAAGGGACTAATGCAAAGTGACTAAAATCAGTAGCTAAAGAAATGGAGGTGCACCGCGGAAGAGCCTTTTTGTAAAAATGAAGGTTCGTTGGATTTTAGATGTGGGACTACGATGGGGCTTGTGTATTTGTGCACAGGATACGGCGCCTCACCTAAATCCAGCTGCCAAGCTGAATTAAACAAGCATCATATATGAACAGTTTGTTCTGAGATTTCCATGGCGACCAATTATACTAAGCAAATGAAAAAAAAACTGGATCTTGCTTGTGTGGCACAAACTCTAAGCATTTGTTTATTTAATTAGTCAGCATTATAATATTTGACACGACTAGTTGTTTGTCCAGGTGTAGCTAAAACAAGAGCACAATCAGTGTATATATGTGTATGTATATATATATATATAGAGAGAGATAAATAATGTTTTTTTGGTGGTTTGGATAGATGATGACAACAATGCAATTAATAATCTTTACTATATATATATACCTTAGCTTATTGATGGTGATCGATCTGGTCAATTTAAGTTAATCATTCGTGGACTTTTGGATCTTGTGGTGGGATTTTTAATGCACATTGTCGTCTATATATACTGTGGACGTACTGTTCATCTCATCGCAATTATATATATTTATATGTTATCTATTCTTTTCATGCACTTGCGTAAATAATGGTGAAAAAGAGACATAATTAACATGTATATTTGCCTAGTTGATATATACTTGACGTGTACCGAATATACATACATGTATATTCGGTTCACATCAGGTTGTTTAGATGATCAGGTCGTTAATTCACCGAATGTGTTTTATCAGGTATTCGATGAATTCATCGTTGAGCGTCAAATTTAGTACTAGGCAAAAAAAAGGTAATAGTGTTGTAACGGGTGATTTGTCGAGTGCCCAAAGTTTGACACTCAACAAACAAGAAAATAAAAAAGAGGTAGATGGGCGTGGCCGAGTGCGTGCGGGACATGGCAGGGAGCTCGCGGGACACAGTCGAGCGAAGCATGCACTGGCTGGACCGAGCGATGGCGGGGCCAAGAAGGGGCGGCGATTGGGCGGCAAGGCGGCAAGGCCACGACGTGGCGGGGGTGGGGGCGATGACGTGGCGATGGTGCGGTGGGGAAGCAATGGCGTGGCTGGGAGGGCGGCGACGACATGAAGACTTGAGTTTGCCGAGTATCTATTAGTGGCACTCAGCAAATTTACGTTTTTTTTCGAGCTGACGTCATGACGTCAACACGGCTTCTACATCGATTTTTTAAAAGATTTTCTGAGTGTGTAGTTGTTTACCAAGTGTATATACATATATCACTCCACAAAGAGAGAGTTTGCTATGTGTTTAGTGCTTGCTAAAGCATACGGCGAATCAATCTTAGCCGAGTGCCCGAAATAATACACTCGACGAAGAATTTAGCGTTAGCTGAATTTGGATTTTCCCGTAGCGACCAAACCTAGTAAGCAGTAGCCACGTGGCGCATTGGGGAACATAATTCAAAGAGAAGCTTCAATCCTGTGATTGAGAGCAATCAGGCTAGCTAGCTTGCAACGGCGACGAATGCGGCGGAGAAAAGAGAGAAAGAAAACAAGATGATTAATAGTAGTTTAATTAGGAAGGAAGGGTGAGTAAGCAAGCAAGCACACTAAATTCAAGCATGAAAGCAACGCCTACCCTCCTCCTCTATTTGTGTTATTGATTAATATCACCCCACGTCACTCCTACCTCACCACCACCTAAACACACAATTGCATCCATGCATATATAGTACCAAGCCCTATAAATCAGCAATTTTTACATTTTAGTCCTTTTTAAAAACTTGTTTCGTAGTTGTTGGCGTCGAGCATTAACATCTTAGCGTCAGTCGTATTATTGGCGCTGAGCTCCCTCGCCACGTCAGCTCCACTAGCCCAGCACGGCGGGAGGTTAGCGCCGGCGACGCTATAGTAGCTAGTGCTAAGATGTTAATGCTCGGTGTCAATGTGCTTTAGTGCTGAGTTTTGGGTCTATTTCTAGAATAAGTTTTTTTATAGGGATCTATTTGTTAAATATGTTTTTTAAATGATTAAATTGTAAAAAAATGTTGTCATCTGAATTGAGTCTTCAGACTTCAGAGCCTATCATTTGTAAATCTAATTAAGGATAGGGTTAAGCTCGTAACAATCAAGTGAAAAAACATCTGTGCCGGAGTTAAACTTATATAATTACAAACCGTAAAAATCGTAATAACACAGAAAAAATTAACTCTTCAATCAAAGCTAAGGAAGGAGATCCTACCAAGGCAAGGGGGCCAAACAACAATCAAACTAGCTAATAATCATGCCACTTATTTTATATATCTTAAAGCTTCCTCATTTTAATAAGATTTCAACAATGGATGCTTTCTAGAAAACTAGCTACAACTTGCAAGAAAACCTCTCCTGTGATCCCTGAAAAAAAGGGCCAATCTGATTATCTATCTATCTATCTTGTATAACAAGCTAAGGCACGGCCACATGATTTGTCATGAGGAATATTATATATATATATATATATATATATATCAAGTACTCAATCATTTACTTATTTTTCCTTTTGATTTCTGTTTATTTATTGTGTCCTACTGTAGTACAAATATAACCAACCACAATAATATAAACTAAATATATATCATCTTCTGTCCAATAATATAGAATTCCCTGAAAAAGCTTATATCTTTACTAGCTCCTCCTTCAGTACTATATATATATATATACATTAAATTATTTATTTCACGGTTAAGATAAGCTATGCTGATGATCACAGGATTAGTGGGTGGTTACAAGAAAGTTAAAAAAAGGAATTGAAGAGGTGAGTTATGTGGATTTTTTTTGAAATAATATTTTTTAAAAATAAAATTTCAAATATGTATGAAAGTTTGAAAAATTGCAAAAATAGATACCGGTCGGCATTTGGTTGGCCGACTGGTGCCACGTGGCGCCTAATCAATACTTGGTCGGCCGATTAGTGTCACGTCAGCACCAGTCGACCGACCAAGTACTGACTAGGGCGCGCCAACAGCTCTTTCCGCCGACTGGCGCCACGTCAGCGCCAGTCAGCAGAAAGAGGCCGTTGCGTGCCGAAGGGAGCCAACATGGCGCCTAGTCGGCACTTGGTCGGCCGACTGGCGTTGACATTGGCACCAGTCGACCGACCAAGTGCCGACTGGTACCTATTTTTACAATTTTCTTAAACTGTCATACAAATTTGAAATTTTATTTTAAGAAAATATTATTTCAAAAAAAAAATTCGGGTTATGTGCAGGGGTAGCTATCCTATACCAGCAGAGGCAGTGATGTAGTAGGATGAAAAGGAAGAGGCAGAAGCAGGTAGGGATGGATTATATTTCTAATTCAAAGTGTAAGACAAGGTTGGATATTGATTTACAATTATATAATTAGGTCCACCCACTGGTTGTTAGGAGATGATCCATCCAACCCTAACCACAACACCCACTCCCAACCTCAATGTGTGATCACCAAGCCTAACTCAACACACCCTCCATCTCCATCTCCATCTCCATGTCTTTGGTTTGAAGAGAGGTTAATCACCACCTGGTTAACCATCGTTTGCAACCATCCATATTTAATTAGCTAGCGTTATCGATCTCTTTCCTAATTCACCGGAATACGGATCATATCACGTGTCCTAACAAAGTATCATAATATATGTGATGCATGGCTCCAGTAGTAGTCACGAGTTGCAGATTTAGAGAAGCATCAGTGTGACAGTGAAGTTGATGCTGCTGGATTTAATTTACTGGAAGCTGAGGAGGAGTTTGTAGGCACGTAACTGGAAGAAAAATCTGAACTTTTGATCATCTTGTTAGCCATGCAACTCTGGAGACAGAAGAATATCAAGATGGCAGTATCATTTTGGTCGGGAAAAAAACTGATTTTTTTTATCATGCAGATAGCAGAATCGTAAAGAAACAGGTCGGATGGACAAGTAGCCGAAGCTCGCGGTGGTTATACCAGCAAATAACTCCAAGCGAGCAACAGCAAATTAGCTCGTCGTCAGTATAATCCATCTCGACAGCAACTATTTCTTTTGGAGGCACACATTATTCCATATTTGGTGCTGTTGTTAGTGGGTGGTCTGAGCCTTTTTTTTATTTAGGCAACAATAAGAAGCAAAGCAGAGAGAGAGAGAGAGAGGGAGAGAGAGAGAGTCTGCAAGGGTAGCAAACTGGTAGAGTGGTAGGGAGAGTCGGAGGAGAGAAGAAGAGACCAAGATGAGCTGAGGCTGAGCAGCTCGAAGCTCTCTTGCTCTTGCTCCCCTTTTGCTTTCGAGCTTGTTATTTTATTACTAGGATCTGATTTTGTCCCCATATTGGGATTTGGGAGGGTTGATTATCTTTCTCCCCCTCCTCTCCTAGACCTAGAGCCTGAACAAGATCAGCTTTGCTGTGCTGTGCTGTGGTGTGGTGGCAAGGCAGTCCCCCATGAGGAGCACACCCTCAGGTGGTCTCTCTTCCATTTTCTTATTGCCTTCTCTTGTACTTGCTTGCTCCTTCTCTTATTGCTGCAAGCAGCAGCAGCAGCAGCAGCAGTTTGGTGATGGAATTTCACTCAATTACGCTGTTCTTGCTCGTGTGCTTGCACCAGGCTTTCTTGGGTTTCTGAGCTCTTGTTGCCTTGTTGGATTACCGGGCTAGGGTACTGCTCTTCCCTCTGAATTTTCAGCTTCTTTTGGTGTTTGGGGATTTTTGCAAAGATCGCTCCTTTTGACGAACCTCGAGGTGACATGACCTCAACAAAGTTCTTGCCTTTCTTGGTGTATAGATGCTTGCCGAGAAATTCTTGATTCACAACTCGTGCCTGGTTTTCTCCGAATTATGCGTTTCTTGTTCTTTTCAGATTGTAAACCAACTCACTTTTCCTTTTTGGTTCCTAAGCCTATAATTTGAGCTTGTGTATGAACAAGCCTTGGTTATTCTGTTCTTCTGTTGAGTTACTGCGCTCCAGAAGCTTTATGCTAAGAAAAATCTTGCCTGTTTTTCATCAAAACTCTCAAGTGCCTGCTTATTCTGCATGAAGCTTAGCTTGTATGAGTCAAACCTTGTTTTTCCTTGGAGTTCGAACGTGTTCCAAAATCTACGAAACAGATTGCTAAGTGAGATTATCTCTTGTTGCAGATTGATTGGTAAGCTCAGCTGTGTTCCTGTCGATAACAGCTCGGGGAAGCATCTCTAAGCAGTTCAAAAGGTACTCCTGTCAAATGATCAGTAGTTCAGTACTCACTCGAGTCATCTGTTCAAACCTAAACCATCCAATGCAATTATCCCTTTTCATAATACTGTTGTGTCCCAAGGTTGCTTTTCTGCAAAACACACTGGTTACTTATCTGATTTTGGTTTATGGTGTTGTCCAATTACTTTAATCTCCTTGGCATAGCATGCTGAATTCACAAGCAGATATTCTTGCTGTCTTGATAGCAGGGGAGGACCACGAATTCCAAAAACTTTTTTTTCTTTGATCCAATCTGAAAAATGAAGGACCACCTGTGCCTTTAGCCTGCAAATCACACTTCTCGAGCCAAGTTTTGCAGATGACTGCACTTGTATCACATCTCATCGGGGTAAATGTAAATCCTGCCAAACCTGAGCCCCAATTCTGGTTTCTCACTTGTCACTGGCCTTCTCTGTGTGCTTCTGCTGTCCTGTATTACACTTTCCTCCATTTAACTTTTGTTTTTTTTGCTTGCAAAGTTTCTTCAAGTTTTCCACTGAGCTGCTTTACTCAACTGCAGGCAAGTTGCACAGGTTGAAGTGGCAATCAAGTCAACGGCAAAGCTGGTCCTTGGTACACATACATGCTTGTGCAGTAATTAATCTGGACCAATAAATAGTTGTGAGGTGTCTAACTGTGAGAATTGAGATGGCTACTTATTATTCAAGCCCTGGTAGCGAGAGAGAGCCAGGCAATGCATCCTATGCGATGCCATCGGCTCTAGGGAACTTGCTTTACCTGAACAATCAGTCTCCTGGAGCTTACACGGAGTTCAGCGGCATCCTGCAGCCTCAGCAGAATTGCATGGAGTCTGACATGCTTGCTTCCCACCAGGGCCAACGCTCTTTCGGCCAGATCAAGGACATGAAGAATGAGATGCTGATGCAGATGATGGATGGAGCGCAAGGCTGTGGTGCTCAGCTCATCCATGACGATGCCCACACTGCTTCATCACAGCTCGACTTTGGTGTTCTTGACAACCACAGCTCGCCAAACGTCTCATCCGTGCAAGGCCAAGGGCTGTCCCTGAGCTTGAACACACAGATCATGGCGCCCTCCCTGCCGTACTGGTCTATCAAGCCGGACATGTTGACGCCGCACTCTTACCATGACGGCCTTAGAGGCGATGACATGCGGATGAAGAGCATGCAATCTGAGGCCTCACGTGCAATCCGGAACTCAAGGTATCTCAAGGCAGCACAAGAACTGCTCGACGAGGTGGTGAGTGTTTGGAAGAGTATCAAACAAAAGGCTCAGAAGGAGAATGCTGAAGCTGGAAAATCAGATGGCAAAGAGACCAATGGAGCGACGAAAAGTGAGGGTGTATCTTGTAACCCACCACAAGAATCTGGCGCCAATGCAGCACCTGAGCTTTCCACTGCTGAGAAGCAAGAGCTTCAGAACAAAATGGCAAAGCTGATGGCAATGTTGGATGAGGTGGGGTATTTTCTTTGAGCTGTCTAAAAGATTAACTTTGCAGCTTACTTGTTTGGTCAATCACTCTAACATTGAGTAAATATATGTTTCAGGTGGACCGGAAATACAAGCACTATTACCACCAAATGCAAGCTGTGGTTTCATCTTTTGATGTGGTAGC
The DNA here is from genome assembly GCA_019279435.1 of Zizania palustris. Taxonomy (NCBI): domain Eukaryota; kingdom Viridiplantae; phylum Streptophyta; class Magnoliopsida; order Poales; family Poaceae; genus Zizania; species Zizania palustris. The sequence continues at coordinate 38,868,497 of JAAALK010000289.1, read as the reverse complement.
TGGACCAGGATCTGCCAGGCCATACACTGCGGTTGCTCTTCAGACGATCTCACGACACTTCCGATGCCTCAAGGATGCTATCAATGACCAGATCAATGTTATCAGGAAGAAGCTGGGTGAGGAAGAAAACTCATCTGGCAAGGAGGGCAAGCTAACTCGCCTCCGGTACATCGATCAGCAGCTAAGGCAGCAGCGTGCATTCCAACAGTATGGTATGATTCCACAAAACGCCTGGAGACCACAGAGGGGACTGCCTGAAAACTCAGTTACAATTCTTCGCGCCTGGCTTTTCGAGCACTTCCTCCATCCGTAAGCTTCTTCCCTCCTGTATACTGTCCTTTATACTGTTCTTTTCTCTTATCATATCATTCTCCATGACAATTCTGCAGGTACCCAAAAGATTCTGAGAAGTTGATGCTTGCAAGGCAGACTGGCTTGACAAGGAGTCAGGTAATATGAATTGCCACATTTGATGTTCTAATCTTTATATCCTAGAGAAGTCTTGTGTGTTTCTTCAATCAAGAGGTTGTTAATGTGCTGGGTGCTCCATGACTGTCCAGATTTCGAATTGGTTCATAAATGCCCGTGTCCGGCTTTGGAAGCCAATGATCGAGGACATGTACAAAGAAGAGATTGGTGATTTAGAGCAAGAGTCCAACTCTTCTTCAGACAACAACGCGCCAACAAGTAAGGATAAGATGGCATCATCCGAAGAGAAGGAAGATGTAAAGAACTCCAGGGCACGAGTTTGCGAAACAAGCCAGCTGAGTGAGTCGACAACCAACACTGGAACTATGAATGTTGGGTTCCAGAATGAGGCCAACCCTGATGACAGTTTCATGAACCTGATGCTCAAGGGCCAACGATCCAATGAAGCAGATGGCGGCTTCCTCCTCCACAACACTGTCACGCACCACTCTGATGAGAATGCTCGATTCATGGCCTATCACTTGGCAGAGCTTAGCAGATACGGCAATGGCAATGTGTCGCTGACGCTGGGCTTGCAGCACTCCGGCAGCAACCTGGGTGTTCCAAATGCTCAGCCAAGCTTCCCAGGTGTCGATGAGGATGAAATCTACAATTCTGCTGCTCCTCTCGGTGTCACAGTCGCATCTTCAGACTATGATTCCATGAATCAGATGGATCAACGGCAGCGGTTCGAGCACTCGCCTCTTCTGCATGATTTTGTGGTGAACTGAAGGCAGACAAGATGCACATTCAAATTGGGGCAGCATTTGCTATCACTGGGAGAATAACAGGCCTGAAAGGGCATGGAATTGTAGCATGTAGTTGCCATTAAATACAGAAGAGGAGGTATAGAATGAAATGTAATATAAGGTTAGATGGTGGGGTGATAGGATAAAGGAATCATGTAAAGATAAATCCATCATTACTATATATACGTGTAAAAGCTTGTGATTTGAGCACCATATTGTAAAGTAATGGTCACTTAGGGCAGTACTTGAGCTTTTTGTCATCCTTTTCCAAGTGGAGCTGAAATTTTGCTGTGCCCAGCAAGTTAATGCAGCTTTGTGTTAGCTGATGTGTTGTGTAGCTGACAGTTAACTGAATGGAACTTTTGTTGTGGAGCACTAGAGCTGAGCTGGCTGAAATTAATCGTCAGCTCATGCTGGTTGCCTAGGTCCCCCATGCTGAGGATGGCAACACCTGCTAGTGGCAGTTGGCAGCAATGCAACTTGTCCCAATTATATTGTGCATACCATTTCGTGAATTCATCATTCCAGCTTACTTTCAAAGCTACCATCCGCTGCCAAAACTGGAATCATGTCACAACGAAACATACCATAACTGGAGCGACAGTTTAACAGCCAAAGTATATGTACACAAAAGCAGCAAACCGCTGAGCTTCTGCGTGGTTTGGCATGTAGGGGTTAACCATTCAGTTCCATCGACTCTCTGAGAGGATCAGCCACTAATTAGAACATGGAACAAAACAACAGCCAGATGCAACCTCAGATCTATTCTATCCTACAACTAATACCCATTAATATCACTGAAGGCCGAAATGGAAAAAAAAGACAAGGTAGATATCTTACCAGTACAAGTTCTCCATCTCTTCACTTTCAGGTTCCAACTCTAGAGCACGACAGAGTGCATCACACGCTGAATCATAGTCCTAATGAACAGGAGTACAAACACAAAATCAAATAACAGATATACAAGGAGGTCGTCAAAATGTTTCTCTTGTCTACTTCACCTTCAGAAACATTTGAGCTGCTCCTTGCAGAGCCATGCGGAGCCAGCAAAGACTCCTGTTTAAGAACAATGTACCGTCAAACTGATCAACCCTCAGTGCCTGAAATGAACCAAGAAGTGCCAAATTTATTACTGTTATTGCTACACCTCCTCAACGCTGCTCAATTTATACCAACAAATAGTCATTTGGTAACAAGTTAGAACTGAGAATTGTAAGTTGTCCATAAAATAGTAATAATTCCCAGTCCAAACTCCTCCCTATCAAATATTCAAATGGTACTTCTGGTTTCATATTAGACACAATCATGTTAACTTTATTCACTTCCATGAAAACAGTCAAGGCGGTGCTACTATGGCTAGGACATCTATATTCTATACATACTTGACCAAATTAATAAAGGCAGGGCAAAAGGAAAGAAAGAGGAAACGGTTAGAAATATATGCATGAGAACAGTAGTATTAGCTCGTATGTAGTATCGAACTGTTTGCTATTGAAGAAGATATCAACATTCAACAGTGTGACAAAAGAGAAGGATGGGTGTCGGGGATATGACCCCAGGTACCCTCACCGTGTGTCTGGACCAAGAGTAGATCTAGCAAACCTGGGTGTCCGTGTGGCCCATGAAGAGGAGTGTGATTCTGATAAGAGAGCTTAGCGCCAATATAAGAGGTCAGACACCGAGATTATTGTCAGGAGATTATTGTATATTTGTATTTCACATTATCAGATATAGATTGTTGACAGTGAACAAAAGCCTAGCACCAACTTTCTATTGCTCATTAGCAATAGATAGATTATTGGTCTTCAGACAAAAATGATTCTTGTATAAAATGCAATAGCCAGTACTTATTAGCCAAGAGAGTAGGCAGCTAAACACATCCTGAAAGTTAAAAGACAACACGATAACATGTCGGCTAGCTGCCATAAACACCCAGTAGCAATCGTTTTCACAAACTATAGAGGAATGAAATCAATGAATAGATTTGCACTCCAACTCTCCAACCAATCTGCACAGCCTGCTCATCATGAGCATCATCATATCAAAAACACAGATAATATCATTGCTCTAGTTCATCCAGGCAGAGCTTTCATGTTATTCATGAAACACAGTACACAGATGCTCAACAAGACCACATCTAATTAGTATATACAAGAATTCTATCAACACCCTGCGCAAGGTAATGCACAACTCGATTCAGAATGGGTCGTGTAAAAGCAACATGGGCAATCGTTCCTCTTATTACAAGAACAGCAATATGATGGCGCAATCCTAGAATGTGATGAGGCTTGCAATCACAAGAAAGCCAACCAGGATGAGCAGCGCCTTCAGGTATACATCCGCCTGCTGTTGCTGCCCAGGGGGTCCCTGGTGGGGAGCAGCATGGGCATGTGCACCATGGAAGGCATGCCCGTGCCCGTATCCATAGGGGAACCCAGCAGGCTGCCCATAGGCTGTTGCATCTGGGAATCCATGCACCTGGAAGCTGAGCAGAGGGAACAGACCACCAAACGCGGCGGAGAAGGTATAATTCCCCCACCGTGCATTGCCCAGCGGGATGCCTCCACCCATGAACCATGGGTTGGGATTGGCATTGGGGAAGTGATTGTTAGGATCAGCATGTGGAGCAGTGGCAGGCCTCTGCCCTGCCGGGCGGTTGGGAATATCAGCGCCAGGGACATTCTTTGACCTTGGGTCCACACGATCCTTACCACGACCATAAAGGGGGACAAGCTTATCCTCCTCGACGACAGCCTTGCACACGGGGCACTCAGGCGAGTGCGAATGGATGTGCAGCCACTTGTAGAGGCACGGCCAACAGAAGAGATGGCCACAGAGCGTGACAATAGGCTCCTGAGGCAGCTCAAAGCATATGTTGCACTCGAAGCTGCCCCCAGCATCGGCACCGCCGCTGCTGCTGCCACTTGTGGATTCCCCAACATTGGCTGCCATACTGGGATGGGATAAGCTGCAGTGGAGGAAGCAACATAAGGTGGGTATGCCATAATATGCAAATGTGATTCACTGATTCCAGCTCTTTTACTTGCAAATATATTATAATCTAGTAATATAAAGGGCAGGGGTGCCATTTTTGTGTGCCCAAACAGGAAAATCGGAATTGGAAAAGAAATAGAGCAAAACAGCCTAGATCGCAATTATGTGTTGCTAAATGGCATAACAATAATCACTTGACAAGGGGCAATTTTGTTAAAATACAATAGATTCATGATCTAGCATGCTTGTTTTGCAAAGAAACTAAGTATACCTCATTTGTTCTTTGAGTGTTCAGTAGCTGGGGCTATTTGGCAGATTGTTTCTGAGATGAAAGTTGGCAGTGATCCTTTCTCTATATGTAAGCTGTGGTTTTGAGATAAGAAGTTTGGTGCATCGAATATTAAAAGTGCTGCCTGTCATCGGTAGATTGGAGGACGAGGGAGAATTCACAATTTGCTCCTGTGTGGTCTGGCATGCAGGTATCAAGGTTCATACCCACAAGTACGCTGAAAATATGGATGAGTGTGCATCATGCATTCTATGAGAGTGATTTAGTGCAACGATCTAAGTATTAAGCTCGGAGAGTTGCATCAGCTGAGAGAGAAGCATCTGTCGGTTGGGCGTTTGGCAAAAACAAAAACGCTGTAATATGCACAACCTCAGCAGGAATGGTAGATTCTGATTAACACAATGCAATTGGGAACAGGTGCTTCGTCTCCATGGTTGTGGAAGGGAAATTACCGCAAGGAGACACGAGTAAAACTTGAACGCTAGCCCTTCCCCTGCAGGGGCGGACGTGAGGGTATCTATCCGAGAGAAAAGCTTCTAGATCCAGATCTAGAAGAGAAGCTAAGGTTAAAGGTGTGGTGGGTAGCGAGAAATGAGAGAGAGGACGTCCGTAGGATCCCTCACCGGCGAGGATGCGGCGCCGCGGCTCGCAGGATGGAGATCGGCGCTGCCCCGCTACGGCAACCGCGGGCGATCCGATCTGGCTACTGTAATCTAATCTACATAAATATAATACTCATGATTCGAGAGTAACCAGCCCAAGAGGCAAAGCTACGGAGGAGTGTCACTTACCGGCGATCAGCGGCGGAGGCGGAGGCGGAGGCGGAGGCGGAGGCGACCGCTGCGTGCGCGGGAGGGAAGGAGAGGAAGACGAAGCTTCCTTTCCATTAATCCAATACAGTAATAAATTATTGTACGGTTCACACCGTTTACATTTTTTTATTTTTTTGCTTAATGATGATCTGAACAATGCAAAAAACCTCAAGTTTATTCTGTGCTTGTTTGAGCAGATGTCTGGTTTGAAAATCAACTTTGATAAAAGTGAGGTCTTTTGCATGGGGATGGAAGAGGATAAAATTAGAATGTATTGTCAAGTTTTGACTTGCAAAATGGGTGATTTACCCATGAAGTACTTAGGCCTGCCCATAAACAGGAAAAAACTTTTGAACTCAGATTGGAAAAATTGTGAAAACAAAATTGAAAGTAGAATGGGAGGCTGGCAGGGGAAATTACTAGACATTGGTGGGAGAGTTATTCTTATAAATTCCTGCCTTAGTAGTATACCTCTGTACATGTTATCTTTCTACATGCTCCCAGTTGGTGTTAGGAAAAAAATGGATTACTTTAGATCAAGAATGCTTTGGCAGGAAGATCAAGGGGTGAAAAAATATCATCTGGTTAAATGGCTTGTGATTTGCATGCCTAAGGACTGTGGTGGTTGGGGGGTTTTAGATTTTCATACTATGAATATAGCACTTCTAGGCAAATGGTTGTGGAAGCTGGAAACAGAAGAAGGGTTGTGGCAAAAATTATTGAGGAAAAAATATTTGTATAAAAAGCTTTTGACTCAAAAGAAAACAAAGGTGGGGGACTCTCAGTTTTGGTCTGCTCTCATGAAGATCAAACCTTTGTATCAACAGTTTTGCAAAAAAATAGTTGGGAATGGAGAAAGTACCCTATTCTGGGAAGATATTTGGGTTAGGGACAATAAATTATCTGAGCAATTCCCATCCCTGTACAACGTTACTCTCTCAAAAAATGTGACAGTGGCTTGTGCCCTGAAAGATGATATGAGCAACATTAAGTTTAGGAGAACTTTGGTGGGTGATAAGCTGCAGGAGTGGACTAAGCTCAAAAAATTGTGTGGAAAAGTTAAACTGAATGATGAAAAGGACGGTGTTAAATGGGCTTTGACCAAAACAGGGGTGTTTGATGTGAGATCGTTTTATACCGCTTTGAAAATGCAAGAAGTGGCTAGAGGGGTAGATGAGGTCTGGGATCTGAAGATCCCCCTGAAAATTAAAATCTTTCTTTGGCTGGCAAAAAGAGACAAGATTCTCACTAGGATGAACTTAGTCAAAAGAGGTTGGCATGGGAAAGATACAAATTGCCCCTTCTGTAGCAGACCTGAAACAGTGCAACATTTGTTTTTTGACTGTGTGCTATCTAGATTTATCTGGGGCCTGATGAAGATGTGTTTTAACATTGGCCCTTTTGCAAATATGGAACATCTCTGGCAAAACTGGTTTCAGAGACTTAAGAGGAATGATAGGAAAATGGCTGGTGTTGGGGTTGCGGCAATCTTGTGGAGTATATGGAAAGTCAGAAATGACGTATTCTTCAGAAATAAAAGTATAAATGATCCAATTGAGCTGGCTAATCTTATATGCTTCTGGATTTCGTCGTGGTCCATACTACAGAGGTCGGAGGAAAGGGGAAGAAAGATGGAGCTGGGTGTACGACTAATCGAGCAGGTGGTAAAGGAGATCTTCGCTAAGGGCGGTTGGAATCTCGCAAGAAACCTGATCTGTGATTGATGGTTTTGGTACCCCTGTGGGTTGTCCTGTGTCTTAGCTTGACATTTTGGTTCTGGGTAGGCAGGATCAGATGATTGTCTTTTCATGTTTCGGACCTTTGGTGCTGTAATAAGTAGACTTGGTTTTTTTGGCTGTCACATGCTGTGATCTTGCCGTTGCTTTTGTCTGAATACTCGGTTGTATTTGCGTTTGTCCTTCACTGTGGTTTCTTTAATGGAAACAGGAAAGGGTTATACCCCCTTTCTTTTCTCAAAAAAAACATTTTTTTATTTTTGCTATAAAAATGATCTCCAATTAAAACATCTTTATCTTCGCTTAGCTATTCACAATGGAAGTTTCATAGGGTGTTTTATGATACTAATTATCATGTCATATTAGATTTTTTGCTGACATGTCATTTAATTAATGAGGTAGAATGAAGTAGTGTCGTCACCACTGAGAGCTAAATCGTTTTACCAGAGAGAGGGTATTTCATGAAAGCTAGTTGTATTTAATTACACTAGTTAGCCAAGGAAATAGTGAAATGAAACTCTCCACTAAGAGAGTGTATTTCATTCAGTTACAAAGCTGATATGGACTTCTAAAAAACAGTGTTATGAAATCCACCATTGTGAATAGTCTTATAAAGAATGACAGCAACGCCACCATTGGAGATGTATGGTAATGTTGCAATGCATACCATTGGAGGTCACAACTGCACTACACATGTATGCATGTTGTTGGAGTAACTTTGCCATCAGAGTGGTCAGCGAGGTGAGGTTCCTTTGTCAGTAAGAGCAATTCCAACAAGACCCCTATTTGAACCCTTAAACTCATTTTTTAGAGCATGTGAGAAAAATCAAGCTCCAACAGAGCTTCTACTCGGCTCTTAAAAACAGAAGGGCTCTAAAAATAGGCCACAAAAACTCACCCCAGGCCCCTCTATCCCGGCTCTCATATGTACCACGTGGGTACGCGCGCTTCCCACTTGTTTAAATTTGAATATTTGTATTTGTATTTAAATATTCGAATATTTATATATGATAGATGATTATGTTCCTATTGTTTAATACGATAGATGATTTTGTTCATGTATTTCAATTTGAATATCTGTATTTGGATTAAAATTTTGAATATTTAAATTTGAATATTCAAATATGATGGATGATTATGGTCCTATTGTTTAATATGATAGATGATTATGTTGCTATTTTTAAATTTGAATATTTGTATTTGAATTTAAAAATTCAAATATTTAAATATGATAGATAATTTTGTTCCTATTATTTAATAGGATAGGTGATTATGTTTCTATATTTAAATTTGAATATTTGTATTTGCATTTAAAAAATTGATTTAAATATAGTCATTCATTATCAAATAATAAACAATTTATTATGTACTATGATTTTATCCAATATATATGTATAGTGTGTGAAGAAACGATGGAAATTAAAAATAGAGGTTTTGTTTCGAGAACCATTGCTGAAGTGAAACACAGAAAACAAATCTCTTAAAAATAGAGAAAGCCCTTAAATCAAAAGTAGAGGCTACTGTTGAAGTTGCTCTAAAAATGATGGATTTTGTTTATTCAAGTTTACGTCAATAAAACCGGCAACAAAGATAAACAGTGCACTAGTGTGAAGAGATTTACTGTTTTAGCACTCTAAAAAGTGGCTTCGTGTTTTTGTCATTTGCACCCATTTTCATTGATTCAGACGGTTCTACATGTCAGCCTCGAGAAGTGATATTATAACAAAGTGCACATATTTGGAGTGCCAAAATAGTAAATCTTACAATTGTTGAATAGCGGACAGATTAATTAAAAAAATCTCAGTGAATTATCCAAACTTTAGCTATAGTAACACATGAGGTGCTTTTGCATATGTATATCAGTATCACTAGCTCACTAGCTCAGTAGCTTAGCTGGTAGAAAAATGGGTGCACTGCATCGCATGGTAAGCTAATAGCCGAGCAGCGTGGGGGCGAGCGCGAGCAGCGGCTGCAGGGCGCTGGGCGCGAACTTCCTGGCGAAGAGGAAGCACACCTCCGACGGCTGGCCGTTGTACAGGCAGGTCTGCTGCGCCGCCACCTTCGTCAGGAACGCCTCGCCGACGTCCGCCTCGCCGAACGTCGCCGGGTGCGCGCCGCCGCGGGACCAGTCAACCCAGGTGACGCTCCGGTTCGCGATCCGTCCCGCCGCCTCGATGGACAACACCGTCGGCAGGTAGTGCTCGTCCACGTAGCACGGCGGCCGGCACAGCTCCCGGAACTTTGGGTAGTAGCGGTCGTCGCCGACGACGAACACGGCCAGCGAGCGCTCCAGTTCGAACCACTGCGCGCCCTTGCGCCACTGCTCCGGCGACACCTCCGGCGCCAGGCCCGCCCGGTACCGGCCGCGGCCGTGCGGGCCCGGGTCATAGAAGGAACCCACGAAGCTGTGCCGTGACTGGGTCAGGTAGCGGTACACCGCCGGGAAGCCGTGCAGCGGCACGCACGTCTCGGAGACCAGCACGAAGCGCTCGTTCCCGCTGTCCAGCAGCGCGTTCGCCAGCAGCCGCCGCTCCGCGTCGAACATGTTCGTCTCCCCCCAACGCGCCACCTGCAAATCACACATGTTCGTCAGCTTGGTTTGACGTTTTCTTCTTGAAATTACATTTCAGAGACGATGGATGAGAAAGCGAGAGCAAGTTTGTTGAATATTCATTCAGTTTTCATGGACGAGCTTCACACGATCCATGTTGCCCGTCATTTTCACCACACTTTCGTGGCGCACTCTGCTGTCTCCACTTGCCAAATCACCACGGAAACTGAATATAATTCAATTGTGTTGTGCCAAGAATTTTCCTGATCGAATTCGGTTTTGTGCATGTTTCGATGTGAATTGGCGACGGCGAGAAGGATCTTGGTAACGTGCGTACCTGGCTGGGGACCTGGCGGCGGTAGAAGACGGAGGTCGGCGGGAAGTCCGGCCGGTAGCCCGGCGTGGAGTGCACGTAGACGGAGAAGAGCACCGGGCCGCTGCCATTGAAGAACCTCTCCCAGAGCGGCGCCAACGGCAGCGGCCCGCGCGTGAGGAACATGAACGCGACCTTGGGCAGCCGCCGGTACGGGTACCTCCGCACCCGCGGCTGCATGGACGCCACCCACAGAAGCTCCTCGTCTGTCATGTTGTGCCACGCGCTCGCCGGCGGCCGCGTCCACCGCTCCAGCGCCCCGTCGCCCTTCTCCGCGCACGGCGTCTGCCGCGACGCCGCGAGGACGTCGGGGACGGTCAGCCGCGGCAGCCCGTAGGACGAGGCGCCGGGCAGGAGGAGGCCTGCGGCGAGTACGCCGGTGGCCAGCACGGCGATGAGGAGGAATGGCTTGAGGAGCTTGAGTGGGAGGCTTCTCGATGGCGCCGCCCTCGCAGGGTTACCGAAGCTGTCCTTGCCATTGACGCTTACCGCCGCCGGCGCCGCTCCTCCTCCCTGCATCTGCATGCTGCGCACCCGACAAATCCACGCCAAACAAAAGAAGAAATTTTTAGACAAAAAATCGAAACCTTTTCCAAATCCAATCCTAAAAACATAGTTTTTTTTCTCTCTTCGATCATACAAGCGGTTACGTACACCTGGGAGCGGTTCCTTCCCTCGGGGAAATCAACAACAAGAATTGATTTTTTTTTTGTGGCAGTGAAGGATCCGAGAATCCTGCAGATTCCTTCACCGCAAGGCAAGAAACGCATAAAGATGAACACGCGCTCACGCAGTCGGGCGAGACGAACCGAGGAAGAAGAAGAAGGAAAGCAAGGAGCAGGAAAAGGGAAAGAGGAAGATACGCGGCGCCCTTACCAAGTAAGCTATCGATCAAGTTCAAATGTTCAAGCCCTAGGAATCAAATAGAACGAAGCAGAGCTGATGCATGGAAAGACCTTGGTGTGTGTTGGATCTCTGCTCCGATCCGGGGTAGCGGCAGACTTGCAGAGGATTCGTCTTGCTAAAGCAGCTCAGGTCAATGGCCCAATGGATCGAGCGGGACGATTCTGGCGCGAGAAGATCCTCCTCGATCGGCGTGCTAAAATATTTGGGTTGGCATCTGCAACTGCAAGACTGCAATTCTGGATTTCTGAGGAAAGCAGAGGCGGAGGTCGGAGGAGGAGGAGGGGTTTGGCTTTTCCGCGGTCAGCAGCAGCAGCACAGCCAACGTTGACTAGTTGGCCACGTCATGTTCAGAGGAGGAGCGTTTAATTTAGGGGGTGTTTGTTTCCACCTTGCTAAATTTAAGGGACTAAAGTTTAGTCCCTTTCCTAAATTGCCAAACAAGGAGATTAAAGTGGGACTAAACTTTAAAGTTTAGCCTTTAGTCCCAAAAAACTTGCTAAAGGGACTAAAAGTACTACTTACCTCTCATTCCCCACTCTCTTTTAGTACTTTAGTCCTTAGAACCAAACAGCAATGGACTAAAGTTTAGTCCTATAAAAAGGAGACTAAAGTTTAGTTTAGTCCCTAAAGGAACCAAACGTGCCCTTAGTTTGGTCATATTTTGGATTGATTGGGCGGCTCATCGTACGGTACGAGCTAACTTAACATGAGACAGGATAGTCTTGTGATACGGTGCTACTCCCCGCCGGAAACGTGACATTTCATGTAGCATCAACGTCAACTTAACCGACGTACCCCGCACGTGCAAAACACTACGCAACGCTCCTATTTGAGACGTAGATTATTGTTGGGGCAAATATCTTGACCTAACGAGGATCAAATGACAGTATTTTTGAGACGGGATCATTTGAGGATGTGAAACTCTCTAAAACAATGAAGGCTAATAGCAAGTCTAAGATCCCTTCACCCTAAACGAAGAAAGAATATAAAAGACTATCTCGGAAACTACTTTAAAAAATCCTAATGCCAAGAGCTAGGAACGAAGGACCCCTCCGGGTAGAAGCCTCCGATCCATACTCCGGCACAGGTAAAATATCTCAATACCATCTTGGCGTGAAAACCTAAACCAATGGCCCTACCCCTGGTATTTTGTAAGTAGAGGGTAAAGTAGATTTTTCCTTTTATATTTGCCTATAAAAACAGGGTATTATCCTTGTAAGAAGAGAGATGTGAGATAATACCAAAATCGCTATGAACTGGATGTAAGACTCTTATTTATCAAGTAGGCCTTAACTAGTATAAAAACACCATCTCCATCTCCACGTGAGCCCCTAGAGTTCACAATCTTTCATACACTACCTGTTTATAGTTAAAGCAATTGCTACAACAATTATATTTTAGAAATAATTACTCCCTCCTTCACATTATCTCCATCATCTAACAACTTGACACGATGACCAAGACGAGAGATATGGAGCTTAAATTCTCTTCGTATGTTGTGTTTCTTGTTTTGTTTTTCCGCACTCTCAACCTACATATGCATGTGACAATGTGGAGTACTAGTAAAATAAGAAACAAAAGCGGAAGTCAAAGCTATGCATGTGGACTCTAAATCAATTCGCACACAATACGATATGTTGCTTTAATGACTAAACTATTAGATGATGTAGATTGTGGGAAATCTGAAAAACGCTTAGATGATGGAGATAATGGGAAAGAGTGATTATATTTTAGAACTTAGAGAATATACACTATAGTTTTTTTGAAGCTAGGTCTATAGTAACTAGTAAGTAGTGAGTGACTGCATTATATAGGGACAATATCAACACAGCCGGCGGGGGCATGGCCGGAGCCGCCGGCGGCCGTACCGGAGATAATTGTCAAGCGATGGATGTAGACGAGAGGTGAGAGGCGAGTTGCCGTGCATGGGTTGGTCAGCCAGCCCATCAGCATTGACCGCCTCTCGACCCAGCTCCACGTGTCCGCCACCTATCTCCTCTTCTCTTCTTCTAGAATTTCACCCGCCCCCCGGCGCACGCACCCGCCATTATTTAGCTCCTCCTACTCCTAGCTACCACACCACCACCGCCACTCTGCTTCTGCTTCTTCCTCCTCCTCCTCCTCGATTCGTTCGTCCTGCTCATCGTCTGCTATCGTACCAATGGACTTGCACCTCGGACACGGGGACGCCAGGCGGCCGCCCGCCCACGACGCGGCGCTCAGGGCCGTGCAGAAGCCGCCGACCAAGCCGTGGCGAGGTGCCCCGGCCTCCTCGGCGACCGCGCCCCCGCCGCCCAAGGTGTACCGCGTCGAGCCGAGGGAGTTCAGGGAGCTCGTGCAGCGGCTCACCGGCGCGCCCCCGCCCCCGCCCCCGCCCGCCAGACAGGCCGTCTCGGCGACGGTGCCGCCCACGCAGCCGCTGGCCGTGCGCCCCGGCGACGAGGCGCAGCTGTACGCGCCCTGGTGCGCCTTCCCCATGCCCATGCCGGGCCTCGACGCCGGCCACGCCGCCCTCCTATAAAACACACACATACATACGCCTCTAGTCTCCGGCCGGCGCAGATCAAGAAAAGCTCTTTCCTTTAGTTTAATTTACTCTAGTTTGAAAAGTTGGTTTAATTTCGGTGGAAGTAAAGCTACTGAATGCAAGTGTAAGATGATCGTTGGGTTAAGTTTATGGAAGTTGATTTCGTAGGTCTCTTTGTTAGTGTCACCACTTAACACTTGCAAAGGCAACTACTAGTTTGTGATGGACGATGAATAATAAATCTGTAGCTAACATGAGAATTGTTTGTTACAGTTCCATGCATGATGCTCCTGACATCGTCCGTATGTGCGTTTGGTAAGGTTCTAGCTCCGACTTATTTGTCATGTGGAGTATTTTAGAAAAATGAATTAGAGTGGTGGAGCATGATTTAGCTAGGTTCAAGTATTCAACTCAAGCTCCAGCTTCAGTATGGATTTCAATTGGAGTGGTGGGGCAGGGTTTAGCTAGCTTCAAGTACTACACTTCAGCTCCAGCTTCAGTATGGATTTCAATTGGAGTGGTGGAGCAGTGTTTAGCTAGCTCTAAGTACTCCACTCTAGCTTCAGCTTCAGTATGGATTTCAGAATACAGAGCAATACCAAACTAGAGGTACGTTTGGCAGGGTTTCAGCTCCGGCTTATTTGTCCTGTGGAGTACTTCAGAAAAATGAATTGGAGTGGTAGAACAGGATTTAGCCAGCTTCAAGTACTCCACTCCAGCTCCAGCTTCAGTATGGATTTCAATTGGAGTGGTGGAGCAAGGTTTAGCTAACTTCAAGTACTCCACTCCAGCTCCAGCTTCAGTATGGATTTCAGAATCTAGAGCAATACAAAACTAGGGGTGCGTCTGGCAGAATTTCAGAGCAATACAAAACTAGGGGTGCGTTTGGCAGAATTTCAGCTCGAGCTTATTTGTCCTGTAGAGTACTTCAAAAAAATAAATTAGAGTGGTAGAGTGGAGTCTAGCCAATTTCAAGTACTTCACTCTGGCTTTAGTATGAATTTCAGGATTCGGATTTCTAGATTGCTTGCGAATCATCGACTTTTCATCCATCGTTAAGTTGGTTAAGAATTGAAGCTGCTACTGACACTAAACTGAATGTGCAGTGCGTTCATTGGTCAGAAATCAGAATGGAATATACGAGTAAAAGCAGAGCGCGTTTGTTCAGTCCATTCAACTTAACATGCCTTTGATTTCTTCTCTGACCCAAGAAGCGCGTATTTATTCAAACTTGTTCGTCAGTCCGGCCGCCACACGTTCAGTTCTCGTCACAAGTACTACTTTTGTCGTCAAATATATCAAAATTTGAATTTTGTTCTAAATATAATAAATTGGTGTTGGTAAAAAAGTCAAATTTATTTCTAAACTATCTCTACAATCCGTATGTATATATCTATGTTTTGAGGAGTAAACAACGGAGGACACAACAATTTTCTACAGATTTTGGCAAAATTAACTTCCCAGTGTACTCAATGCATCCCCCTCCTGCTAATCCTGGAATTTTTTTAAATAATAATATTTTTAAAAAATGAAAATCCGATGGTGGAATTCAAAAAATTACAAAAATATATTCACGTTGGCACTTGATCGGCCGAACGAGTGGTCATGTTAGGCCACGTTAGGCAGTTGATTGACCGTACGTGACCACATCAGTCTCGTTCGGTTGTTGAAGTGCCGAACGTGACCACAACAGTCTTGTTCAGAAGTTGAAGTGACGAACGTGGCTGACGTGACCATGTGGTGCTAATGTGGCCTCGTTCGGCTATTGAAGTGCCGAACGTGCCCTAACGTGGCCACGTTCGGCCGATCAAGTGCCAAACGCGCCCTAACGTGTCCATGTTCGACTGATCAAATACCAATGGAAGTTTATTTTTGTAATTTTTTGAATTGATCGCTAGATTTGATTTTTTTTTAAAAAATATTATTTTTAAAAAATCCCTAATCCTGCAGCTGATGGATTATGTTAGCTATTACTGCAGATTCAGGTGTGCTACTCGTCTACCAGTAAAGTTGCAGATTCAGTTAAGTAAAGTTGCTGATAAGGTCAAATTAATTCTAAGTGTTAATTGATATTGTATGATGTTGTACTTATAGGTTACATGATCAGATCTAATCAAGCCTCAAGTCTCACTGAGCATCTCAACTCTGAAGAAAGTATCATAAGAAAGGAGACATGCAGGAGGGTGGGACAGGTGAAGCATATGCACATCATGATACCCAACATCTCTTCAGCTGGTCACTCTATACCTCATCACACTGGGGTCCAAATCCAGTTGCCATTTGCTTAACATGCTTCCATCCACATGGTTTCATCAAAAGCTCAACTAGTAGCTGCTGCAGAGGCTAAACATTTACTCATCACTGCACATAATGGGACCTGAATTCTATATGAATCTTCACAGGGTTACTTGCCTAGCAGTACTACTAGTATTGTACAATTAGATTGTCTTTAAGCTTCTGCACTTTACAAGGAGCAAACATCATAAATTGCACTTTTACACACAAGGAGACCTGAACTGTATCACTGAAAGCATAAAGTTGCACCCAAAGAAATCTTTTAGCCTTGAAAAAAACAGAAGAACTCAAAACTAAATTTTGTACACATTCATGTGTTGTTTCGTTTTGTTTTACAGTGGGAATCATCAACAAGATGTTGTGCTGCCCAATCTCCATTTTTTGATTTTTAGAGTGGCAAATGGCAGGGAAGGTATCAAAGATTCAGGCAAGCATGTCACGCACGGCCTCCCCTCTCATGTCCTCAAAGATCATGGCCTCTATGCTTGCCCCTACCTGCGAGATTTCTTCTTCCCTGAGCCGCCTCCATTGCTGCACTGAGGCGGAGAGGTCGGGCTGCACCAGCATGGGGATCCTCGAGATGTCCCCGGCGATCCTCTCCCCGGAGGAGATGCCACGCTTCGACGCCTTCTTGTGTTCTCCTGTCTCCGTTTTGCAAATCTTGCCGTACTTGTAGAAGGCGAAGCACGGAGAGGCGGCGCCGATGAAGGTCTGGTCTTGTGGCGGCGAGCCCTTTCCTGAAGTCGACGGTGGATTGTCTTCCTCACATATGTCGAGAAAAACAGAGTTGGAATCGATCAAGAATGGTTGGGATTGAATTCTTGGGATGGCGAAGAGGCAGAGGGCTTACAATCGCCGGCCGGCATGGCGGATGATTCCTCGTCGGAGTGCAGCTCCAGGACGGACATCGGGCTGAGCTGCCTCGCGCATTCCACGTCGTCGTCCAACTCCACCATGTCGGCGGCGCGGCGCAGCCGCCGGAAGCTCTCGCGTGCGCCGCAGGAGAAGCAGCCGGCTAGTAGCGCCCTCCTAACGGCGCTGCCGCAGAAGATGCCGCCCAGGGCGCGCCTCTTGGTGACGCCGGCGCAGGCCTTGGCCACGGACGCGCGGAGGAGGAACGGCTCCTGCTGCTCCTGGAGCAGCTCTGAGAGCCTCCTGCCGTAGCAGCTGTCGCCCATGATGAATTCTCTCTCAAACTCGAGCAGCAGAAGCACAAGCAGAAATAGAATAGTCGATCACTCTCTCAGTACTCTCAGCAGAAGCATGTATAAAGGAAGGACATGTCTCTTCTCTTCTCTTCTCTTCTCTTCTCTTCTCTTCTCTTCTTGTTGCTCCTACAGTCCTACTCGATCTCGTTGGCTCCTTGTAAAGCAGAAGGCAACAGCTTCATCAACTACACCACACGCTGGGCCTCACCGGCCATGTACTCCTAGCTAACTGTATTAAGTTGTAGGAGTACAAGTGTAGGGCATGGTAATTAAGAAGGTCCCCTCCTAGGTTGTTGCTGAATAGTGGAAAGATGCATGTGGTAGTCTGCACTGCACTGCACTGCAATTTGCAGGTGAGAAATAGATGAAAGAAACAACACTAACCAATAAAAAAGATTTGATTTTGATGCTCATGTTGTTTGTTCTGCACTCGTAGCAGTAAAACATTTGGGTTGAGCAGTGCTTGCAGATTTGTTTGTTACCCTTGTTTCTCCATCCGGACATATCCAGCCCAATGCAAATCTTTCTACTCCATGCTAGTGCTTCACTTGATATTCTTCAAAACCATGCCAAATCAGAATTCATAAACCCTAAACAGAATTCAGAACTAATATTACTGAATATTCATTCAGTTTCTCCTCTCTTTAATTGCTAGCCAAGCCTCCTCTACGGAAGCTCAATCAGCAGCAGCAGTAGTTGTAACTAAGAATTGCAGATGCAAAGATCTGAATGTGCCTGACATTACCAGCTTGTTCTTTTGCTGCACACAACTCACCTGCATTTCTTCTCTTCTTCTTCAGAAATCCAAGCAGCCTCAACTTTCAAAATTCAGTATTTGCACATATACAGTACAGTAGTACATCGTTTCTGTCAGTATGCAGCTGCAACATCCACCCCCCCCCCCCCCAAAAAAAAAAAATGTTTTGCAAGAAGCAAGATCCTGTGTATCACTATCAATCATTCAAGCTAGTTTGATCACACAGATCGACCCAGTTAATTTGTGCACTCGATCAGCTGCATGCATGCAGTCATGTCATTTGCAATAATTCGTTCCAAGAGAATTGAAACTGATCGATCAAATGTTAATTACCTCGATTGTGCTTACTTGCAATTCGTCGTAGTCTCCATTAAATTTCTTTCTTTCTTTTCATCAGACTCTTTGTTATTACATATATCTACGTAACATGAGCTGGAGGAATCAATCATTCAGGAGATCGTTCATCATTCATTCCTTCCGCCCGGGCGGGGGAGAGTGAGACTGTGAGAGTGAGACCGATTAAGTCAAAAAGTCCGCACGTGCGCACGTGCATGCATGCACGCACGTGGAGCCATGAGCCATCTCAAATAATTGACCCTACGCGATTAACGAGGCGAGCGCCTGCAGCTCAAAGGCGGCGGCGCCCGCCGTGGAAGCCGAGGAGGCGACGGCGGCGGCGTAGAGCTGCCGGAGCACGAGGGCGCGCCGCGCGGCGGCGAGGCGGCGCGCGAGGGCGTGGGCCTCGGCGCGCAGCCGCGCGTTCGCGAGCGACACGAGCGCGGCCCGCGCGCTGACGCCGCGGAGGCGCGCGGCGATGTCCCAGTTGGCGGCTCGTAGCGCGGCGGCCTCGCCGCGGAGCTCGTCGAGCCGCCTCTGCTTGCGCGCGCGGGACCGGCGCGCCGACTCGCGGTTGGATATCTTGCGACGGAGCCGACGCATCCGCTCGTCGTCCTCCTCCTCCTCTGGCGGCACATCTGCCTGTCCTACTTCTATTCCGAAGCCGACGTCGGCGAGGAAGGCGTCGAGGTCGAGGGCGGCGGCCATGGCCTAGCTAGTAAGCTACAAGAGGAGATCGAGTGGAAGGAGAAGGAAAAGGGAGGGAACAACTGAAGCAAAGGTCCCTTTTATAGCCGTCGATTCGTCACTCGGCGATGGATGCTGCGCCTCGTGGGACCCACTAGTGGTTTCTGACGTGGCACTAAAAAAAGATATATCATATTATTTTATTTACAAAAAGTAATTGCACTTACCTCATAAGGCCAAATGTGTAATAAAAAAAGATAAATCATTTGTTGTAGTACACGATATAAACTAAGTTAGGACTGTTATTAGTCATGCAATCTTGTCAAACCTAAAAAAAGTTGAGAATTTTATTTCATAGGTTGGTAGTGTAGAGAGAAGATGAACAACTAATCAAGAGGCAATGCAAGCTATGGCAACTCTGATTGAGCTGCTCTAAAAACTTAATCACTAAGCAAAGGGAGCTAGATCTTGCTAAGCTAGTAGCTAGCAACTTCTTCTCGTTGTTTTTGCATGCAAGATTTTGGATAGCAAATCTTACAATATTATATATACTTAGCTTTCTCCTTCCATTCCTAGCTAGGGCCAGTCATAGACCCATTATCTCTACCATTAATTACTCTATGGACATGTTTGTTTCAGCTTCTGGTAGCTACAACTACTTCTAGAATATGATGCGAAAATAAACGGTCCAAAATCTAGACTCGGATTGTGAGAATCAGTAGTTACAGAATCTAAAATGAACTAGAATCCAAAAGCTAACAAACACTAGCTACTCAGACTGGCTAACTACTGAAAAACTTAGATGCTAGAAGCTGAAAAAAACAAGATCAACCATGCGCATTGCTTACTGCTTAGTGAATGTGAAAACGATTAATCAAGTATATACAAAGCGATGGATGGACAGATGGCATCCATGCATGCATATGTGTGGTTCCTATATCCAATGCAAAGCCTGAATTTTGGTGTCCGTTTCTGAAGATGCATGCATCCATGGGCGCAATGAGATCTAAGTATTACAACTCACATGGTGTGCCTCAGCTCCAGATTTAGATTTAGGGATAAAGCTAGCATCATTTGGGGGCTTTGAATCTTTTATAGTCAGCTCCTTGTTTGGTTGGACGTGCGTGCATGCTGCATGCAACGTGCAGATACATCGCCAGGTGTCCACAGTATATATACTTTACGAGATCACGAGATTATTATCGACTGTTCTTGAGAAAGCTAAGCACTGCACGAAGCAGATCGTGCATGGAGAAATAAACCAATTAAGCAGCGAAAACATGATAAGCAGATCGTCCCTGGGGTGAAGCTCGGGCAGTTTAGCCATCCTGACCATGCTGTTCTCCACCACTCCATTGGAGCTCTTGCAGGACAGCCCAAGCCCAAGCACGGACCATGTGAATCGCCTTTTGCCCTTGGCCTCCCGCGCAACGCTCCTCCTTGCGCCGCCGCCGCCGCCGCCGCTCTTGGTGCAGGCCAGGTAGGCCGCCAGGAACGGGTCGTCCCCCGGCCGGACGGCGCGGGCCTTGGAGAAGCTCTTGCTCGCCGTCAGCGGCAGCGGCAGCCGCCCGGGAGGCGGCGGCACCTTCAAGGCCGGCTTTTGCCATGCTGGTGGGCTCTGCTTCGACACTCCCAGCTCCTGCTCCCACGAGAACACCACGGTGGCCGCCGGCGCGGCTGCAGCTTCTTCCTGTCCCATGCCGCCCCTGCTTGTTGACACTGCAGACAGAAATACACCGACGAACTAATCAGCAGGCCTGCCCTTTTTGCATCGACAAGGTATGTATCATGTCCTTCTTGGCTCCGGACTGCGAGACGATGATGAATTGAGGAGAAGAAGAGCTGAAGACTGAAGTAGAGTAGAGAGTAGAGAGGGTTTAGCTAGCAATTAGAAGCAGTGTAGGTGGAGATGGATCATGAATGAGTCGTGCAGAGATGCATGCCAATCGTGTTTATGCTCCATCGGTTACACTTTGTGATATACTCAATATGCATGCGAGATAGAACGCCAACGGTTTCTTTCTTTCTAGGGCTCAGCTCCATTACCATATTATAGGCAAATTCACTCATGTATATGATATGATGTTGCATTACAATTAAGGTGTGTTCGCCATGGATTCTAAAAAAAACTGTTGTGAGTTGTGAGTTATAGAAAAACTATTGTGAGCAGTGAGTTGTGGAATAACTGAGATATTGTTTTGCTGAAATAGTTACGGATTTACGTATTAGTAGTTCACGATGTTGAGTTACATTATTAATATGTAATTTTACGTGTAAATCATTCTAATCACGAAATTTTGTAATGTTTATATTAAAATTATATATTTTTAAATTACACTAAAATGATATATTTAACTAAAATTTCACTTTTTCAAATTTTACGTGAACTGATATGTTTTAATAACATGGTAGGTAGCATTCATTCAAAGTTGAACTAAGAAGCTGTAAAATCTAGGTTATACCAGATTTTAAATTTGTACTACGAGAATCCGCAAATTCTGGAAAAGCTGTGGGACCAAAAAAGTTGTTTGGTTCAGATTTCAGCTTCCGAACCAGGAAACTTGTTCGAAAATGCGAACAAAAAGACCTTTAGTTAGGGTAGACGGTCTGACGCTGCATACTTGCAACCTTAACTCGTTTTCTTACACACGTCGGTTTGTCTTTTCGTCATTGTTTTGCAGCAACGAAGTCAAGAACATATGCAACAAGATGACGGCAACAAGTTGATAAACACAAGAGCGGTACTTACGTGCATTGTATCTATACTAGCTTCTACCTTTTGATTGTTTGAGATTTTTCTTTAACTTGAATAATAGTTATCAAAATTAATCAGACCAAGGTGACCAAATGGCAGGTCTGATTTAGACATGAAATGTTCAGGGCACTGCACTGCACATCATATATGCAGTCAATATAATGCAATGTTCAGGGCTTCCACATGTGTACTACAAATCTAGTATAACAGCCTGTGTTAGCTAGTAATTATACTTGATTATGCAGTGATATTTTTTGTCACAAGAACTTTTTTTGTGTGTCTAGAATGCCAAATTGCCAAATTGTTTATCCGGGTGGTCAGTTTCAGACTTTCAGTCAGTCAAGCAAGCATGTGGGTTTCCGGATGGTTTTGCCACATGAAACTGATACTATCCAAGTTGGATATTCATATCCATAGTAGTTGGAAAATCCTTGTCATGTCCGTGAAGAGGCCATAGAAAAACGCCAAACCATCTACGTTGACTGCTAATGACACCAGGAAGGATGAGCACCAAATGGCCGGGAAAACTACAAAATATACAGCAACTGATCAGACACTGAACCCTACTATGTTCTATGGCCAATGCAACACTTCTTTAATGGTTTGGAATATTGATCTGGGATGCTTTTCGTCTTGTCCTTACTTTGTTGATTACTGGTAAAACTTCACTTATCTACACCAGACTATTCCAAAGTTGGGTTGTCATATTTGTAGTCTTGGAATGAGATGTGATCTTTGTATATGGTTGGAGTTATGACTGGTCTTGTTCAACAAAGCAGGCAGGCAGGCAGCTAGACTGAAGCTTCACTTCCGTGGTGAATTTCGTTTTGGACAATAACGTGCAAGTAGATCCATCCAAAACCAAGAGGAAATAATCTGCCAAAATACAGTTTGCTGGAGTTGGTATTGCAAAAATATCGTCACCGTGTTTTGACAGTGACGACGAGTGGAGCCTGATCTGATCTCACATGTTGTTGACAGTTTGACAGAACAATACAATGCTACACTGACAAACTCTTTCTGAGTTTTTCAATCAGAAAGAGGCTCGATCGACAAAGCTTTGCAGCCGCCACTGTCCTAGTTTCTGCTCAATCTCTGAATTAATCGGAGTAAGGACATTCATGTGTGCAGTGCTTCGTTTTACAGCCTGCTAAGCATGCACTTCATTTTGTATTAGCTAATCCGTAGAGAAAACATGAAATCATATTAACATTCTGACGAGCATACATACAACTAAGAACATCTTCATCGTACTTGTTATCACACTTGTTATCTCCTAAAATAGCAAGTATGGTCAAAAACCATCTCCATTGTATTTATTAGAGCATCTCCATTGTAATTGCTATTTTTGACTTGCTATTCATAGCAATAGCAAGTCTCCCTATTTCAATTGGCTTGCTATATTGCTACTCACTCCATTGTACTTGCTATTTTAGAAAACTTGCTATTTCTCTCATCAAACTTGTTACATGTAGCAAGTTTGGTGAGAGAAATAGCAAGTCAAATAGCAAGTACAATGGAGACAACTTTTTGACAATTCTTGCTATTTTTAAGGATAGCAAGTTGGATAGCAATTACAATGGAGATGCTCTATTGACTTGTTATTTTAGGAGGCTTGCTATTCTTTTCTCCACACTTGCTACATCTAGCAAGTCAACCAAACTTGCTATTTTCATTGAGCATTGAGTTTGTTTAATTGTTTTTATTTTCTTTGCATATATATAAATTGATAAAATATAGCTACATTCAAATAAGAAGTCATATTTAACAAATATATTGGAGTAAATAGCAAAATAGCAAGTTAATTTAGAAATAATTGCTATTATTATAAATAACAAATCAAAAATGCTCGAGAATAAGAGACCTGCCACGTCAGATCGTCATTGACCATTAGTTGACTCTTCAAACGTCATCATATATTGTCCCCTCGTGCTGTTCCGCCGCCGGCCCGCCGTCGTGCTCGTCGAATCCTTCGCCCCTCTCTCTCTCTCTCTCTCTGGACCAGATCGCGCCCTCCAATCGCTCGACGCATTGCAGCAGAGGAGGCTGGGGGAATGGCCGGCGGGAGAAAGGGCGGAATGCCGTTGCTGGGATGGTGGCTGATGCTGGTCGGATCCCTCCGCCTCGCCTCCGTCTGGTTCGGCTTCTTCAACATCTGGGCGCTCCGCGTCGCCGTCTTCTCGCAGGCAGAGAGTACGTGCCTCCCGCCCTCTTCCTATCTACTCCTCTCTCCCCTCCTCGCGCCATGTGCGCATTCTCATTTTACCTAGAATTATCGCTCGAGTACATCTTGCTGTACCAGATCGACATCGACTAGTGCCTTCTTCATTAACAGCCTATGGATCTGGCTTGCTGCCATTCTATTTTGCAAATCAGAATGTAATGTATACTCAAGGGTATACACAACTATGACAGATTACCTCAAACCATCGAATTGTGTATTATTGGTGGACTCTCGGATCAAATTGGTCATTTTTTTTAAAAAAAATGTGCACTTTTCACTCGGCAGTTCCTAGTGGCTCCAAAGTAGAAATCACTTCATAATCTTTTCAATTGTTTTCCAAAGGAAAATATGATGCATCAGCTACATGGGGTTTGTTCTTCTAAGTCATATTAGTTCGATATTCTGTTTAAGATAGTCCAGGACAGGCTCATACTAGAATACTTAGGTTATGTTGGTTTGTTCACTTGAGAAAACAATCTTCTAATAACATAGCTAATACAATGTTTGCCTTCTTTGACATGCAGTGACTGAAGTACATGGCCACACATTTGGGGTCTGGACTCTTTTGACATGTACTTTGTGCTTTCTGTGTGCATTCAACCTCGAAAATAGACCTCTCTACCTAGCAACTTTTCTGTCATTCATCTATGCTCTTGGTCATTTCCTCACGGAATACCTAATATACCATACAATGGCTGTGGCAAATCTGAGTACTGTTGGCTTCTTTGCAGGTACTAAATTTATCCTTCATCGTGTTGTTTTCTCAGTTCAATCATCTAGTTAATTATTATGACCTATAATGCCACCTCATGATATTGTCATACAATTGATACTTACAGTTGAACACCATTCTTGTAGTACAAATAGGTTGATGTCTCTACTGATTAAATTTTGGAACATTTATTCAGTATTGTTTTGGAAAATCATGCTACTAACCTCAATGCATAACAGTTAGTGTTTTTTCTGTGCACAATAAAGCTTGTTCATTGCTTTATCTTTATAATAGTTGCCATGCCATGTCCTTAGTTTTATTTTGTACAATTACTCAGATGACATGCAATGAACAATTGTATATGGAAGTTCAAAATTATTGTGGTGCTCCTATAAACTTAAGCAACTCCGTACCATGCAACAAACAATTGTAATCTATGTTATTTCAGTTAGAAACATGTAGTGACAACTCTGTTTAATTCATTCTTCTTACTTAGGGACATCGATTGTATGGATGCTGCTTCAATGGAACTCTCATGGTTCTCAAGCTGTTAAGATTATAAGAAGTCGTGAGTGGCTTTGGCAGTGATGTGTGGTGAGTAGGAATTGAGATGCTTTACATTTTTTTCTCTCATGGAAATAACCCAAATTCCAGTGGTTGTATGAATTTGATACATTACTGTATCTTTCTTTGTGTGGAATTGGATGTAGTACATGGAGTACTCTTTTAGTGTGGTTCATGATAAGATCATAATTTATCTCTATCCTCCAGCAAGCCTTCATTGTTGTGGAGTATAGTAGAAATAATACATAGAGCATCTCCAATAACAATAACAACAAAGCCTTTCAATCCCAAACAAGTTAGGGTAGGCTAGAATTGAAACTCAAGGTTCGGTCACATGAATAGCTTCTCTCCATGCACTACTATTCAAGGAAAAGTCTTTGGGAATATTTCATCCTTTCAAATATCTTTTTATTGTCTCCTCTCAAGTCAATTTCAGTCTTCCCTTGTCTCTCCTCATAGTATTGTCGCACCTCAAGATTCCACTATGCACCGGTTCCTCTAGAGTTCTCCATTGGGCATGTTTAAACCATCTCAAATGGTGTTGGATAAGCTTTTTTTTTCAATTGGTGCTACCCCTAGCCTATCACATATATCATCGTTCTAGACTTGATCCATTCTCGTGTGCCCACAAATTGAACGCAGAATATGCATTTTTTTAACACTCAACTATTGAATATGCCGTCTTTTGTAGGCCAACATTTTGCACCATATAACATTGCAGGTCTAATCGTTGCACTACAGAACTTGTCTTTTAGCTTCTGTGGCCAGATGATTGTCATCACTTCCTTCACCGGTTTTGATTTTATGACTAATATCTTCACCAATATCCCCATTCTTTGAAGTATCGATTCCAAATATCGGAAGGTATCCTTCTTGGGCACTATTTGACCTTCTAACCTAACATCTCGCTCCTCATATATAGTAGTGTTAAAGTCACATCTTATATATTCAGTTTTAGTCCTACTAAGCCTAAAACCTTTGGACTTAAGAGTCTGCCTCCACAACTCTAGTTTCTTATTTACTTCCGTTCAGCTTTCATCAACTAACACTGTATCATTAGTGAAAAGCATACACCAAGGGATATCCCCTTGTCTGTCCCTTGTGACCTCATCCATCACTAAGACAAATAGATAAGGGTTTAAAGCGGATGTAGAGCATCTCCGATGACCCCCTAAATTTTCACATGGGAGCTCCTAAAAGTTTTTCCTCCCAACCCACCCTCTAAATCTCACCGTCTATATTCCACTCTAAATTTTTAGGGAGCTCTCTAAATCTAGGGAAGATGGAGGTGATTTTTAGGGTGCCCCTAAAATAGGGAGTGTGATAGATAGTCCCTTCGAGATCTATCTTTTAGGGAGTTGCTAAATTTTATTTATATAGAGTGAGATAAGGAGTCATTTGGGGATGCTCTTATAGGGAAATAGAGTCCCTTCCAGTTTATGTGCATGGTTGTTTGTTTTATATAGCAACTGCTCAATCGATACAGACTCTGCCTCACTGGGTGCTGCTCTAAGAGCAGCCCATGGATGGTTCTGCAGTTTTCAAGGCAGGTTTGTGCCTGTCTCATGTGTGCAATTGTCAAGGATGGAGATTGAGCACAAGCTTGTTGACAGGTATGGTCGACATTCATGAAGTAGTTAACTAGTTATTGGAAACACTTGTGTTTTAAGGCAACCCTACAAGTTAAATGTAGCGGTCCCAAAATCTCAACAACGGACTATTTGCCAGCAGTTCAGTTGGGTTTCTCCCACCATTGTTGCCTCAAAAAAAGAGTACTGTAATCAGAGCTTGAATCATAAGTAAAGTAGTTACACGATTTAGATAATATCAGGTTACCAAATTATGTGTTAGGCCAGGAATAACATTTTGTTAAGTATTTATATTCAATATCCAATGGATTGGCGAGTTCTGGCCGAATTTTCAACCAGATTGGCAAATGGGGTGCATGTTCTGCTGATGAATGGCATCCTACTCAACATGGTGAGGCTACACCAAGGATGACCACCAAAATGCAAAATCTACTAGTCAGCTACTGCTACTTAACACTGCTGCCACTTAGTGAATTAGTGGATTCTTATTGCCACCACAGTCCAGCAATCTTATGCATGTGCACTATGTAGGGCTAGTGAGAAAAAAGGCTCTAGCAAACCTAGATACCTATGGCACAACATGATTGCATCTTTTGCATGCACCACTTGATTTTTCATTTTACATATTATTGTTTGTACAAATTGCATGCTATTTTTTATTTTTTGAACTTATGGTATTTATCTGTTTTGTGAAAGGGTATGGTTTATCCTTAGTGCAAAGCACCTTTTGGTCTGGAGTACTATTTTCTTCTCTTTTTTTTTCGAAAAAAATGGTCTGAATTTCAGTCTCTAAAAATATTAGAATTGCTCAAATAATTCTGTGTGCTTGCACATTCTAGTCAGGAAAGGGGCTTCTGGTTGAGCCTTTCTAGATGTAACTGAATATATCAAAGGAAGGAACTGGAGTAGGATTCTTAAATAATGTAAGCTGTATGAAAACGAACCAATGAAAACAACTACAGTAGAAGATAAAAAAATGTGCCATATCCTTTTTGCTTTATTAATCTTTAGTGCTTTAAGCCTTTTCCATTGAAATGGCACTCTACCATAAAGTGTTTCTTGGTGACAAATAGCATAATTGAGGATTTTTGTTAGTTTTGAATGAAAGAAATTCGTTTGTTTGAGCCATAAACTAGAGAGTAAAATCCCCATCACACACACACACACAGGTCATGGTTGATACTGAATTTCTTTTGGCTGGGCCAAAGGTTTATTACAAAAAACCATTATGTATCTTTGTACACTGCTGAATATCGAGTTTGACTCTCACCAAGGAGCAAACAGCTCCATATGTTTCAATTTTCATAGAGTAATCAAATATCCATACACGTGTGGGTTGCAAGCTGAGTGACATGGATACTGCACTTGCAGCCCAAAACTTCTTGCATGAATGAATTTTCCTCAGCAGAAAAAAAAAAACCTCTTTTATCATCTTTGCTTCAGTTGATACTTGATGATGTCACTCACTCTCAGTCCTCAGCTGTCAGCAAAACAAAATGCACAGTAGAAATGCTGGAAAGAAAACAAGAGCAAAGGTCCTCATGGATGCAAAGACAGAGGAACATTTCAAAGTTGAATGTGTACATATATTTATATTGGTCCATCCACTGAGAGCATCAGATTCTGCTTAAACACCAAGCAGTATATGTGATGATGATACAGTCGAGGAAAACGACCCAGATAAAAGGCAGGTATATGTATATATCCCCTAGTGCAACAGAGAACAATCTTTGCAACTTGCCTCCTTTGTATTATGCATACGATGATTCTATCTATAATCTATAATCTATATACTAGTTAATTAGTAGTAATAATTTTTGCCTCATGATCAATCTCTTAATTCACTCTTGCTTATGAGTTATGATCAGTTGATCACTAGCTAAATACAAGCATAAGTTGGAAGCATTGGAGATGGGTTATTAATTAATTACAGCTTAGGCTCGCCGGAGGAATGTTTATTATTGTTGGCGTCTTTGGCAGTCCGGCCGGCGGCGGGGCCGGCCTCGGCGAGCATCTGGACGACGTCGGCCATGGTGGGGCGGAGGCCAGGGATGCTGCAAGTGCAGCGGACGGCGACGCGGAGCGCCTGCACCATCTCCTCCTTGAATGGGCTCCACGCGAGGCCCTTGTCGAGCGCGTCGCCCTCCGCTCCGGCGGCCACCTTGCCGGAGACCCACTGCACGATGTCCCGCGTGTCGCCGAACTCCGGCTCGATCGGCTTCTTCCCGGTCGCGAGCTCCATGAGCACCACGCCGAAGCTGTACACGTCGCACTTGGTCGTCGCCTTGGACGAGTAGGCGTACTCTGCATCATGATCACGCCATTAGGGCATTAGCCATTAGGAGAGGGAAAAGGTGCAATTTTTTTCTCTCTCTTGAGCGGCCTGCATCGATCGAACGAACAGAGTACCTGGCGCGAGATAGCCATATGTGCCGGCGATGGTGGTGGTGGAGGCGTCGCGGTCGCCGCGGGCTTGGAGGACCTTGGCGATGCCGAAATCGGCGACCTTGGGCTCGAAGTCGGCGTCGAGGAGGATGTTGGAGGACTTGATGTCGCGGTGGACGATGGTGAAGAGGAGGTCGTGGTGGAGGTAGGCGAGGCCCTGGGCGACGCCGACAGCGACGCGATGGCGCGTCGGCCAGTCGAGGAAGCCCCAGCCGCCGTGGAGAGCGTCCCATAGGTTGCCGTTGGGCATGTACTCGTACACCAGCAGGTTGCTGTCGGCGCCGGAGTAGCAGCAGTAGAGCTTCACGATGTTCTTGTGCCGGATGCTGCCCAGCGTCTCCACCTCCGTGCGGAGCTCGCGGTCCAGGCAGCCGCCGCCACCGCTGCCGTGGTGCTCCTGCTTGGACCGCCGCGACATCCACAGCTTCTTCACCGCCACCAGCTCGCCGCTGTTCAGCTCGATCTTGTACACCGTGCCAGAGCCGCCGTGGCCGACGATGTTCTTGTCGATCAGCGCCTCCACAATCTCGTGCTGGTCGAAGCTCAGCTTGTGGAAGCTCGTCACGTCGTACGACGAGCTCGACGCCGGCGACGTCGGCAGCCCGTCGTGCTCCGCGTCCTGCCGCGCCCGAAGCAACCACCGCCTCGCTAGAGCCAGCGTCGCCACCACGCACACCAGCGCGCACACCGCCACGATCCACACGCTGCCGGTTAGCCCGCGAATCCGGCTCGCCGGCTTCGGGCACAGCGGCAGTGCCGGGTCTGTGAGGTTCAGCCGGAACGCCACGCACAGCCCAGGGTTGCCGGCCACGCTCTCGAGCAGGCCCTCTTTGATCAGCTGCAGCGGCACCGGCCCCGACAGGTTGTTGTTGGAGAAGTCCAGCGAGTTGGGCAGCAGCGTACACAGCGACTCCGGGATCTCGCCGGCAAGCGCGTTGTTCGACAGGTTCAGCACGTTCAGGTTCCGCAGCTCGGCGAGCGTCGCCGGGATGGAGCCGTTCAGCCTGTTGCCCTGCAGAGACAGCTGGTTCAGCCGGCTCAGCCGCCCCACAGCCTCCGGGATCGGCCCGCCGATCTGGTTGTTGCTCAGATCGATCTTGACTAGCCCCACCGCGCCGGCGATCTCCGGCGGTAGCACGCCGGACATGCGGTTGTTGGACGCGAACAGCGACGTCAGGTTGCTGGCGCCGGCCACCGCGGCCGGCACCGGCCCGGTGAAGTGGTTGTAGGAGAGGTCGATGATGGAGGCGTGCGGCAGAGCGAAGATGCCCGCCGGGACGTCGCCCTCGAGGTGGTTGTTGCTGACGCGGAACCGGAGCAGCTGCCGGCACGCGGCGTAGGACTCCGGGATCGCGCCGGTGAGGAGGTTGCTGAGCACGAGGATGTACTGCAGCTGGCCTTTGGCGCACGCGTACGGTGGCAGCGGCCCCGTCAGGTGGTTCTCCGACACCTCCAGCACGTTGAATCCGGAGTAACGGCCGAGGTCGCCGGGGAGCTCGCCGGTGAACTGGTTGCGGTACAACGAAAGGATGCGGAGCTGCGTCGATTTGCCAAGCACGGCCGGGATGCTACCGGTGAGCCCGTTGGTGTACATCTGGAGCACGCGGAGGCGGGGCAGAGCGCAGATCGACTCCGGGATGCCGCCGGTGAGCCGGTTCTCGGACAGGTCGATGTCGGTGAGCTGCGTCAGGTTACCGAGCTCGGCGGGGACGCCGCCCTCCAGCTCGTTGTAATAGAGCTCGAGCAGCTGCAGGTTGGAGAGGCGGGCCAGCGACAGCGGGATACGGCCGGTGAGGAAGTTGCCGCTGAGCTCCAGGTCGGTGAGCGACGTCATGTTGCCGAGCCACGCCGGGATGCCGCCGCGCATCGACGTCGTCGACAGGATGAGCACGCGGAGGCTCCGCAGCGCCGTCAGAGACTCCGGCGGCCGCCAGATGTCGAACCCGGGGTTCTCGTTGAAGTTGATCACCTCAAGGGTGGTGACGTTGGCGATCGACGTCGGGAAGGCGCCGGAGAAGTAATTGTTGGACATGTCGAGCATCCGCAGCGCCCGCATCGGGGACAGGTCCGGCACGGCGCCGGACATGCCAGTAAAGCTGAGGTTAAGCACCTCCAGCGACGTGCAGTTGAGGAGGCCGGCGGGGAAGCCGCCGCGGATGTCGTTGTACCCGAGCCGGACGTCGCGGAGCGCTGGGAGCGCCTCGCAGACACCGGCAGGGAGCCTGCCGCTCAGCCTCCACGACGTGACGTCGATGGCCGTGACGTTGCCGGAGACATCGCAGGCAATACCCTGGAACTTGCAGTACTCCACACCCGTCGCCGAGAAGTCCCACCTCGCCATCACCGGACCGGCGAACTCCTGCTTCATCCGCGAGAGGTACGTGGCCTGGCTGTCCAATGCGGCACCACCATCTCCGGCCACGACGAGGAGAGCAAGGCACCACAAGAAAGCTCGAAACGAACATGGATTGATCACCATATCATGCACAAGATTACTCGTAGCTACGTACGTCCCTGTTCTCCTTGCTTTGGAATTTGGATTGATCAATGATCAGCAAGCACTACAACTAGAAGCGTTAGCTAGCTTGTGTGTGCTTCATGGTGATGAGAAATGGAAGGAGTATATAAGTGGAGGGAGAATCTGAGGTGATGATATAAAGAGATGCATCATGCATGGCTGATGGCTTTAGCTTAAAGAGACTTTCATCTTTGGCTTTGCCTGGGGATATATGCCCCCAACCCCAAACACCACACCATGCATGCAGTGACTAACCCTATCAGACTACCCAGTCAAAGCCCATTCTGACAACTGGATGGGCCTCACCTGGCCCAAACTACTTTCAGGTGTAGCCAATTCTGAATTTCTGATAGCCATTGCCAGTATATATCACTTTGCTGCAAGCATTTTCCTTTTTGCTGAAATGGACAGCACTGTTACTGCTAAGCTCTACTCTAGAGTCTTCACTCACACTACCAGCACTGCAGTTGCTGCAGATACAGGGAAGCTAGATAGCCCAAATCTGATATATGGATGCATATATGGAACAAGAACTGCAAGTGTGTTTATGCTGTAATCCTGCAGCAGAAAGTAGTAGCATCAGCTAAGCAGGTGTCTGCTACTTCATCATCTCTCTGCTCACTACACATATGCCAATCTGCAACTTTTCTCTGTTCACTGTGCACTTGCTTATAAACTAATCATAGCTCTTCAACTCGTTTTATTATATATTCAGCAAAGTAGTGGAGTGAAGCCTGAAAGCATGCATGTTTGAGAGAGATTTATATGCATGCAATCTTTTGAGAGGGAATTTTACTTCTCAGTGAACTGGGAATTGCAATCTTCTTCTTTGCAATTCAAGCACTCCAGAATGTAAGAAAAAAAAAGAAATTGATTTAAGCACTCCAGCATTAGTGCTTGCTAGATCATTTCTAGATGTTGGCACATATTCTGCACAGTTATTAAAATAGGCATTTGGATGACACAGAATAAGGTGACATGAAGGCTCAAAAGTTGCATCAATTCGATCATCCATCCTCATTAGTCAACGTTGCAGAGATAACAAGCTTGAATTAAGCTGCTGTGGTGTAGTGTAGTGTAGTGGCTAGCTAGCTATGTATTCATCCTTTTTTGCAGCAGCTGGAGCATCTAATCCATCCAAGATTAGCATACTTAATCACTTGTCCAATAAATTAATAAGAATGGTTAGGTTAACTGCATCTGATTAATCCAGGGCAAAAGTCAAAGTCTTCTCGGTCTTCTCATGTGTTGACCGTTGACTCAAGTAGCTACGTCATCCTCTCATGGGCTTAAGCCCACTAAGAAAATCATCTCCTACCAAATCAATAGCCAAGCGGTCCCAC
This sequence comes from Zizania palustris, assembly GCA_019279435.1. Lineage (NCBI taxonomy): Eukaryota > Viridiplantae > Streptophyta > Magnoliopsida > Poales > Poaceae > Zizania > Zizania palustris. Next base: position 38,835,659 of record JAAALK010000289.1, on the reverse strand, counting down.
CTGTCAGTACCCTCTTCCACGGTTCCGCCGGTCGAACCGTCGAGGCGGCGGCGGTCTCCGGCGAAGGCAATGTCGTCTTCGTTGTCTACGGCGTGAACCGCCGCTGCGGGATCCGAGCGCGGCGGAGCGCCTCCTCCGTCACGACGCGTCGCATCGCTACCTTGGGGGTAATTCGCCTCCATAGCTCGATTGGATTCAGTCTGTTCTTGTGTCGCGATGATTCGAAATCTATGGTTTATTTGCGAGGGGTAGGTAATGCTGGATCTAGGGTTAGTTGGCCCGCGTCCCGTGAGGTGGCTTCTTCTTGCATTGCCTGAGCCATAACCGCTTAAGCCCCGTGTGCCGGCGGCGCGTTGCTCCCTCCCGCGATCTTGTCACACCACATCGGCGAAGGACCGGCGATCTCTCCTGTTATTTCCACTCCAGCGATCTTCCTCACTGGATCAGGACATAACAGATCTGCTCATCTGCCGGCCATGTATCTGCCTCGAGTACTTCGCTTCCATTCCTCCATGCCCAGTGCTTTCCGAGTTCGGTTCCCCTCGCCGACGTGCCCTGGATATACGCAGTAATTCTGGATCTAGGTTTATCGGGGTAGGTAACCCTGGATCTAGTCCTAGGGTTAATTGGGCCCTGTGATGCTTGTATGAGATAATTAAGGGTATACCATGCGGCACGTCGACATTAGAAGAATGGTTTTGATGTATTTCAAAGCCTTGATCATGTAGTTCCCACGCATTAGGATATCTGGATATGACAATCAACAGGATGCATGAGCTTTTCCTGAATTGTCTGAATGAACGAGCTGATACTTAAGTATGGGATTTGGGAGGCCACCTGGCAGCACGCTTTCAGTTTCAATTCAGGCATGAACGTAATAAATGTTTGATGCAGTGTAGTTCAGTCCTTTTTGCTAGTATTCTTGAGACATGCCTTTTTTAGTTCTTTATTATATTCCAATCGTCCAATGCATTCTAAATGCTGGATCTCTTTACTATCTATTCTGAGATGAAGTCAAAAAATGATTTAGGTGCCCTGCTACTCATTCATCTTCCTAATGGACAGAAGCCAAATGCCCAAATAACTGTGGCAATGGTAGAGCCTTCTCATGCATGAATTTTCAATGAGGCTAAAGGAGTAAAGGATTTTAATCAAGTGAATGGAAAAATCCCCACAATCAAGAAGATTGTGCATTGAAGGAATTACAAAGATAAGTATCATGGATCAGTTGATCACACTTCATCTTCTGAACATTCCAATTTCAAGATCATTTTAAATTATCTCCCTTTTTGTGCTCAAGGTGCCACTCTGAAGCTCATTTAGGAGATCCGTCGATTTCTTTAGATACTAAGAAAGAAACTGGTGTTAAAGTTAATTGTTTGCCACAATTAACTTTAGATACTAAGAAAGAAACTGGTGTTGAAGTTAATAGTTCACCGCAACGATATAGATCTCCTTACTCAAAGTACCAATAGGAGATGAATTATCTGATAGGGTTGGCTGCTGATGTGAAAGGAGAAACTAAGAGATGATAAATAAATTGAGAGGTGACAGCTTGGTTATAAGGAAACTTATACTTTTGGAGAGGGATAGAATTATAGGTAATGATAGATTATCTCCCTTGTGCTTGCTCATGGTGCCACCACTGAAGCCCATTTGAGAGATCTGTCAACTTCTTTAGATACTACTCTATAATTAAGTTGGTGTTCTAGAGAGTATTACATGTTTTTTTTTTTTTGATGAAAATCAGTAGGAGAGGCTCCTACTAAGATTTTGTATTAAATAAAACCCAAGCGGGGAGTACAACACCCAAAAATAAAATAGGGAGGGGGAGATTACATAGGGGAGTGAAGAGACTCTAACCAGGATCCAATGGAGGATCGCAGGGAGGGGGGAAATCTACTAGATTGAATGGAGAAGTTTACATAAAACAGGTTCAGCCAGGAGGAGAAAGAGGGAATAAGCCCATCGAAGATACATTTGTTTCTAAGCAGCCAAATCGCCCAAGCGCCAATGATGAACACCTCCATGGCAAAGTTGTTGCTGAGGTCGGCTCTGGCAGCGGAGATCTTGTTATGGATCGACGGGTCGTCCGACCAGTGGATGCGCAAAAAGTTCCAGCAGCGACGACTGAAGGGGCAGTCAAAGAGAAGGTGACAGGTAGTCTCCTCCAAGTCAAGCGGACAAAGCCTGCAAACCCCTGAATCCTCATCGGGGAGGATGTGCCGACGTTTCAGAAGATCCTTAGAAGACAGGCGATCCACCAGGATGAGCCAGAAGAAGACTTTGAGCTTGTTGGAACATTTGGACTTCCAGAGCCAAGTGAAGACCTTGGGGGGGTTGGGTTGCTGGAGGTGGTGATCATAGAACTTTTTGGATTTGAAGATGGAGGAGCCCCAAATGAGGGACCAAGAGTCAGGAACCTGCTGCAAGGGGAGGAGTCCGTCCGCAAGGGCGACCAGGGTCTGGAGCTCATCAAGGGCTTCAGCAGAGAGGGGGAGAAAGAAATGATCCAACAGGTGAGGAAGAGAGAAGAAGTGGTGGACCGAGCAAGTCGGTCTAGAAGCGAAGGAGAAGAGCCTAGGAAACAGAAGCTTCAGCGGGAACTGAAGCCAGCAGTCGTGCCAGAAGGACACAGAACGACCATTGCCAACCAGGGGGCGGGCAATGCCAAGGAAGGTAGGAGAGAGCTTAATAATGTCTTTCCACCAGCAAGAACCTCTCAGGGGGCCGATGGAAGGCGTTAAGGGGGAGGAGGAATAGAGCCGCCAGACGAGGTTAACCCAAGGGATGTTTTGGTGCGAGACAAATTTGTGGAGGTGTTTGAGCAGGAGGGCAGTGTTCTGAGCGCGGAGGTTAACGACGCCAAGCCCTCCCATTCGTTTGGGGCGACAAACAAGCTGCCAGCTGGCTTTAGGGAGCGAGGAGGAGTTGGTGTTGAAGCCACGCCAAAGGCAGTTGCGGCGCGCCCGGTCAATTTGCTGGATGAGACGGACGGGAAGCTTGAAAGAGCACATAGCGTAGGTGGGGAGGGCGGAGAGGACAGAGTTAACAATCTGGAGCTTCCCAGCCATGGAGAGGCAGAAGGAGGTGTGAGCCAGCCGACGTTCGACATTGTCCAAAAGAGGAGAAAAGTCAGCGAATTTGGGCTTTTGAAGGCCAAGGGGAAGACCAAGGTAGGTAAAGGGGAAGGAGCCCAGAGTGCAGCCGAAAGTTGCCGCCAGGATACGGGCCTGATCATCGGGAACATTGATGGGAATAAGACTGGATTTGCTGAAATTGACATGGAGCCCAGTGGACGAGGAAAAGGTGTTGATGAGGGCTTTGAAGAAGAGAATGTTCCTTTGGCTGGCCTCCAGGAAGATCATGGTGTCGTCGGCATACTGAATGATAGGGAAATCAATATCAGCGGGGTGGCAGGCCGGAGGCCGAATGAAGCCCAAAGAGGCCGCATGAATAGAGATGTACTGCAGGAGGTCAGCGGCAATAATGAAGAGAAGAGGGGATAAAGGATCTCCTTGCCTGACACCCCTTTTGCAATGAAAAAATTTGCCGGGAGAACCATTAATTAAGATTGCCGAGTGGCCTGAGGAGAGAATCGCCTGGGTCCAATGAATCCACTTCTGGGGGAAGCCCAGGTGGGACAACATGAGGAGGATGGTGTGATGCTCGATGGTGTCAAAAGCTTTTTCGAAATCAAGCTTAAGGATGACAGAAGCTTTCTTGGAAGATTTACAGAGGTTGCAGTATTCCAGAGACCAGGCCAGGCAGTCTTGTATGGATCTGTTCTTGATGAAGCCATATTGGTTAGGGTGGATAATAGTAGGGATGATAGGCTGCAGCCGGTTGGCAAGGATCTTGGTGAAAATTTTAATAGAGGTGTTGAGGAGGGAGATAGGCCTGAAATCCTGGGGAGTAGCAGGATTTTGCTTTTTAGCAATGAGCGTGATGAAAGAGCCGTTGATGGGCTGAAGATCAATATTCGGAGAGGAGGACAGGTGGGCACCAAGAGCATGGAAGTCCTCTTTGATGATGGGCCAACAGGATTTGAAGAAGAGCCCACTAAAACCATCCGGCCCTGGGGCCTTATCCGAGGGGAGGTTGTGAACCACCGTGTCGATTTCAGTGGCAGTGAAGTCATCCGCTAAGTGGGTCAGGTTGGTGTGGCGACGAACAAGCGAGGCAAGGTCAAAGGCCATGCGGGGATTCGAGGAGAGGCCCATTTTGGAGAGGAAAAAATCTAGAAAGGCCTCGGCTTTGTCAACCTCGGAGTAGGCCCAGTCCCCGGTGGGCGTTTGAATGGCGGGAATGCTGTTATGGCGCCTTCTGGAGCTAGCCGCGGCATGAAAGAATTTGGTGGATTCATCCCCTAACTTTGTCCAACGAATAGTGTAACGCTGCTTCCAGTAGGAATTTTTAATATCAAGAAGGGACGAGGAATGGGATTTGAGCAGCTTTCTGAAGTTCCACTCCTGGACCGACAGCGCCCGGTGCTCTTCAGTGAGGTCAAGGAGGTTGAGGATGATGGAAGAGTTGCGAATCCAAGAATCAATCAGCCCTAAGCGAGTGCCCCAGCGAGACAAGTTTCTTTGCAGGGACCTCATCTTGCAGGCGATACGGAGGACGGGGTCCGAGGGGAAGGAGCCATTGAGCCAACTAGTTTGAACGATGTTGGTGAAACCGGGGAGCCTTGTCCAGAAGTTTTCGAACCGGAAGATAGGGAAGTGGTCAAAAGAAGATCTAATGCGGACTAAACAGGGACAGTGGTCCGAAGCCGCATTCGGGAGGGCACTGAAGGTGGTGTTAGGGAAGGAGTGGATCCAGTGCGAGGAGGAGAGGCACCAGTCGAGCTGAATGAGGAGGGGGGAAGGTTGCATGTTGCTCCAGGTGAACTGACGGTTGTTGAGGTGAATTTCCAACAGCCCATGATGGCTGATGACATCGTTAAAGAATTGAATTTTAGAAAAGTTGGGATGACCCTGGTTGCGGTTGGAGGGGGAGCGATAGAGGTTAAAATCCCCCACAAAGAGCCAGTCATCACTCGGGAGGATGTGGATGTTATCAAACCAATCAGCGAAGGAGGGGCGATCGTGATCCCTGCAGGGGCCGTAGATATTAGAGAGAATCCAACGATGGCCATTAGAAATGGAGGTGAAAGAGACGGTGAGCTGATGACGGGAGGAAGAAAGCCGGGTGCCGGTGAACACGGAGCTGTTCCACCCAATGAAGAGCCCCCCCGAAGCACCATCAGAGGGCTCGAAGACAAAATGGTCGATACGCTTTGGGAGGAAACGGCGGACAGTAGAGTGATCAAAGGTGGTCATCTTGGTTTCCTGTAGACAGATAATGTGAGACCTGGAGGAGGAGACTAAATCACGAATAGCAAGGCGCTTGGAGAGCGCGTTAAGACCGCGGATATTCCAGCTAAGGATTTTCCAATCACGGCGGGAAGTCATGATCCAACGATAAGTGCCGAACAAGCAAGGCGCGACCGGCAGAGCCAAAGCGCGGGGAGAAAAGAGGAGGGAAACCACAGACGGGGCGAAGCCCGTAAACACGAGTAGCATTGTCAACAAAAGTAACACGAAGCATAGTTCTGATCGGGCGAAAACAGGACGCCCCAACAAAAGAAAGTGAAAGAAGCTTCATCACTGATCTTCAGTGGCTGGGGCAGCAGGGGCCGGCCTTGGAGGCGAGGTGGAACCAGGAGCAGTCCAGTCCTCAGGAGCCGACGCCGGTTCATCCGAATCGCTGGCAAGGAGGGAAGCAGGGGAGACTTTAGAGGCCGGAATACCACAGAGAAAGCAAGCGGAGTGTTGAATCTGCTGAATAGAAAGAGAGGGGAGGATAGAGTTAGACCTCGAGATGTTGATGAAATCTTCAATGGCAGGAAAGGCCTGGAGGGAAGGGCCTGACTTGGAGGAGGAGGCGCCCTTTTTGAAACCCATCGACTTAATTTTGAGCCGGAGGCTCCGTCTGAGCTCCCTGTCCGAGAGGGGGGTCTTGTGCTTGCTTTGATTACCCAAGGAGACAGGGGGCACTGGAGGCGACTCTGTCGGCTTGGCGGCCAGGGTCGAAGCCAGGGGCCCAGACGCTTTCGGACGCCTGGAGTAGAACAGCCTGATGGGGGGCCGCCGCTCTTGCGGAGGGGCGAGTTGGGGGACCTGGGCGGCCGGGAGGTGAATCGGGAGGACGAGGTCAGCCTGGCCAGCGACCACGGCAGGGGGAGGAGGGGGAGACTGCGGGGACGGGGGAGGGACCGCCAAGATGACCTCCATCGAGGATTCGGAGGAGATCCCCGAAGCCGCCACACTGTTCTCCGCCGCAACATCCTCAGGAACCATGGGCTCAGGATCAGCCTGACCGAAGTGGAAAAGGTGAAGCTGTTCTTCTTCCTCCACCAGGTTGGCACCCGGCAGGTCCTGCTGGAAGTGAGGGGGGTGCCACTGGTTCGCCAGCGGGCCGAAAAGTTGCTGATCGGCCCAGAGTTGCACCCATTCAGGTTCACCCGGCTGGACAGGCTCCAAGTAGGGGTGGGGGTTTCCGTTGTCTGGGGGTGCCGGGTCCTCATCGCCCGGCCAGTGATCGGCGAGGTCAGATTGGAGGAGGAAGACCGGGAAGGTCCACGAACGGCCAGCGCCGTCCAACTCCCGCCCGTGCTTGACCGTGAGACTTCGGGGAACATCGAGGTCGTCATCATAGAGGACCTTGACTAGCACCCGAGCGTAGCTGGGGTCTTGGGTGTGCCAGAACAGGAGTTGGCCGAACGAGGAGCAAATTTGCTGAAGGAAGTCCAGCGATTTGAGGTCCAGGGGGAAGCCAAGGAACATGAACCATCCCGCACGAGCGAAAGGGGCCTGCTTGCAGTTTTTGGCTTCGTTATGCTTGACGAAGCGGATCAGCCGATCGTGGATGATGAAGGGGGGGGTTGACGATGAAGTCCCGTTCGACAATGTTGCCGAACTTGAAAATCCCCACACCCAGGGGGTGGAGGCTGTAGCGGTCCACTTCGAGGAGCAGGTTGTTGACGATGTGATGACGGATGGCGATCAACAGGTTCATCCGATCAGCGGGGGGGACGGCGCCATCACACTCGGCAATGGCGAAGCTCTCATGCCGGGGGACGATGTCCCCAGAGAGGGCGACATGGGCCCGTTGCTTGCGAAGCTGTCCGCCGCCGTCGCGGAGGGAGCCTCCGAAGGGGAGGAAGGGGAGAGGGTTAACCGGGAAGTTAGCCATTGGGGGAGGGGGAAGCGGAGGAGGAACCGAAGCGGAGAAAGGCACGAGCGAAGAAGAAGAAGAAAGAGGCGGGAGGGCTAAGGGGCCAGTTCCAACTTCCGAGGCAGGCGGAAGCGGGAACGGCAAGGGGGAAACTGCAAAAGGGGAGCAAAACGCAGAAGGGGGGCTGGAAGGAAGCGAAACACCACAGGGGGGAGGAGAAGTGTGGCGTGGGGACGGGGGGGGGGAGGGGAGAGAAATGCTGGGGGGTAGCAAGTGAAAAGCCCGGCTGACGGGAGCCATTAATACTGGGCAGCGGAGGGGATGTAGGCGTGACCGGGGATGGGACGGAACCCGGGGCGACAGAGAGAGGGAGGCGGCCAGACAGATCATGATGCAGACGAGAGAAGATATGGCCTAGAGGGATTTGGCGCAGAGGAGCCGGAGGGGGAACAGTGCCAGACGAGACGCTCGAGGGGAACTTGCCGAGGATGGAGGGCCGGGCACTGTTCAATTTGAAAATGGCAGCAGCAGAGGGGAGAAGAGGGAGGGGCCTGTCGGAGACAGAGCGGCAAGGCGTGGGAAGGCGAGAAGCAGCAGGACTGGCGACTAGGGGGCAGGAAAAGGAGCCCACAAGGACAGACGGAGAGGGGACAGACGGCGAAGAGGACAAACCGAAGATGGTGATCTTCTCGGAGAAGGAGACCTTTTTGCGAGGACGGGGGGGGACCAAGGGGCGACTTGGAGGGGAGGAGCGCCGGTGAGGACGGGGGTGCAACCGACGAACAGGAGTCCAAGCAGAAGCTTCCTCGTCTTGCCAACGAGCGACCTCACGGGGCCAATTAGGGCCGCCATCACGCCAAAGGTGGAAGTAGACATCGAAGTGATCAGAGATGACCCTTCGGAGGCGGACGACAGAAAGACCAACAGCTTTCGAAAAAACTGAAAATCTAAAGTGTCTATCTTGAACAAAAGAAACGTGAAACCCTGCTGGAGAACCACCAAGACAGGCATGCAAGGCCATGCTAACAGAAGAGGCGGTGAGCCGGAAGGTGAAACGCCTGAAAACCGCCAGGAGGGAGAAAGAGCCAGCCGGAGAGGAGGAGGGGTGATGAACCGGGGAGGAGAAACGGGAGAGGATGGAGCGCTGAAACAGCCGACCCGGCGAGAAGTCCCAGGAATGGACTAGCTCCCGGAGAAGGGGATCCCGATCGAGCTCCACTAAATGCAGAGCAGGGGCCATTGGCGGGAGAGCCGGTGGCCGGACAGCAGGGGAGCAGGGGGAGCGAGAGAACTGACCCGGGAGAAGAGGTCATGGCGACGGTCGGGGGAGCGGGCCGCAGGATCCGACGAAGAGGAGGGCGAGCGCGAGCGCGGGAGCCATCCTTCCAAGGTGAGTATTACATGTATAAAAGGGTAAAATAAACTACATTCAAATTACAAAGTGCATTAAATATATAATATAGTAAAGTAACTTAGGTGTGAATACCTACAACGGCACTAGACAACAGCAGATGCAATGACGGTCTGGTCTTGCGTCAGCAAGCTAGTAACAGCAAAAGAGCTACGCACAATGATAGAAAATGTTTATAAAAATGTAAATAAATTCTGTAAATGAGGTAAAAACAACCCCTAAATTATGTGTAAATGCGGATAAAAGTATACTTAATTATTTCTAAAAGATTCTAAATTATGTGTTAAGTATTCATAAATTATCACTAATTTATGTCCGAACTAGCCATTACACGTCTATAAAATACCCCTACAGCATCTGTAAATTATCACTAAATTATTGTTAAATTACCACTAAATTAATACTAAAGTACAGCTAAACTACGTCTAAATTACTACTAATTACTCTTAAATTACCACTAATTCACTATTAAACTACAACTAAATTAGCACTAAACTAATCCTAAATTATACTAGGAAAAGTAAAACTAGAGGGAGAAGAAAACATATCTAAAGAATGAAGCTAATTGCAGCTAAAGGTGGAGTGGGAAGGGGGGCTTCGGCCCCCTTTATATAGGGGAGCAGTCGGCCAATCAACGGCCGACTCTGCCGAAAGAGCCGTTGGCACAGGCAAGTAGCCGTTGTCGTGCCAATGTGGCCCCAAGTTGGCATTTGGTCGGCCGATTGGCTCTAACTATATACACATTTGATTTTTTTTAAAAAAATATTTAAAAAAATTCTATGGATTGGTACCAATTATCTGACAGGATTGTCTGCAGACATGAAAGGAGAACTAAGAGATGATACATTGATATCGTAAGGATAATTATACATTGATATCTTAAGGATAATTACACTTTGGAGGTGGAGAAGTCAGGGACAGAATTATAAATACTGATGATAGGCATGGGGGTTCGGCAGATTCAAATCAGGTTATGTTACATATGGACGTAAAGAAATATCAAAGTTTGGGGATAAGTATGTAAATGTTGACGATCAAAGACTAATCTAAACTTATTCTTTAAGCCTTTCAATCTTAAATAAGTTGAGAGCAGGCTAGAGTTGAAATTTAAACTTGCCTTTCATATCTATTTGAGTAGCTAGGTTTTCATGGGTTCGCTAAGCCAAACATAATCTTTTAGGGTCTGTTTGGTAGCCCATAATCTCGACTTATTCCCCGAAGATGAGCCTCTTTTAAAAGACTAATCTAAACACCTGAAGGAAAACCCTTTTTTGGTAACTCATCTGTGGTCTTTATAATGTCCCGGGGTTAGCAGTGTATGTAGATAACCGAGGAAAACTATGTAATCATTACGTTAACACATGAACTAATGCATTTCTACCTTCTTTGTTCATCAAAAAAAATATGTACTTCATTGTTTTTTGTGGGGTGGGTTGTTGCATATTTTTTAGAAGAAAGCCACACGTACAAGTCCAAAGTCCAGTTTTGTTTGAAAGTTATGTGGCGAAGTTTGAAAGCTATTTGGCGGAAATTCTAGAAAGATTTTTAAAAAAATATATGAGGAAGCATACCTCTTTAATATTTATGGGAAAGAACTGAATTAGTGTAGGATTGGATCACCCATGTTATGGGCCATCAAGCTATCTCCTGTAATATCTTTTCACTCTAAATCTTTCTATAGTCCTAAAAGTTCGGCTTTAAATAGATAATCAAAGTAGGAGCCTCTCCTGCTGGTTGTTTATCAAAAAAACAATGTGACCAGAGATCTAGCTATGTCTGAATTGGTTTTTTAATTGTTTTGTGCAAACGTAGCTTTAACAACACAATAATAAATTCCGTGGATTTGCTTGCAACATTAGAGTGTGCATAATAATGCAAAAAAAAATCTCACGTAATTCCGGATTGGGCAAAGACTCTTCTCTCAGGCTCAAGCTAACGATTATTGCAGACCAGCTGACTGACAACACCACACAGGCAGTGTCATCTCATCAATCATGCTCCGGGCAAGCAAGAATGAAATCAAGACAACTTCCAGGTCTCAAGGACGAATCACTGTACCATCTTGTTCAGATTATTGTATTGAAACGTGGACTAATCTCTGCAGCGATTCCCGGTCGTCTCTGCGACTGATCGATAGCACTGTGCCATCTGACCTCGATGGCGACGCATCCCTTCTTCAGTGAATTGTTCAACCTTCTGAATAGCATGTGCATGTTGCTTGTCTCGTCTGAAGAACTCTCACTCTCTCTTTCTGCACAAGCTGAGTGAGTCCATCAGAATGTTTGGCAGAGGAACGGATGGATCAATTTACTGTAATTTTTTTTAGAAAAGAGCTAATTAGCTTCATTGACCTTGAGCTAACTGCATAATGATTGGATTGTTTTTGTTCAGGTAAATCCCACTGATCCACACATGCTACTGCTTCATTGCCCTGGAATGATACTTCTATCTACATGAATATACTTTGCTGCTAATTTCATCTCATCTGTAGCTGCTGTTGCAAGAGATCAGTTTTGATCTGAGCCGTCAATTCTCCGATCGGACGACCACCGGTGGTTCTATGGGGTCGCCTTCACCTTCACCGAGGCGACGGGGTCAAACTCCCGGCTGATTGCCGCCGCCTCCAGCATCTGCACGACGGTGCGCATCGACGGCCTCAACGACGGCGTCCTGCTGGTGCAAACCACGGCGACGCGGAGCACCCTGACGGCCTCCTCCTTGGCCCACTCCTCGCCTATGTTGGCGTCGACGACGGCCATCACCTTGCCACGGCTGTCCAGCCGCCTCGCCACCCAGTCCACGATGTCCTGCCTGCTCTCGCCGCCCTCCGCCATGATCGCCGCCCTCCCCGTCACCAGCTCCAGCAGCACCACGCCGAAGCTGTACACGTCGCTCTTCTCCGTCACCTTCCATGTGTACGCGTACTCTGAACAATTAATCATGGAAAAAATTATAAATTTTTATCACATATGTATGGGGGAGCTCGAGCTCGCATATACATAGAAAATTGAGCTAGGAGGACAGTAGTATGTAGATCACCTGGCGCCATGTAGCCGAGCGTGCCGGCGACGACGCCGGGGGTGGAGTCCGGCGTGGCGGAGTTGAGAATCTTGGCAAGGCCGAAGTCGGCGATGCGGGGCTTGAACGCCTCGTCGAGGAGGATGTTGCTGGACTTGACGTCGCGGTGGAGGATGGGGCGGTCGCAGCCGTGGTGGAGATACTCGAGCCCCCGGGCGGCGCCGACGGCAATGTCATACCGCTCCGGCCAGCCGAGGCCGCCGAGCTTGCGGGCCTCCGGCCCGTGCAGCCGCTCGTAGAGGCTGCCGTTGGGGAGGTGCTCGTACACCAGCAGGCTCGCCGCGCCGTCCTCGCTGGTGATGCTGCACAGGAGCTTCACCACGTTCACATGTCGGATGGAACTCAGCGTGCCCACCTCCGAGTCGAACTCGCGGCACCGGACCGACGCCGTGCGCCGCGCAGCGGACGGCGACCGCAGCATGGCGGCCGAGGACGCGGTGCTCGCGGGCGCGGCGCGGGCGCGGGTGATGTGCTTCACCGCGACGATGGCGCCGCTCCCGAGCTTGACTCGGTACACGTTCCCGGAGCCGCCGCTGCCGATGAGGTTCTCGTCCCGGACGCCGTCGATGATCTCGTGCTCGTCGAACGCCAGGACCCTGAACGACTTGAGGTCCCACGAACCCTTCTTGGCGAACAGCTTGCCGGATCCTGTGCCGACGGTCGCCTCGGTTTCGGCGAGACGGCGCTTCTTGATGTACATCGCCGCGCCGAGCGCGGCGAGCACGACAGCGAGGCCTGCTAGGAGACAAATGATGACCGTCCGCGCGATGCTCGCCGAGCGGCCTCCGGCTCCCGGCGCGCATCGGCGGAGGAAGCCCACTCCGTTGGTGACGCACAGCCCGGGGTTCCCATGGAAACTCTCGCCGTAGGCCGCGATGGCGAGCGCCTCCGGCACGGGCCCAACGAGCCGGTTGTCGGATAGGTTCAGGTCGCTCAGCTTCAGCCCGGCGAGGCTCGCCGGAACAGCACCGGAGAGGTCATTCCTGGACAAGTCCAAAGAATTCAGCCGCGGCAGGCTCCCCAGCTCCGACGGGATCGCCCCGGCGAGCTTGTTCCCGGCGAAATTGACCGTAGTAAGCGACGAGCATGAGCCGAGGCTCGCCGGGATGGCCCCGCTGATACCATTCCCAGCAATGTTCACGCTGCCGAGATGGGCCAGACTCCCGATGCTCGCCGGTATCTCGCCCGAGAGCTCGTTCGACGACATGTCTATAATCTCGAGGTTGCTGGCGTTGCCTATCGACGGCGGTATCGCGCCGGAGAACCGGTTCTGGGCAAGGTATAGGCTGTTCAGCGAACTGGCTTTCCCGATGCCGTCGCCGATGGCGCCGGTGAACTGGTTCTCCTCGAGGTCAATGATTTCGAGGTTGGGGAGAGCCCACAACCCCTCCGGCACATCACCGGACATCAAGTTCTTGCTCACCCTGAACCTCTGCAGCGTCGTGCAGGTCGCGTAGGTGGCCGGAATTTGGCCGGAGAAGTTGTTCTCCAGCATGAGCAGCTTGCTCATGGTGCCGCGCTTGCACATGTACGGTGGGATCGGCCCGGACAGAGCATTGGTCGACACGTCGATGAAGTTGAACTCTGCCCAGCTGCCGAGATTCTGCGGCAACTCGCCGGTGAGGTTGTTGTTGTAAAGGGACAGGTTCACGAGTTCCTTGAAGTCGCCGAACTCCGGCGGCACCTCGCCGGTGAGGTTGTTGTAGAACAGCTGCAGCGAGATGAGCTGCGTGAGAGAGCGGAGCTCGGAGAGGCTCCCAGTGAGCATGTTCATGGACGCGTCGAAATACTGGAGCTTGGCCAGCTTGCCGAACCTGGCGGGGAGGCCGCCGCGGAGGGAGTTGTTGTACAGCTCGAGCTGCAGGAGATTGCTGAGGTTGGTGATCTCCGGCGGTATCTCGCCGGTGAGTCTGTTGTCAGAGAGCTCGAGGTCGACGAGCTTGACGAGGTTGCCGATGCCGGGAGGGATGACGCCGCCGATGTTGGCCGCGGAGAGGTAGAGAACGGTGAGGTTGGTGAGCGCGGTGAGCGCAGCCGGGAAGGTGTCGGTCTGATCTAATAACCCGTTATCGCCGGCGGCGAGCACGGTGAGGTCCGGCATGGAAGCCAACGCGGCCCAGGGGAATTCACCGGTGAAACTGTTCTGGGATACGTTGAGCTTCTGTAGCTTGGTCAGCGGCGAGAGGTCCGGCACGATGCCGGAGAAGCTGTTGAAGGCGAGGTTGAGCTCCTCCAAACCAGTGCACCCGCCGACGCCGTCGATTCCTCCAGCGAGCTCATTTGATGGCAGGGAGAGCGTGGCGAGTGCCGGCAACGAGCCGCAAAGAACATCGAACGGGACGGACGCGGCGGCGACGCCCAAAACTTCCACATTGATGCCAGCAACCGAGCCACCGGAGTTGCACGTGACGCCGGTGAAGTTGCAGGGAGAAGAAGCGGCGGCGTCCCACTTGGCGAAAAAATCGCCAGCGCCGGGCGGGATGCTGAGAGTTTTCTTGAAGGCCAGCAGAGCGGCCACCTCGGAAACGTCACCGGCTGCGGCATGGAGTCCGGCGAGGAGGAGGAGGAGGAGGAGGGATACAAGGGAGGGTGGCATGGCGATGGCGGGTGGAAGTGGAAGAGAAGGATTCTTTCTTCGTGTCAGTGTAGGAGCTGCTGACCGAATGGTCTTGCAAATCAAGCGGTGTAGATATTCACCCTGTGTATATCAAGCTGGCTGGATGGATATACACCCTACCGTGTTCATCCAAGAAAAGAAAAGGCTATCTAGAACGGAGCCGGAGCACTAGCAAGTAGCAGACCATGACGGCCGATCTATCAATCCATCTCGATCTAACGCTATCTGAATTCGAAGGCTTTCTGACAACTGACGTTGGAGCAGAAAAATACACATGTTAATGCCGCCGCCGCCGCCGCGTTTGACCATGCAACACCATACATATATTGCAGAGAAATGCATGATGCATCACACTGCACTCTGCACTCATCTCTGTTCATCAACTTCACCAGCACACAGCGCCCACAGGCAAGGCAACAAGCATGGTGAATTGCTGACGAGGTGAAGACAACTTCAATCAAATCTGCAAGCGATCAGCTGACGATCGAGGTGTGAAGACAATCCCGCCGGCCTTCCTGGAAGGTAACCTAACCTCCTCGATCGTTCCTCGCTCAGTCCACCGGCCGCTCGCTCGACTCGATGGATCTGAAAATCTGTCGATCGATCGCTGTCGTGTGAGTCGATGTCGAGATATTGCTTGTTATCTTCTTCCTGTCACTCGCAGCTAGCTACTGACCCCCTGCGCCCTGCCTGCCCATTTCCTCTCGGTTTCATGCACGCACCTTTTCCTTGATTTCTTCTAGACCTGCATCACCTGTCTATGCAGATAACGACCTGCTGTTGTGGGTAGTGTGCTATGGAAAAGCTGCTGCGAGATATGTCGGTTGTGAGAAAGCTGAAAGCTGTTTGGCTGAAACGATTATGAAGAAGCTGTGAGGTGGGTAAAAAGTTAATTTATGAAATTTTGTACGGTTGTATGGAATTTGAAATGTCAAATTATGAAATTTTGTTTGGTTTTACGAAATTTGAAATATCAATTTATGGAATTTTGTGTGGTTGTATGAGATTTGAAATGCCAATTTATAAAATTTTGTATGGTTGAATCAAATTTGAAATACCAATCAATGAATATTAGCATTATCAAAGATCAAAAATCAAAAGCCAGAAGCCAGAGGTCTATAAGATTTTGTATGGTTGAATCAAATTTGAAATATCAATCAATGAATATTAGCATTATCAAAGATCAAAAATCAAAAGCCAGAAAGCAGGTCTATAAGAGCTTTCATAGTTTCACTGCGTCAAAAACTGCTTTTACTAAAAACTATTGCCTTGGAATAAGCTCTTTGGTTGGTTTTTGATTTTCAGGAAACAAAAGCTGCTCTCAAAAGTCAAACCAAAACCCCAAATTATACAGCTTCTTGCTTCTAGATGAACATGATGCTCATGGTAATCTAACACTACTACTTAACTGAGATAGAATTGTAGTTGGTTTCTTTAGTTTTGTAATTATCAAATCGGAACAGGGTGGGTAAATGTTGCTGTCAGTCTAGCTAAGTTGGCTGTGGATGATATCGCAATCACCTGGATTTATATATATATATATATATACCGTGTGAATGTGATGTAGAATATATATATATATTATCAAATCGGAACAGGGTGGGTAAATGTATATATATGCCTGCACAAGAGTACTACAAGAACAGAAGAAAATGGAGATGTAGATGCTGATGAGCAACCATGCATACTGTTCATACATCAAAGATTGTTATCCCAATCTCAATTGGAAAAAAACATCAATTATGAGTAGTGTATTATTTGTTTGTCCATGTTGGGTTGCGTACAAGCTACTATCTGTTATCCACGCGACGAGATGACGCTTTCCTAGCATAGAAAACGTATTCTTAGCTCCCTTTTTACAACGAGGCCCTCCCCTTTTCTCCCTTTTACGCTTCCTTCCTCTCGTCTCCCCCAACCCGTCGCGCTTCCGGCGTTCGCGGCAGCCATGGAGCAAGGCGGAGACGCGGCGGCCAGGCGGATGGGGAGGATCGCGTCCCACCTGCGGCCTCCCCCCGCTTCTCAGGTCAGCAACCGACCTCTCTCTCTCTCTCTCCCCTTCTGTTCGCTCGATTTGCTTCGCCGACGGCCGACCTGCCCTCCTAGCGCCCGATATTAACGTCTTCGTGTTCTTCTTAGCTTTAAAATTATGTGATTTGAGATCGGATCTTACTACTGCGAGTCAAGCGCGGGATGTCAGCGCCTGGTTATATACCGATATAATTCCACTGCTTTTTTTATTTGGATCTCCTTGTCTGCTTGCTTAGTCTGTGGATCGATTCTCTTCGGCTCTTGGCCATCTTAGCTCTTAATTCTTACGATTTTTAGTGCAAAGTTGCCAACTTGACTGGACTTAGGGCTTTCCTTAGCTTCAGGGAGCCTAATTTCTAGTTTTCACAACAACAATGTACGACTGAAAGTTGACTTGCCGTCGACTTGTTGCTTTGTGATCAAAACTTTGAACCCTGATACGATCTTACAGTTATTGGTTCACTAATAAGGGGAGTAGGGAATGCCATCGAGAATTATGATGGTGTGCAACTTCTCTGCATAGCTGCAAATTTTCAGAGGAAAAATGATCAGGAACATTGTTAGATCAGTTGTTTGATTTAATAAACAGTAATCAGCTCTGCCGCTTTTGTGGTCACTACAACCATGCTCTTCCTTTATGATACTTTCGAGTTGATAGCTGATCATTGATCTAGGAAGTTGAGAATACGGCCTAAATGTAGAGGCACTTCCATGTTCATCACACTCTTTTTATAATGAGATTTATACTGCTTAATTTTATCTGTTTGGTGTACTTGAAGATGGAGGAGGTTTCACTCCTGAGGGGATCCAATTGCCGTGCAAAAGGTGCGGCACCAGGATTCAAGGTTGCCATCTTGGGTGCCTCTGGTGGGATTGGCCAGCCACTTGCATTGCTCATGAAGATGAACCCTCTTGTTTCTTTGCTCCATCTATATGATGTTGTCAACACTCCTGGTGTCACAGCTGACATTAGCCACATGAACACTGGTGCTGTGGTATGTTCCTTGGCATTCAATATTTGTAAGATATTCCATGGAATATTGAATTATTGCTTTGAAGGGAAAATCATTTTCACCGTTACAAGTGCTACCACTTCTATGGTTGGTTTCACCATTTCAGTTCTATATTCTACCATTAACTTAATGTATGACAGTCCAGTGATCATTGTGGAGCAAAGCCCAATGCATATATCGTGCTGCGCAAATACTTAACCTACCTGCGTATTTATAGTATTTGAACTATTATCATTGGATTTCAGATTTGTAGCTCCCATATATCCTTTTACCATCATGTGGTCTTCATACAATTATTCATCTGTTCTTGAACCATAAAAGCTATTTTGATCATGTAACTATGCTGAGGTCTAAAATCTACAGGTGCGTGGCTTCTTGGGCCAGCCACAGTTGGAAAATGCACTTACTGGAATGGATCTTGTGATCATTCCTGCCGGTATCCCTCGTAAGCCTGGAATGACACGGGATGATCTATTCAAAATCAATGCCGGAATTGTCCGGACGCTTTGTGAAGGAGTTGCAAAATTCTGCCCCAAGGCAATTGTGAATGTGATCAGTAACCCTGTCAATTCTACTGTTCCAATTGCTGCTGAGGTTTTTAAGAAAGCTGGGACATATGACCCTAAGCGTCTTTTGGGGGTGACAACACTTGATGTAGTGAGAGCCAATACTTTTGTGGTATGCACTTTAACAGAGTTTGGTATTTGTATTATCACCATACTAACATTTACGGGGACAATTTCTAAAATTTATTATCTTCTCTGTTTGCAGGGAGAAGTTCTTGGGCTTGACCCCAGAGATGTCAATGTTCCTGTCATTGGTGGGCATGCAGGAGTAACAATATTACCACTCCTTTCACAGGTTAGGAGTACTTTTGGTCATTGCAAATTTGTGATATTTGATCTGCATATGTATAGAAATTAGTTTTTTATGGTGGAAAGACAATAGCAGTAAATCAATTTCACTCTATTATTTTTTAAAAAATATTATTGATAGAACTTTGCTTCTTTTTTCCATAGGTGAATCCTCCCTGCTCATTCACCTCAGAAGAGATTAGTTACCTCACCACTCACATACAGAATGGTGGGACAGAAGTAGTTGAGGTATGGTAATGGTTTTCCTTATCACCTAATGCTAGGGATGAAAATGGAGTGAAAAGTTTCCGCCCGTTTTAAGAAAAAACGGAAACAAAGAGACTTATACGGAAAAGGAAACAGGTTTTTTCAGAACGGAAATGGATACAAAATTTTTTGTTCAGAACCGGAACAATGATTTCCACTGGAAACGGATATTCCGCCTAAGAAAAACGGATTTTTTCCATTTTCATTGGCCCATTCTTACGTAGGCCACAACCGATGGCCCATTCAACCCAAAGCTGGTCTCCTCACGCCGCCGGGCGCTAGTCCTGCTTGCGCCGCCAGCCACGCGGCGTGCTCACCCTGTTGCCCGTGCACACACCGCTGCCTGCGCAGCGTGCTCACCCTGTTTGCTCTCGCCTCAGCCGCCGAGCCTTAGCTCTTCCAGCGCTCCTGAGATTTACACCCAGCTCGTATTAGCTGCCAATGTAAGGTTGTAAGCTACACTTCGTACCATTATTCTCCTCTCCTCCAAAATTGCAAGTTTCATAGTACTGCTGCCCTCCATTGAGCTATCAGCAGGCTTGGCCCTCAATGCCTTTGACTTTGCATGATAGGAAATTAAGTAACTTTATATCATGCATGGTGCTTCACAGAATTAGACTCACGGTACAGAGTTGTCGACAACCATGACTTCACTTGATAGGAAACTGTCCGTCTATCTAGAGCTAGTGCTCTTTATGTGTAAGCTGAGGGCTGAGGCTGATTTTAAACTGTGGAATTTGATTTTAGGGTTTTTTTGTATGTTGCTATTCATCAAAAAATCAATATTATCCTATCATTTTCTTTTGTAGTTAGAGCACTTAAATAATAATATCAATGATATAAATGCTGAGTATGATATATAGGAGGACTTTGACAAAGATGTATAGATGGAGCAACAAAGGAAAATCAGTTGTTTACATGAGTATTTAGTACTTGTGTTGATTACAAAGTCAGCTATAAGTGCATTTAGAAGAGTAACTAGATCTGCTTTGCTTGTCTTTTTGCCCCTATGACATGCATTTCCTGATGTTTGCAACGAAGCCACTCGTTCATTGCAAGTGTTATAAAATCCCCCTCGCATGTCGTTTATCCATATAAAAGTCTCTTAAGTTTTGTTGTTAGCTGCTTACATTTGCCTTTGCTAAGTGAAGGGGTAACAGTATATTTTTCAATGGAGGTCCCAGAGCTGTTAGTTGGCTGACGTTTCTTGTGTTTACTAGCCATTCCTGTGTATTGTTGTTTTCCCAATGTTTATCGGTTGCTAATTCTCAACATTCCATTTCCCCCCTCTTTCCTACTCCATGTATTCCAGGCTAAAGCTGGAGCAGGGTCAGCAACTCTTTCAATGGTTTGTTTCTGCCACATGCATATTAGTGTATCGAGCTTGCAGATCTTTTACCAGATCAATTGAAATTTAACACGGACATTTCCTTTTGTAGGCATATGCCGCTGCTAAATTTGCAGATGCTTGTTTAAGAGGATTGCATGGTGATGCTGGGGTAGTGGAGTGCTCTTATGTAGCTTCTCAGGTTTCTTCTCTCCCTTTCATGCCGGCTATATTTTTCATTTAGGGTGAACATGTATTCCTAATTTGCAAAATTCTATTTTGCTTGCTGTTGGGGATTGAAGGTGACAGAGCTGCCTTTCTTTGCATCGAAAGTGCGGTTAGGTCGCTGTGGCATCGAGGAGATCTTATCACTCGGTCCGTTGAATGAGTTTGAAAGGTCTGTACATATATACCATGCTCTCATATTCATCACCAACTGCACTTATGCTTTGCAACTGAATCAGTGAATCCTCAATGTGTTGTGATCGAGTTATCTTCTAGCACACGAGGCTTATATTGCCAGCGCATTACAATCTTCAAAACCTTCATGAATCATGACTAGACTGTAGTAGATATAACTGACAGGAAGTCTGCCTCATGGGCTCATGGTTTCTATTTGACTGGGTCCAAATGCTGTTACTTGCATTTAGTAGGCCATGAACTCACTGTACACATGAGAAAACACGAGTGCAACATCTCTGCAGCCATACAACTGCTTAGAAACAGTCTTGAAATAGAGATGACCCACTTGAAATTGTCTGATTTCACAATTGCAATAACATATGATTATATACAATGTTGCATTAGCCATTAGGTCCACACCAATTATATTTTGACTTGCATTAACAATTCTCTTCACATGTCACTCTCATGCAGAGCTGGACTGGAGAAGGCGAAGAAGGAGCTCGCCGAGAGCATCCAAAAGGGTGTCGCCTTCATAAACAAGTGACCATGGAAATGCTCAAATCCACAAGCTGCCTTCATGTAAAAACTGCATACATGATGTTCATGATCTGTACGGCTGTAGCAAATGGAGAAACAAGTCTGATAATAAAAGTTACTTATGAATATATAAATTTCACATATGAAGTAAGCAAGTGGTGAGGAAGATGTATAAGAAAAAAATATATCATCATGCCATGCACAGTTAGGATCTCTCAATCAGATCAGAGATGTTTGATGTCTGGTAACGAAGTTGCTTTCATGGAGGAGAAAACAATGTTATCTTGATGATAAGCCAGCGTGGTTGGGACATCAAACTCTGGAGAAAGTCCAGGCGACACTGACATTGTCCACCACGTGTAATATGCCCATATGATCTGCTTCTGCTTCTGCTTCTGTAATAGCAATAAACAAACACTGATCACCATTGAAACAGGTGCAAGTGAAATTTTGTTTGGTTTGAAAATGCTAGTATTAGATACCACGTAATCAGATTATAATCTAGTAACCGGTCCATTACATTCTAACCAGACCGATATCAGATTACATTACTAGAATACATTATACTTGTCGACCAAACATTGTAATGTAAACAGAATATATTGCACGTGTTAACCAAACAAATCTAGTAATCTGATACATTGTTATCACTTGGCACCGTAATTAATTCCATTACCATTTACGTTACCTCGAGCAAAGCAAACGTCACTTTTGTGTTACCTACTGATAAACAATATCCTAAATAATGGTATTATCAATTAAACATTAAATAAAATAAGTTTAGGGGTAATACAATATTTTTTTTACCAAAATCACATTTCAGAAACCATTTAGATTAAGATAGTGAGATTCTTAGAGTTTTTTTACATCAGCTTATTTAAACCATTGAGTTTAAATTAAACTGACTTATGAACAAAATAAAACTGTCTAGAAGGGGTCTTAATTAATTAACTAGAGTTGTCTGCTTACAAGCAAGCAGCCTATACAACCTCCAAACACCAAACCTTTGACAATAAAATATGTGCATAAATCTAAACCTATTTCCTGTCTCTGATCTCGAATTGCAATCTTTAATGTTGCTTCTAAGTAGCTTGAATTGCTTTGGTACTACTAAATCAAATCATGATGAATAATTAGCTAGCTAGCTTGGTATTCACAAAACAGCTAGCTTTCATGCTTACTTTAATAGAGAAAGATCTAATTAAAGCTAGGGATGGCCCTTGCACTGATAATTTTATGAGTGTTGTAGAGATCATCATGCCGTATCTATTAAACAGATTAAATTAGAGGACCAATATGATCCATGCAGAACTAGTTAACTAAACTATTTGAAATTAACTTGATACGGTTCAAGGTTTTTAAAGGAAATAACCAGCTGCCTTTTAAGTGGGCTTTTGCATTGGTTTCGTGGAGTAAAGTTTAGTCTGTGTCGTATCGGATGTTTGAACATTAATTTTAAGGATTAAACGTGAACGAATTATAAAAATAACTGTAGAATTGGTGGATTATTCGCGAGATGAATTTATTAAGCCTAGTTAATCTGTGATTAGGAAATGTTTACTGTAGCATCACATCGTCAAATCATAGCGTAATTAGGCTCATTAGATTCGTCTCGTGAATAATCCACCGATTATAAATGAGTTTTATAAATAATCTACATGTAATACTCTAAAATAACATCCAAATGTTCGATATGTGACGAGACTAAACTACTGGACTAAAGAACCAAACGACACAACCAGCAAAGCATCGAGTATATATACATGCAAAATCCCGATTAGCTATTAGATGAGATTCATGAAAGTTTATTTATATAGGATGCAACCAATGCAACTTGCAAAAGCCTGCATATACTACATATATATAACATATATAACGACGACATGACACGTCCAATATTTGGAAGAGGCCAGATCGAGAACGGCACAACATGCAACAAAACACAAGTTTGGTCTCTTCTTGAATGATTTCGATTGAGCAACAACATGCTAGCTTAGCTTTTGCTTGGTCTCATGATCGAATGTGATCGATGCATGTTAAGCTCTAGCTAGCACATGCACGCACGTACACGCGTGCGTGCATGTGACGAGGAATTCCTCACCATAAGTTTTTTTCTCTCCAAAGTTTTTTTTATATATACCATGAAATAAAGAGCTGAGCTAGCCTTTGCATGCTCAGATGATCTTCACTCGGATAGCTAGATGCCTGCATGAACTGATGCATATATGCATGCTAGCTAGCTTTTGATCGAGCTAGCTAGCTAGCAAACTCTTCAACTCTTCTTTTTTATTTTTCTTCTCTTCAATTCATTATTCATCAGCTATATCTTGTAGCTAGCTTGTTTTCTTGTTTATTCAGCACTACTATTGATTATGATTAAATTGGTGCAGTGCCGAGCTAAGCCTCCTTATGATTTCCTCCACGGTGGCGTTGAAACCCTCTTCTACCTGAAAAAAACATCACCAGATCTATCGAACCATTCATCGATCAAACACAGGTAACTAATTAAGACACTGTTGTGGTATGTGTATATCTCATAATTTTATGCAAATTCAAACAAGAGCATGCGTTAGTTGGCATTATAGATTAAAACCAACCTGATTAAAACCAATACTAGAAGTTAGATTAGGGTCTGTTTGGTTCAGATTTTTGAACTAGCTTCCTGGCTCGCTCGGAAGCTGGAATCCAAACCAAATAACTCTTTTGGTCACCCAACATTTTCAAAATCTGCAGATTCTTATAGTACAAATTTTAAAGCTGGTATAACCCAGATTTCACAGCTTCTCAGTTCAACTTTGAATGAATATTACCTACCATGCTATTAAAATATATCAGTGCATGTAAACTTTGAAAAAGTAACATTTTGGTAAAATATATCATTTTAGTGTAATTTAAAAATATATAATTTTAATAGAAACATTACAAAATTTTATAATTAGAATGATTTACATGTAAACTTACATATTAATAATGTAACTAAACATCATAACTTTCAAAATATAAACCCGCAACTATTCTAACCAAACATTTTCTCATCTTTTCTATAGCTCATAGCTCACAACAGCTTTTCCACACCTCACAACTCACAACAGCTTTTTCAAAATATACAGTAACACAACTCTTGTTTGTGATATCTTCTTCTCAAGTTACTTGAATAAATCTAAACACCACAACTCGGTCTGTATTTTGATTGATTTATCCACTGAAAGACTGCTCAACCACACACACATATATATATATGCATGCAAAACTAATTAATTTCCTATATATAAACCGATTTGTTAGGCGTACGGAAGCTTCAACCGCTACCTAGATAGCTCCATGTCTCGCTGTCAAAATTAAACACTTGACATGCTATACCCTTAATTAGCTAGTGTACTCGTCAGCAGATCCAAGTTATCTTTGAAGATAATATAAATGCTTTTAATATTTAAGATTAATATGGGCCATTGATTTAATTAGTTAGAGTTGAATAACAACAACATAGCCTTTCGGTCTCGAGTAAGTTAGGGTAAACTAGCGTTGAAATCCAATAAAAACCACAAATTAGGGTTCATACACAATGTTTTCCAAGCACTCCTATCCATGGTTAAATCTTTGGGTATATTTTATCGTTTCAAATTACCATTTACTGTTTCTTTCCACGTCAATTTTGGTTTTCTTATACCTCTCTTCACATTGTTGTCACGCCTTAAGGTTCCACTACGCACTGGTCCTCTAGAGGCCTCCGTCGGATATGTCCAAACCATCTCAACCGATGTTGAATAAACTTTTTTTTAATTGGTGCTACCGCTAACCTATCACGTATATCCTCATTCCGAACTCGATCCCTTTTAGTTAGAATTAAAAATAAGTTAAAATTATAAATATTCATTGACCCGCTATTACTGATTATACTAATCATCTTGTGCCGGAAGTTTTTAAAGAAAACATAAACCATATATACCAAATTATACATGGTATATATATACACAGGAGCGCTATTCTACACCACGTGTGCAGAATAACTATTCTACACCAACCACTTTTAATAGTAGATTTTCTCAGTAAAAGAGCAATTGAGTACTGTTTTTTTAAGTAGTAGATTTTTCAATGAAATAGTTATTTTATACACGTGGTGTAGAATAACATTTGTGTGTATATATATATCACGCATATATGTATGAGTCAGGTTATAAATTTGTTGATGTTTGCGTGCATATATACATGTAATTAACAAGTAAAAGCAATAAGTGTAGAGGAGTAGCTTGCCTTGGCAGTGATGGTGATGATGACGGTGGAGGCCGGGAAGGGCATGACGCTGGTGTGTGTAATGGCGAGGCGGAGGTCCTCAACCTCGGCGAGCACTCTCACCAGCATCCCCCTCGCGTTCCCGCAGTGGATCCGCAGCAGAACGCTCTTCTCCGACAGCCTCGCCTCGATCTCCGGCAGCCGCGACGTCGTCGTCGTCGTCGATCCCTCCTCGCTCATGCTGGACTTCTGCGCGCGCGGATTACTACTCACCAGCACCACGGCCGGCCGCCGGCCGCCGCCGTCGTCCTCCAGCGTCTTTACCTTCTCCTGCAACTCCCTCACGTACTTCACCGCGTCCCCAAGGATGGTAGCCTTGTCCATCTGCAGCTGCACCTACTCCGATCAGTCGCCATTAATCACTGGCAGTGGTAGCTAAGCTGCCACTGTTGATCGACGGGCATCTTGATGAACATGCAAACAAAGTAATTAACGTGCGCTTTCTGCACTCGATTTGGCGCTTCGTGTCTTTTTTTGCCGAAAGTTCTTGTGCAAAATTGATTAATATATATCTGATTAAGATAATGATTCATACTTTCTCAATGCGATCTTGTTTGCTGCAGTTAATTAGTCATTAAAATCAAGTTAATATACTAACTAGGACACTAAGCATTTGTACACTACTAATTTGGAATTTTTAAAAAAATAATGTTTTTTAAAAAAATCAAATATACATGTCCGTTTGAAAAATTTACAGAAGTAACATGTGGTCTGTACTTGAACCGCCGACCGGATGTCACGTCAGCTCCAGTCAGCACTTCAAGGGTCGTCTGGTGTCGACTGCGTCACGTCAGCTCCAATCGGTATTTTAAATGCCGACTGATGCTGATGTGACAGAATCAGATAGGAGAACAGTATTCAGTCGGTACTTGAAATACCGACTAGAGCTGACGTGGCACCAGCTGGTACCACTAGAGCTCCAATCGGCATGCTACTTCTTCATTTTTTTGAAACAGACATACATATTTGAATTTTTTAAAAAAATTATTATTTAAAAAAATTCACTAATCTGTGTAATGATTGGTACAATTAAAAGGAATTGAAGGCGAAAATAAGTTTGACCTTCTTGAGTCCGGGGATGACGGTGGAGAGCTCGATGAATCTCTGGTTGATCTTCTCCCTCCGCCGCCGCTCCGCGATGATGTGGTCCTGCTGCACGTATCCCGACGATACGGCGGTGGGGGCCGAGCCCGAGCTGCTCCCTTTCTTCCCGACCGCCGGCGACGCCAACGGGGCCGCCGCCGGAACGCCGTCGTCACTGATGCTATGCTCGGTCGGCTGCGTCGACGCGGCACTGAAGTTCCAGCTCATCGTCCGGTTGCCCCAGGCAATGCTGCTGCTGCTGCCTCCGCCGGTACAGACTCGGGGGGCCTGGGTGGAGGGGGACCACCCGGCGGCGGCGGCGGCGGAGGCACCGGCTCCGGTGCTGTCGCTGGAGCTCCGGCTGTTGGCCCGGTGGTCCACCATATCCGGGAAGCCGGCGGCCGCGTTCTGCGAGTCGTTGTGGAGGGCCTGGAGCGAGGGGAACGCGGCGCCGTCGTCGCCGCCGCCGTCACTGATGTATGAGGCGGTGGCGCCGGCTCCGGCGGAGGGTTGCTGGTGCAGCGTGTCCATCGCCCACTGCATGAAGTAGCTCGAATCATCCATGTCGATCGACCGGCCGCTCAGCTCACTCCTGCTCCATGCATCACATCAACCACCAATCCATGAAAAATATGAGCATTTTGCAGATCAAGAAACATCAAACATCTATATATGCAGGAACAACACGTAACCTGGATTAAAAAAAATCAAAATTTTCTAATCAATCTACGACAAAATTGGGATCTTTTCAATCTCCGAAGTCTCACCTCTTCCTTAATCTATTCATGCATATATTCAAACAGAAAAAAGGGGAACGAGAGAGAGAGATGAAAGATCGAATCAATTAATCGGCAGGAGCAAGCGGGTGTAGATCCAAGTATCCAACCAATCAAGAGTCAATCATATATGCAACATGAAGCGAGATGAACAAGAAGCTCTAGCTGATCTGAGAGCTAGCTAGCAACAAGGGAACAAATTAAGAAGAAGCAAGCAGCAAACTACCAAGGAATATATGTATATATATACACACACAAATTAAATTGAGAAAGAACAGATATACATGTTTCATGCATGTATGGTTGATGACATTTGCTTGGAGAAATTAAAGCCAAGCTCAAATCTGAGAAGATACAGATTATGTGCAGCTATAGCTAGCATTCTAGCTAAGTTGCTTGCATTGGGCTAGATATATACCTGTTTACTGGTGTCATATATATGCCATGCATATCCCTCAGCTCCTCTATCACCAACAAGCAAGCAAGCTAGCTACTAGCTTACAAGCAAAAGCTGAATAATATATAGTTTTTCTCACTGTTGTTGAGTGGCCCAAACCCTGCTAATTATATAATTAACTTTACTGTACATACCTCGCTTTTACACCTATAGCCCAGAGCCCACAAAGAAAGCAACTCGCTACACGTGTTATAAGTAAGAACACTCTCGATCCTCTAACGAACTACGGTAGTTTTCATAGCATTAAATATAATGCCACGTAAATACGTTTCCTAAATTATAGTGTCATGTAAGTAATTTTTATAGTGCATGTATAAAGATATAATTTTTTTCTAATGCTCTAAATTAGGACATGCTTTTAACCTGATCCATATAACTGTTACTGTATGGACAGTAGCAGTGACTTTACACGTTCCAAGTCAACTTGAGCTTATATATATTATATGATGTTTAATTAATCAATCTACCTACGCGGGGTAGCTTGTTATTAGTTAACTGTGGAGGCTCAGTGACCGTTTATTTCTAGGGTTCATGTATACTGGCACGTGCGCATTGGGGTAGTAAATCAAGCATGCATGCATGCATGGCATAAGAAATTTATATAATTAAATTGAAGTGGACCATGTATGTCACTCAGTTAATGCACAAGAAAAACACATGTAATTATTGGTGAATGGAAGTAAGTTGAGAACTAATTAACTACTTGCTTAATTTATATATACAGAGAAATGTTATTCTACACCGACTATTTTCAATAGTAGATTTTTTTCAATAGAATATCAATTGAGTACTATTTTTTTCTCAGTAGTAGATTTCTCGGTAGAATAGCTATACTACACTCGTGGTGTATGATAGTATATATGTATATTAATTTCAGTCAATTCATCAGCTTAATGTAGTTGGACTGAATTTCTCATATAACAATTTGTACTTTATACTTCTTAATTACTCATGTATATATGCTACTGTCTATAATTAATGAGTAATAAGGAATTTTATAATTCTTGAGGGTAAAGAGATACCAAATATGAGTCATTGATCACCCTCATCTAACAGCTCAAATTATATAGTACCTCTCCTCATCTAACAGCTCAAATTATATAGTACCTCTTAGTACATGTCTGTTCAAAAAATGGTACCTCTACTTATGTGGCAAAGTGGAAGAGCAGTTTGATAAATTCGTGTAAAAAGTGCAGATACTTGGTGGCTAAGTGGAGCACGTGACCTTGGGCAGCGGCCCGGTCTAGGGCAGCGAAGTGGCGGCAACGCAACCTAGGCTGACGCTAGAGAGAGCGAGGTGGTGGGGTGAGCGAGAGCAAGCGACCTTGGGCGGCGGAGCAGCGGCGGCGCGACCTGAGTCAACGCTAGAGGGAGCGGGGCGAGTGGGAACGTACGACCTTAAGCGGTGGAGCGACGACAACGTGGCCTAGGGCGGCGCTGGTGGGAGCAGGTGGTGGGGCGGTGGTGTCGGGTCGTCGGCGGCGGCGACGGACCATGCGAGTTTCTTATTTTTTTCGGTTTTTCCAACAAAATTCCAATCGTACCCATATCAAATCGATGGCTAGATATGATTTGGTACCTCTTGGTCCCTCGTACCTGGTTGTACCTCCTTAAGAATGATAAAACTCCTCATAGTAATATTATAAAAGAAGTTAGTGTTGGTAAATATGTCAGCATCACTAGATCGGTTGTTCCCCGATGATCGTTCGCTGCCCCTATCCACGCCATGGCACCCGTTCACCACCCCGTCTCCTTGTGTCCGTACATCACCACACCATCTTGTTCCCCGAAGATCGTTCGCTGACCCTATCACTAAGTGGGTACAATATTTTACATGTACAGATCTTGATCTACTCAAAGCAACTAACTTAATGGGTAAATAGGAAAGTAGAGCAGACTAAATGGTCACGTGGTGCACGAGCTCAAACACGCTTGCAGGAGCTAGCTGTACAAATTAAGCAAATTAAAAACAATTAAGGCATGAGGTTGTAGCCTAGCTAGTAGATCGAGCTACTTATAGTTCCAAGATGTAGCAAGGTGAGTGAAGCTCACAAGGAGAAGAGAGACCAATGGGTTGTGCATTTGAAAATTTGATTGTTAATAACTTTTAAATGTTCAGTTAAAATATAAAAATAGTTGTTTACAATCTCTTAATTTTCAAAGAAATTACTTCAGTTTCCTTTGTTGTATAAAAACTTTAATTTAGACGAAATTGATAAATTAATGGTGAGAGTAAAAAGTCAAAGTATTCCTTATTAACAAGAAAAAAACATGTTATGGACTTATTTTTGATCTGAGGGTAGCTAGGGAAAGATGTATGATTTAATACCTTTTAGGAAAAATGTATAAGGATAGAAGTAAAATCTTTTTGGAATGGATAGAAATAATGTTTATGTAGTATAATATAAAATAATGGTTAAAGTTGTGTATTGATTGAAGACCGTGCAAAAAGTCAAATGTAACATTTGGTATTTGAGACATTTTAAAAGGAGTGGTACCATAATTTTAGTCTTGGTATCTCAGGCTCACTATTAATTTATCCACAATATTTTTTAAAAATAAAATATGTATGGGACGGATAGAGAGTATTTTTTAAAAAAAAAGTAAGATACTTTTTTTTGAAGGGGGTCACATCATCTCGATCTAGTTTGAAGGTCACGTGTGTATCGAAATGTGATACGAGAACTTTCCAGAAACACTTAGCATTAAATTTCTAACAAAGATTTAGTGTCAGCTATGGTTAGATTGGAGACCAATTAAAAATGGACACCGGAAAATATAAACTACATTGGAGTAATCAATTTTCATCAGTATGATAGTTAGCATAACTGCATAAGTAATCTTTTGTCGGGTAAAGCAAGCAGAAACCATTATTAATTAGTTGCGTGGATCATCCCATAAATCTTCAGCATTATATATATTGTCGATTCAGAAGTATATATAGCATCATCACTGCCCATCCATGGCTGTAACAATTTGACAGTACTTCCTACATACACCAAATCAATCACTGGAAAGCAGCTAATTGTAACTGACCTGCAGCCATGATCAAAGAAAGAGAAACAGCTGGAATTATAAGAAGCTAGCCATGGGCAGTGATGTAGAGAAGCCACAGATAGGACTGTGCTCCATAAGTGAGCAGTAGCTTAGCTAGGTAGTATTTGGTTAGCTGAATTAAATTAGACAGAATGAGATGTTCTCGGATAGATTGGTTCGGGGATGATACAATCCAGATTGGTTCAGGATGAGATGATACAAGTAGATTGTTAGTTTGGATGTATGGGATGATTCATGATAATGATTAGTTATAATTAATAACATCTAACTATAATTATTTTTCACTAAAAATACTTAATAACCACTAATCTTAACTAATTATAAATAATTAATATAGTTAACAAAAAATAGACGGCGTTGTTCGCTTGTTTTTACCACACAAAATGGTTCAGTATCTGGAGAGAATATTCTAAGAATCTAAACCAATCCATCCTATATGGTTTCGTACAATAGATCAATCCTAGATGGTTTTGTACAGTAGATCCAACTAAACAGACTTGTTTTTAGAATACTAAACCATCAAACACCAAACACTAGCTTAGCCACTCACTAGTCACTACCCATGCTCGATCTCTGTCTCCGATATGTATATCCCATGCATGATGCATACATAAATTAGTTGCGGCGAAGCTGATGTTTTGTATGTTTGCAAAAGCAAGAAACTGAAGAAAAAACTTGAGCTTTCGGCCCATTTTGCCCAGTAGATGCAGATCCATCCATGCATGCATCGCCTTCCTGTGAGCTCTCACTGCATTTAGTGCTGTTTAGGCAGCTGTATTTAGTGCCTGGGAAATGTTGTCGGATGTAATGAACATTGGGCAACCTGGATGCAATCACCAATCAAAGGAACAGAATTGGGTTTCATGAGCATATAATCAGAGAAGATGAAGCCAAAGGAAAAGGAAATGCAGATTGTCATAAGCATCCTTCATGCAAACACACTGCCTGTATGAACAATGAACAAATTAAGTTGATTTTTTGGGTGAGCTATTAATCTCATCTTCTTGTTGGTATTTCAGTCATCAGATCATTTGTCTGAACAAACTACAAGTATCAAGTACTCTTTTGTTGGCATCTCACTTGTTTTGCTTTAGAATGTGGGTTGTTCATTTGCTAGATTGATAAGATTTGTTTGACAAAGACGAATATAAAAGAAAAGATTGGAAAATGACTATAATTTACTCATTCGGAAGCAAAGGGGATGAGCAATTGATCAAACAGCAGCATCACAATTCATAATTCATAGGACAAAATGGGATTCTTGAGCGGAGCACACACTAATTTTATCAACCGACGAGCTTGCGATCAAAAACACAGATGGGAACCAGACGAAACAGCATAAAGATATAACTAGACGACGACGAGATGGCGGTGATGACGACGGTAGCTCGGGTAACACGATAACTGGCCGAAGGGCCCACCGCTCAGTTCCTCCAGTTCCCGTCGTAGCCGCCGCCGCCGCCGCCGCGGCTGCCGCCGTAGCCCCCGCCGCCGCCGCCGTAGCCGCCGCCACCGCGTCCACCGCCGTAGCCGCCGCCACCGTAGCCGCCCTCACGGCGCTGGCCGTAGCCACCGCCTCCGCCGCCGCCGTAGCCGCCCTCACGGCGCTGGCCGTAGCCGCCGCCTCCGCCTCCGTAGCCCCCGCCGCCGCCGCCACCGCCGGAGCGGCGGGACTGGGCCTCGTTGACGGTGATGTTGCGGCCGTCCAGCTCCTTCCCGTTCATCCCCTCGATGGCGTCGCGCATGGACTGCTCGTTCGAGAACGTGACGAACCCGAACCCGCGCGACCTCCCGGTCTCACGATCGTTGATGATCTGCGCACCAATCCATCCGAAAAACTCAGATCCACCTCACACAATCATCAAAACCACGCGGATTTCGCACAGATCGAGCAACCCCCCACCAGATCTGACGAGCTCCGAGACCCCCAAAAAAACCTAAAAACCTAAAGAAACGAAGAAGCGCGAGATCTAGGGGCAGACGGACCTTGGACTCGAGGATCTCGCCGAAGGGGCTGAAGGCGGCTTCGAGGGAGCGGTCATCGGTGGCCCAGGCGAGGCCGCCGACGAAGCAGCGGAACTCCACATCGGACGCGGCCATGGCTTCGCGGCGAACCGAACCGAACCGGACCGGAGGGGGAGGAGAAGCCAACCCACCTCAGAGAGAGCACGGGGGAGAAGGCCGGCGGGGGGAGGGGGCTTTATAGCGCGAGGTGGCCGTCCAGATGAGATCGGACGGCGGGGATGGCTTGGGCGGGATAAGGATCGTGGCGTGGCCACTGGGTGGGTTTTTTTTTCACTGCCGCTACGCTCACGCCACCGTTGTACACGCGTCCCAAATATCCACGTGGCAGCCACGTCATCGCCGTCACGCTTGCTGACGTGTCCGTGTGAAGCGTGCTTTCCTTGCTTCTCTACCGACGTCTCGTTCTAAAGAGGAACTTTATGCTACTTACAATTCTCTAAGATCGTAAGAATGGTAAAAAAAATGATCATGATCTTGATCGGAAGGGGCGCGAAGGGACTCTTCGTAGTGGTAGACCAGTGCGTGGATGTTTCGAGGAGAGAAAAAGGTTTTCGTTCAGGTCTTCGCACCGTCCGATTGAGATTTAGAGGAGGATGTGTCGCAAGTACGGTGTTTATATTTTGAGGAGTAATTATGTGAATTTAAATTATTTAAATAGCTTCACATTATTTATGTTGGGCAGCAGGTATAAACACCATTGTGTTTATGTAGTACTAGTACTTAGGTTTAGATTAGCTTTTTCTTTTCCCATGTAATTAAGTATATACTTAATTAAAATTAGAAGCCCTTGTTAATCACCTGTCATGATTCGGGTCAAGCGTGTAAACAGGACTATTTACTTTAATTTGGCATCCTATTCCGTGGCCCCGCAATCATAATCGTATCCTATTGGGAATAAGTCGTTTTGAACGTAATTTTAGATTTATATCATAACATATGATAGGTATTTTTCAAGGTGTTTTTTATCTGACCGGTCAACGGTCGGCGTCTTCCAAACGGTCACCAAGTGAAAGCTTAAAGATTCACTCCGAGTCCAACACTCAGGAGATGGGATCCTCTCGACCTGTATTAATTGGGCGGCATCATTCAAGTGCTAGGCCACGCACCAATATTATAAGCGTATTAATTATTATATCGTTACCCGTAAACTAACAATTAAATCTCTTAATTAGTCATTAACAACCATTTGTAACCCCAATCCCTCTCTTATAAAGGGATTGAAGAGAGTCGGGAAGAGGCAAATCATGAACACGTACTCTGAGACGTTCGACACATTTTCATATGCTTAATGTCATTTCGCACCTTAAAGCTCATACTATTTGCGCACGAATAATGTTATTATCTTCCAGGTAATCCGAACCTGTCTAAATTTCTCTCTGTCTTTTAGCTAGAGATAGCCGTCAAACTCGTACCAAACCTAACATAAATCCACCCTAACCTAAAAAAAATTTAAACCAGCAGCGGTTTGGTGGTTTGACAAATGAGCACCTGGTTTTGGTTTTGGTTTGCAAGTGTGGGGGGAGAAATGTTGGGGACGCGGAGCAGAGATTGGTCGGCACGTGGGGCCCACGTGAGGCCTTTTCGTACAGAGACAGAAAAATATCTAAGCACCGGAAATGACGGTTCTGCCCTCATTTGGAAAATTGGAGCCTCCAGTTCTGAATCGTGCAAGTCACGTCCGGTTCGTCAAATCTGGCACGTCCGATCAGATTGTGAAATCTGGCACGTCCGATCAGATTGTGAAAATACTGGTCTAAAGAAAATGGCAAAAAAAAAGAGAGTCAAAAGGATTCCAATAGCCTCTCTATTTTTTAGAGTCCATAAATAATCCATTTATTTATAGATTAATTTCTTCTGTATTGTTATAATTTTTATGGTTTATTAATATAATATCGGTGTGTCAATGATAAATGGGGTCACTACAGTCGTTGACGGTGACATGTATATAATTCTTGATAATATAATGGCATGTGAGTAGTTTTTCCTTTATTTATTTAGCTAACTCTATATTTGTTATACACTTTCGTAGGATTATGTATTTTCAACTATCTAAAATTTTTATTCTCTTTTAAAATCCTAGAACATTTCAAAAGATTTGGTTTTTTTGAAATCTTAGGAGATGGCGGGGTTGCGCGGGCGGAAGGATGTGGAGATAGAGTTGATGATGATGAAAGGTCTAGATTTTCTATATGCGTAATGAGTAATAGAGAACGGTCCAGATTGCTTGGATGAGGAAGGTAACTCGTTAATTATATATTGGTATATATGTATATATGTATATACACTTTATCTGATTATCTATTTTCAACTCTCTAAGAGTTTTACTCTCTTTTTAAATCCTAAAATATTTTGAAAGATTTGATTTTTTTTGAAATCTCAATCTGTTGTATACTCTGTTGGAGGTTTTTTTTTTCATCCTAATAATGGCTAAATTTTGACGTGAAGAGTTAGATGACAATTCTATTGGAGTTGCTCTAACACTTCAAATTTGTTAATACAATAGTACGTTTGCAATTTAATTTTTACTATTTAGGCCTCCTTTATAATGGAATGATTTTGAAAGGATTTTTCCATAAAAATCCTATAAAATTCCTATGTTTCAAAGAAGCTCTTAGGCTTAACCCTCTCTTCTTCGTGATACTCGAATAAATTACACCCTCGATGATTTTAGTCGGGGTTATTTGGATGACGTCTTATATTGTAAAGATTATGATTGGTTGTTGATAGTCGTGTCATCACACCACCTAGTACACCTAGTATCTAGTCGATGACAATAAGACCCCGTTTGCGAACACAATATTTCGAAAACTACATTATACTACATTCATGACAATACCGTCGTTTATAATACCACAGTTTTGGAAAAAGTGTTTCGTACTAAAGTTTTCAATACTGTAGATTGAGTAAAATATTTCTAATACTGTAGTTTACTTTACAGACATTTCAGATGATGTTACACAACACCTTTCAGTATATAATACTATAGTATTGCTCAATACTGCAGTATATTGCTTCCAAAACTAAAAAAAATGTGTTTCCGAACATGACCTAAAATAAAGTTACAAGGGGAGAAAAGTCTATATTTGGACTTGAGCTCTAGGCTCACTAATTACAGTTAAGAGCTAAATTTTCTTTAAAAATAAGTTGACTAGATAAAAATGTTTTATTTGACTTATAAACTTTGTCAGTTATCGGTTTCACCACTCAAGGAAGCTACCAACGGTCGTACACGTGTCAATTATCGAGTGAAAGATTTCAGCTCACTAAGAAAAGTCCTATATATAGAAGAGGTCTTTAAATAAAAAGATATCAACATAATAAGAAAAATCCTTTAAATGGAAGGATATTAGATGGAAAGATATACATTTTATAAAAGAAATGATCTTAATAATCTGAATAGTATTGGGGAAAAATAATCTATCACGTTATAATTAAGCGTACTATTTCGAAAGATGTCTTGAAGGAGGAGTTATGAAGCTCCACCGCCAAATCTCCGAAGTATGTCGTGAAGTAGTCTTGAAGCTCTTATGGCGGCCAAAGATTCCCGAAAGACCACCTTGGCTTCGAAGGATCTTCACCTCGAAGGCGCGTGACAATATACGACAAAACATTTGCTTTTCGGTTGTGTTTACACTTAGTTTTACTATTCTACCCCTACGAAATCTTGTGTATAGAGTTCACAATGACGATTGTACCTAGAAGACAAAATAATACTTTTCTGTTGTGTCTTTGCCTATAAATACATGTAAATCTAAACAATGGTATCATAGTAGAATGAATATGAACATTAACGCGTATTTGACATTTTATATTACAATAAATACGTACAATAACACAATAGAATGGAGACGTATTCTAGGAAAAATACGCCTTACCAGTAGGAGTAACGTACTACTATTTGACATAAACAGAAACAGGTAGGAGTATGTAAACCATTTTGAAAGGGGAGAAAGAGATTCGGTTAGACAATGTCGCCGGCGGCGAGGACCCTCCTGCGTTCCGGCGTCCGCAGCCGCCGCTTTTCGACGGAGGCCCAGTCGCCGTCGCCGCAGCGGATCCTAGGAGGAAAGCGATGGGACGCGGTGGTGATCGGCGGCGGCCACAACGGCCTCACCGCCGCAGCCTACCTCGCCCGCGCCGGCCGCTCCGTCGCCGTTCTCGAGCGCCGGGGGGTCCTGGGAGGCGCCGCCGTATCGGAGTCCGACCTCGTCCCTGGCTTCCGCTTCTCCCGCTGCAGCTACCTCCTCAGCCTCCTCCGCCCCGCCCTGATCCGGTTAAACTCCAAAACCCTTACCACCATTTTCCTCCTTACGATCGCCGTATCCATTTCTGTCTACTTGTTCATCTGCATTTCTCTCTACTTGTTCTACAAAAGAATAATACTGATGCTGCTGGTTGGTAGGGAGCTGGAGCTGGAGAGGCACGGGATGAAGCTCTTGCCGCGGAGCCCGTCGTCATTCACACCATGCCTCGACGGCAGGTATCTGCTTCTCGGCCCGGACGCGGAGCTGAACCACTCGGAGATCAGCAAGTTCTCCAAGAAGGATGCAGAGGCATACCCAAGGTGACAGACACGCTGACAAGTGACTGTTGTTTTCTGTTTGCATTTGATCCTGGAACAATGTCTGATTATATGACACTGGTCACTGGTTTTTGTGTGAAATTCTAAACAACTGTGCCTTTTGTGCTCGTCTTAGCTTATGATGATCTTACTATGTTGTACATGCGAATGTAGGTACGAGGAGAAGCTGGAGAAGTTCTGCAAACTCATGGACTTTGTCATAGACTCGCCTCCCCCTGAGATGAGGCATGAATACAACGCCTCTATGGTTGACAGGATCAAGAATAAGGTTGACAATTCAGTGTTCTGGAGCAAACTTCTTGGGATTGTGATGCAGCAGGGGCAGAAGGACATGGTGTGAGTAGTAGATGCTAACCCTTGCCAACGCAGACAATGCTATATGCAAAACTAATCTCCTTTTTATATCTTCCTGAAAAAAAACTGTTATTCACAGGGATTTCTTTGACCTTCTTCTTTCACCAGCATCCAAGATCTTGAACAACTGGTTTGAGGTTGGTGTCTTGTTTCCCTATGGTCGTAACAACTTCTTTTCACATTGTTCATATGATGCGATCATGTAATTGCCTAGTTGAATTGATGATATTCACATAATTTCTTGTACGTGTCGATAGACGATAATTGTGCCTTGTTGACTGCTCTACTGCTACAGGGTGATGTTTTGAAGGCAACTCTTGCAACTGATGCTGTGATAGGTTCAATGGTAAGGGGCTCCTTGTATGAACCAAGTATGTTTTGTGGCTAGTGGTAGTGAATTAGCCTTTGACGCTGTATGGCCCTTCTATAGAGTGGTGTCCACACTCCAGGATCTGGTTATGTTCTCCTGCACCATGTTATGGGGGAAACTGGTGGCCAGCGTGGAGCTTGGGCGTAAGCTTCTGATCTTGAACTTTTTATCTGTCATGCTATTCCAGCAGAAAAAATGTATATCCTTCATTGTTCTGAACTTGAAACCATGCGCCGACCTTTGTAGCCGAAGCATCAATAATTGCTTTGCTGGTGCGTATCTCCACTAGGTAGTCAAACAGAACAAATGTCATCATGCTCTCTAGCCAAATATTCTGGTTTTAGCATTGTGGGTTCATTGATAGTTGGTTTCCTGTTTCACCTTTGTTTTTCTTGTTCAATAAAATTGTAATTTGATCAAAAAATATACCTGCTACAGGTATGTCCAAGGTGGTATGGGTTCAGTGTCGTCAGCTATAAGCAAAGCAGCTCTGGAAGCAGGTGTGGAAATTGTAACAAATGTGGAGGTGCATTTTCTCTTATTGTGCCTTGATATTACTCTTTGATTGCGTAAGGCTGTTCTTTGGTGAAGCATTATTTCAAATTTAAACGGAAGAAAAGAACGTGGCTATTTATTCACAGCTCTAAGCTGATTTTTTCTAATGGAAAAAGACAGTTTATATTTTGTGACATAATTATAGTTCTGCACCCAACTTTCCTTTAAGTATCATGCCTCACTCTAGCATTTCTGTATAGGTTTCCCAATTGATGGTTCATCAAACTTCTGGAAGGGCACAAGGGGTAAGCTCTTTGTCTAACTGATAAAATGTATTTCTTTGTTTTCATAATCTTGAAAGATTGAGAACTTGTAGGTAGTTTTGTCTGATGGAACAGAGGTTCTCTCGTCAGTTGTTTTGTCAAACGCGACTCCATATAAAACATTTGTGGTAAGAGCTACTCTGATTCTATAACAATGTGAAGATATACCAACTCTAAAATGATTGGACACTGATGTATGGTTTCTTTTGCAGGACCTAGTGCCCGCCGATGTTCTTCCAGATGACTTTCTCTGTGCCATCAAGACAGCAGATTATAGCTCTGTAAGGATTTACTTACAAATGTAACTCAACAACGATCCTTGTAGTATTGATTTCTAACAATGTAATCTAATTTTGTGGAGAGCAGGCAACGACAAAAATTAATGTGGCTGTTGACAGGCTGCCACAGTTTTCCTGTTGCAAAGGCATCAACCCTGAAGGTGGTCCAGAACACATGGGCACCATACACATTGGATCCGAAAGGTAGATAACTGAAATTACAGAACCTTTTCTACTTCAACAATGAGGGAGTGTGGCATGCTATTGTATTTAAGCAGTGCTGGTCTTTCTTCTGGTGTAACTGTGCACAACCGAAAATCTGTGAGACACCATCTGATACCTTGCTCCTTTTCCTGTATAGTGATTTGGCTTCCCAACTGAGTAATGAGCGAGGCAAGGGAAATGTCTCTGAATTCAACAATGCCACCCTCCATAGTTAATTCTTCTATTTTGGAAGTTCTCTATGCTTTCCATCTCAACCCTCATACCATACCGCTGACATACATGCGTATACTGAAGTATTGATGTCGTCATTAGTAAGGATAGCACATAGTTAGCGGCAGTCATACTATATGAGATCCTCCCAGTGTAGTGATACTTCTCATTGTTGTGGTGATAGGAAATGGATGAATGATGTAGGC
Organism: Zizania palustris; assembly: GCA_019279435.1. Classification (NCBI taxonomy): domain Eukaryota; kingdom Viridiplantae; phylum Streptophyta; class Magnoliopsida; order Poales; family Poaceae; genus Zizania; species Zizania palustris. The sequence goes on along the minus strand of JAAALK010000289.1, from coordinate 38,796,170 downwards.
TGTTGTTATATTTTGTGCAAAGTGTATTTGTTTGTTCTGTACCCTTATCTTTCATATGGAACTTTACTTGCTCTCCAGCATGGAACAAATTGAGCTAGCGTACAGGGAAGCTGCAAGTGGCATCTCATCCACAAGACCTGTTATAGAAATGACTATTCCTTCTGTCTTGGATAAGACCATCTCTCCACCAGGTGTGCCCATTTTTTATTCCACGTCCTTTCAGCTGCATAAACGTTATATTGTGGCTTGTCTCATCATCCCATAAGAGCAAAAGACGTGTATGGTGTCTTGTTTGTACAAGCTATAAATGCATCATACACTTCATACGCCCAAGGTTATTTTGCATGTGCATCTGTGATATCTTTCCTTTTGCATATGCTTTTCATGATCTCAGTCAATTTTCATCTCTTGTTTTATTCTTTGAATAGGCCAGCATGTTATTAATCTTTTTGTTCAGTACACACCCTACAAACTTTCAGAAGGCAGCTGGCAGGATCCTAATGTTAGAGTAAGTAGCCCCTTTGCTTGCTTTTCTCCTGGTCTAATATTTGTCTTCTGCTGTTGCCTTTGTGGGCGCCCTGGAGCCTCTACCGGGGATTCCCGCTGTTGCTATCTTTTTTTCTAATATATTAGCAGATCTCTTGCTCCTTTTCAAAAAAAAAGTAAGTAGCCCCTTCTTAAATTCTGGTGCCATGATGCGCTGTGTTTAATTTCCACTTACATGGGCTGCACAGATTTTGTTGCGTACATTGTCCCACAAATACCTTTGAAATCGAAACAGAATGATGATGACGGTTCCGTTAAGCATTGTTCCTTGTCACCAGTCATCATCCATAGAGAGGTACCCTAACCATTTTGGTCGAAACGCGTTTTCAGAAATGCTTTGCTGAAAGATGCTTTTCAATGATTGATGAATATGCACCGGGGTTTAGCTCATCAGTGGTGGGCTATGATATGCTGACTCCGCCTGATCTTGAAAGGGAGTTTGGCCTAACAGGTAACCTGTTTCCATGCTATTCAGAACTGAGAGTGCATACAGTTTGATGTTTTCATGTATTTACCAATTGAAAACCTTGTTTGGCAGGTGGCAACATCTTTCATGGTGCAATGGGGTTGGATTCACTTTTCCTCATGAGGCCTGCCAAGGGATGGTATGTCTGGAGTTCCAACATGCATGTCAGCTGAGCTGTTCGATCTTCATGGCTTTGGACCATGTGTAACATAGTAGCACTTTGCACCATGCAGGTCAGATTACAGGACTCCTGTGAAGGGACTGTACCTCTGTGGCAGTGGTGCACACCCAGGCGGTGGGGTGATGGGCGCGCCGGGCCGTAACGCCGCCTCTCTTGTTTTGGAAGATCTCAAGGGAAAATAGATGTGACACTAGACTAGGTTTTGTTAGAGCACAAGGCTGCAAAACAGCAGGTTTATCTGTGATTGTTGTTTTGAAATAAAAGTTCTGATTTCTATATTGATTTTGGAATACACAGTACAGGGAGTATTTATAACATATGAAGGGACGTCTCTAATCATCGCGTTCCTCCTAATCGTCGCGTCTCTCCTAATCGTCGCGTCGCTTCTGTCGCCGGTTGCTTCTCTTCGCGCCTGTGCATCTCCTGCATGCCCGTCTGCGCTATTTTGTCCGTTGCATGCAAAAGCCGCATTAAATGGCTGCAGGAACTGCTGCCGTTCCTTTCCAAAAAGTGGCACTGCTTTTGAAGCAAAAGCTGCCGTAACACTCCCCCTTAATCGAATTTTAAACTATATGATTGATATCATATGATTCGATTACCCCAACAATCTTTATTAGGAATTTTGAGAGTAATTTTATAAAAGATAATAGTATAACTTAATATGATCTGATGATCATAAATAGAACATATCTTATAAAATAACTCCCCCTGAAATTTGCAAATCACGTAGTCTTTGCATACCTATTCCTTTAACATATTTTTGAAATGTCGAGGTTGGTAGCGATTTTGTGAATAAATCTGCTAGATTTTCACATGATTTTGTTTGTAAAACTGTTATTTCCCCATTCTTTTGTAATTCATGTGGAAAGAACAGTTTAGGTGCAATATGCTTAGTTATATTACTTTTAATGTAACCAGCTTGCATTTGAGCGATACATGCAGCATTATCTTCATAGATAATTGTGGGTGATTCTGATGAACCAACATTGCATGTTCTTTCTATATGATTAATCATTCTTCGAAGCCATACACATTCTCGTGAAGCTTCATATAAAGCTATAATTTCAGAATGATTAGTCGATGTAGCAACAAGAGTTTGCTTCGAGGATTTCCATGAAATGGCAGTACCTCCATATAGGAAAACAAATCCTGTTTGTGATCTGGCATTATGTGGATCAGACATATATCCAGCATCAGTATATCCTATCATGGATAAGTCTTGATTTTTCTGATAAAATAAACCAAGATCTCTTGTACCATTTAGATATCTTAAGATTTGTTTTGCTCCAACAAAATGTCTTTTAGTTGGTGCCGCACTATGTCTAGCTAGCAAATTTACCGCAAATGCAATGTCCGGTCTTGTACAATTTGCTAGATACATAAGTGCTCCTATTATACTTAAATATGGAACATCAGGTCCCAATAGTTCTTCACCTTCTTCCCTAGGTCGGAATGGATCTTTATCCATTTCTAGAGATCGAACGACCATAGGAGTCTTTGATGGATATGATTTATCCATATTAAATTTCTGCAATATTTTTTCAATATATGCAGATTGGTGAATTAATATTCCTGATGGAAGATGTTCAAGTTGTAAGCCCAAACAGAATTTAGTTTTACCTAAATCCTTCATTTCAAATTCTGTCTTAAGATGATTGCTAGCTTCAATTATATCTTGTGTAGTTCCAATGATGTTGAGATCATCAACATACACTGAAATGATACAAAATCCAGTGATGGACCTTTTAATAAATACACAAGGACAATCATCATTGTTAGAATAACCTTTCTTAAGTAAGAATTCACTTAGTCGGTTGTACCACATTCTACCCGACTGTTTTAAGCCATAGAGTGACTTTTGTAATTTTACACAAAATTTGTTGCGATTTATATTTGGATTCGGAGTATCAAGTCCTTCAGGGACTTTCATGTAAATGTCTGAATCCAATGACCCATATAAGTATGCGGTCACAACATCCATTAACTGCATAGATAAATTCATTTGTACTGCCAATGATATTAAGTATCGGAAAGTTATTCCACTCATAACCGGAGAATATGTTTCATCGTAATCGATGCCGGGTCTCTGCGTGAACCCTTGTGCTACAAGTCTCGCTTTGTATCTCACCACCTCATTGTTTTCATTTCGTTTGCGAACAAAAACCCATTTCGATCCAACGGGGAAAACATTTTGAGGAGTAGGTATTACTGATGTAAATACCTCTCTTTTTCTTAGCGAGCTTAATTCTGCCTCAATAGCTTCTTTCCATTTGATCTTAGGATTTGGGAGTTGAGTTGTTTGATGAGGTATTTCAACTCTTTCTGGTGCATTAACTGCAGGAATATGAGATTTTGTGACACCCTTATAATCAGTAAATGCATCTGGCAGATTATTTGCAAGTTGTTGCAAATTTATTATTCTCCGAACTTCTTGCTCGGATTCTATAGTACGTGGATCTAATGATTGAAAACCAGTGGCATTCCAATCAATTTCCTGGCATTTATTATGGTACAAATCTCCCCCTAATGCCGGGAAATTATCTTCATCGAAGATGCAATCAGCATACCGGGCAGTAAATAAATCCCCTGTTAGGGGTTCGAGGTATTTGATGATTGACGGTGAATGATACCCGATATATACGCCTAATTTTCTATGGGGACCCATAGAGGTACGCTGCGGTGGTGATATCGGTACGTATACAGCGCAACCGAATATTCGCAGATGGGAAATACTAGGTTGATTTCCACGTACTAATTGTAACGGGGAAGTTACATGATATGCAGTTGGTCTAATTTGTATTAAATCTGCGGCGTGTAAGACCGCATGACCCCAACAAGAGGTTGGTAATTTGCAATTATGTAAGAGTGGTCTCGCAATTAATTTTATTCTCTTGATTAGAGATTCAGCAAGCCCATTTTGAGTATGAACATAAGGTACCGAGTGTTCTAGATTGATACCTAGAGCCATACAATAATCATTAAATGCTCGTGAACTAAATTCAGCGGCATTGTCCATCCTAATAGTTTTTATCCTATGTTCAGGATGGCTAGCTCTTAATTTGATAATTTGAGCCATTAATTTTGCAAATGCATGGTTCCTTGTAGATAAGAGACATACATGGGACCATCGTGTGGATGCATCTATAAGCACCATAAAGTACCTAAATGGTCCAGATAATGGTTGTATAGGACCACAAATGTCTCCTTGAATGCGTTCAAGGAAACTGATTTGTTCATTTTTAATTTTAAGATATGATGGTCTTAAAATTAATTTTCCTGTGGCACATGCAGTGCATGTAAAATCTGATGATCCAGGAAATCTTGCAAGATTAATATTGTGACCTATGGAGTTGCTAATAATTTTTCTCATCATCCCTATTCCAGGGTGACCAAGGCGATTGTGCCAAGTCTTGAATTTATCAAGATTTTGAAAAATTATTTTAAACGCAACATGTGATACGGGTTTTATGTATGTGTAGTATAAACCAGATGAAAATGAAGGAAATTTCTCAAGTATCTCTTTGTTTAATCCGTTGGATTTAGTGAGAAATAAGTATTCTACATTATTTTCAGTTTGGGTTTCAATATGATAGCCATTTAGACGGATGTCTTTATAGCTAAGCAATGTACGAGTTGAATCGGGATACAGGAGTGCATCCTCAATTATTAACTTTGTACCCATTGGGAGCGTAATCGTGGCTCGGCCTGAGCCTACAATTAGTGCATCGCGTCCAGCGATAGTCATGATATTTCCATGTTTCTTATGAAGATTTTGGAAATATTTAAGCTCACGTAGAATGGTGTTAGTAGAACCACTATCTACTAAACAGATTTCCTCATCTTCCATCTATTGTAAAATCCCGTAAATAATTATAATAAATAAAATAAAATAAAATAATAAAAAAAACGAGATGAAGAGATATGATATATATATATATATGATGTTCATAATAACATGTCAAATACATATTACAATATATGTTTTTATGTTTATACAACATTTATAGTTTTTAATTTGGCTATATTACATATGAAATATGTATAAATTTATTTGAGATCCCCATATATATCTTCAGTGTGATATTCGACTATCATATTGTCGATATTGGATGGGTCTTGCTCCTTCTTTTGAACTTCATTTTGTTGGGCGCTTTGAGAAGGTCCCGCAGGTAAGTCGTTGACTTGTTGTTCATTGAAGTGCGTCTCAAACTTATTCCGACGAACTTGCTTATCCTTTCCAAACTTTAGATAAAGTTCAGCCAAATGCTTTGGGATCCTACATTTATTAGTACGATGATTCGTACAACCACACCTTTGACAAATTTCAGATTTGTCTTTAGGATTGTCCTTAAATGGACTTTTCCCTTTATTTGTCTTATACCCATGCCTGTTGTTTTGAAACTTTGACTTTCCCTTAAAGTTTTTATTCCGTTTGTTGCCATGAAATTTAGTACGCTGAGAGTTAAAATGTACTTCAGGAAGGGGAGCTGCGCCTGTTGGGCGATTTTGATGATTTTTCATCAAAAGTTCATCATGCTTCTCCGCCTGAAGTAATGTGTATATTAACTCAGAATACTTTGTATATTTCTGTTGGCGATATTGCTGTTGCAATACCCGGAATGTTGGATGGAAAGTACATAAAGTTTTTTCGATCATTGCTTCTTCCGAAACAGGTTGATCACAAAATTTCAATTTAGAGCAGATTTTATGTACGGCGGAATTATAATCTGCTACTGATTTGAAATCTTGAAAACGAATTAGTGACCATTCGCGTTGGGCTTCGGGTAATATGACATTTTTCTGCTGCTCATATCGATCTTTAAGAGATTTCCATAGAGCAAGGGGGTCTTCTTCCATCACATATTCAGATTTTAAATCTGAGTGTAGATGATGGCGCAGAAAATGGAGTGTGGCGTATTTATTGTAGTCTGGGATCTCAGGTGCATTTGGTATTGGATCCATAATGGTATTAATGCATCGACGGGCTGTTAAATTTATTTTAACATCTTGTGCCCATGTCAAATAATTACTACCATCTAAAGCAAGTTCAGGGAATTCTTTCTTTGAAATATCAGCCATGTCCTACATGTATGGACATATTTTAATTTACTAAGAGAGTAAATAAATATAAATGTTGTAATTATATTTATGGGCAGCGCGCCGGCCTGGCAGTATGCACATGTGCAGGTGGAATTGGATGGTCATATACATATATGTAGGTGATTAGCAGCCATGCATAGTTAGTTTGCTTTGCGTTGGGTGTGCTTGGCTCCTTGACGGTACGGTAGCAGCTAGCAAGCTGACTCGTTTGATAGATGGTGGCCTGGCGTGAGTGATTGGGCTATTGCTCAACTAGTGTGAATTGAGATGATTTAGTTACTGTAGTTAGCTTGACCTTGACGAGTGGAGTGCATAAATTAAAAGAAAGCGAAAAAGGCTGTTTGTACGTGGCCGCCGGCGTAAAAATCTTGTCGTTTCCTTCATTATCTGTGACAGTAATCCATAGGCGTAAAATCTTGTTTGCGTTTTTTTGTATCCTCCGTCCGCCGAGTTTCTCCGAAATGGATTCCTTGTTATCAACCTCAGAAATGTGTCTGGAAATCTGGATTGACGCTACTACAGGATCAGAGAGTTGACTTCTTTCTACACAAACGCATCGTAACGCGCCTGTAGCTCAGTGGATAGAGCGTCTGTTTCCTAAGCAGAAGGCCGTAGGTTCGACCCCTACCTGGCGCGCTCTCACCGTTTTTTTTTTTTGAATTTTTTTTCCAGAAGTACCGGCATGTACAGAAAGGGTCCATCCCCATCCGCACAATTGCTGGGAAAATAAAAAAAAATCGATCGGTCAAGCGCGAGAAAGAACGCATGCAGAACCCAGTAAAAATATCTGGAGCACCAGAGTGTTGATCAAAATAATCCTGACGTGCATAGTTTGTTTAGCCATTGTTCTGCATCTAGCTTGCATACGCGGCCATGTTTCTTAGCTAAATTAGTTTTGGTAAGAGTGGACGTGGGATGGCATTTCCGTGAAGATCGGACATTCGTTGTGTTTCTGTTTTGCTGCATGAAATAACAAATGAAAGACCCCGAAAAGCTGCCAAGTGGTTTTAGCAGCGCAAAAACGTCTCCCTCTTTCGCGTGTGTTAGCTGTTTGATCGTGTCGAAAGTCTAACACAGAGCAGAGATGGCAGTTTTCTGTTTGTTCCCGACTACCAGTGTTACGTTTGGTGCGGCCCCAAAGAAAAAACTGTGTTCGACAGGCGAAAGAGAGACTACATTTGTACAATCTAATAACGAGAGAGATGAGATAGTTGGTAGTTCGCATATATCGATTAGCTGCAAAAAAAGAAAAGAAAAGAAAAAGAAAAAAGAAGCTGCTTACGTAGTAGTAGCTGCCAGGATGCTTCTTGCTTTCCTTTATGCGCGCGGGACATGACCGAAAGCTAGCTAGCCTCATATTATTTCTGCTCAGCTTCAATGAATCTTATTCCTCTTCGTGCTAGCTATGGTACCTGTACCTGTACCTGTCATGCATCGATGAAACAAGAATGAACTAGCGTACGTACTATACAACTTAACAGACTAGTTAACTAGGCATTAAAGACTGAGATTATATATGATTAGTTGTTTGTCTGAATTTGAAATTGGTGATGATACTTACATATTAGTTAGAGCATCACTGCACATGGGCAGCGGGAGCTGCAAGGTCTAGGCAGGGCCCTAGTCACACCCAATTGTTGGCTGAAAACATAAAAGCAACTGTTAGTGGATCAACACAGCCAGACGCACGAACTGATTTCAATTCCCCCAAATTCTGCTGCGCTGAAAGCTAAAGCACCAAACCAAACATATGATCTAACTCCCAAACTATCATAGTAAAAGCGGCTTTCATGTTAGTAATTGTTAGTAAAAGCTAGCTGCTAAACAAAAGCAGACATAAATAGGTAGCAGACATTATAAATGTCAATAACAAGATATGCATTGTCACAAAACTGTTTAATTCCAAATTATCAGTCAGATGGACACCAGTAGTAAAGCATCTACCTAAGCAGATCTGCAGATGATCAACACAAGCTAGCTATGTCATGTGGGGCGTCCAATATCAGCGTAGGCCACGCAGCAGGGAGCAGCCGCCAGGGGCGCCGGGTGGTTCCGCGCATGCAGGAACGGCCAAGCCGAACGGTGCCGCACATGCAGGAGCAAACGCAGGCAGGCACGGAAGGCGGCCGGAAGACCAGGAGCGGCCGCAACAAACGCCGCCAGGAGGCTTGGCGCGGCCGGACGTCCAGGAGCAACCCGCGACCAGCTCGGAGGAGGTTAGGCGCCATGCAGATCGCGCGACCAACTCGGGAGGAAGTTAGGCGCCATGCACTCGGCACTATGGCCTCTGGCCTCTGGCCTATAAGCCATGTACTCGGCACTATGGGATCAAGCAGTAAACTCTTACTTTCCTAACTCCTTTTCTACTCTAAATCCCATCGCCGAGACTACGAACTCCGTAGTCGAGACCCCGCTGTCTTGGGCATCGAGGCCCTTGACAAGCTATTACTCGAGACTACGAACTCCGTAGTCAAGGCCCCGCTGTCTTGGGCATTGAAGCCCTTGACAAGCTATTACTCTACTTTTCCCACTCTGACACCAGACGTTAGAGGATGATATCGAACAATAAAACCCCGTGCATCCGGCCCTAACAATAATTTCGACTTGTATTATGCAAAACATGAAAGTAATATAAACATGATTATATTATTGGCCGATTACTCTCAGTCTCAGAGAGAGAGAGAGGAGGAATTCGGGATAAGCATAAAACTAAAAGACAAACAGTTGTACTCCTATATAAGACTTGGCAAAATCAAACCAGCTGCATGCTAGCAGCCACTGACAAATCAGAAAGAGAGATCTAATTAATCTATCAGCTCCACTGTACAACGTAAGTCAACATGAGCAAATGACACGAACAAAAGACTTTGATCCAGTTATTAAAATGACAACACGCAAACTAGCTGACACAACAAGCACAATCGATCTATATATCTTAATATTGTACGTAGAAAGCACGCGTAAAGCGGCTAGTCAAGAGTGTCCACGCGCGCATGCACACCTTCCCGTACCCACTCTCCCTATTTCACGAACTAAAAATAGGGGACAGGATCTGTCGAGCACTGAAAACCAAATAACGCGTAAAGATCATCATCTAAATCCGATTAGCCGGATTCACAGTGAGCTAGGCAAGCACGTACGGGACAGTAATTGACCTGATTTGAGCGAATGATCCGACGTAGGGGATGAAATATTCATCGTAATTGTCATCAATGAGTGGCCCGATGGTGCGTGTGGTACGGCCCTCGAGGTCCATGACGACGACGCGCTCTTCCGTGGGATCCCACATCACCACCTCCGATGCGCCCTGCGAGCGGAGCAGCGATACCCCCTCCCTGTTCCTGAGCTTGCCGCCTTCGAACTGACCGGCCCATGCCCACCGAGACTCACCGTCGCGGACCTCCAGGCTGTTATTGAGGGAGAGCACCGCGACTTCGGTGACGTGCTCATCCATGCAGGTGACGCAGAGGCTACCCTCCATCTCGCCAAGTTCCCAAACTGGCCGGGAGTTCACCTCTTCCGGCGCAGGGAATATCTCGGTGCAGCCCTTCTCCGGATCGTAGCGCAGGATGTAGCCCAACGTGGTACGCCAGAAGGCGCTGCCGATGGCGCCGATTCCGGACGCGGAGACGACCTGCTCGACGGCGCAGATCTCGGGGTCGACAGTCCACTCCCAGGTCCTGGATGAGAAGGATTCGAAGGCGAAGATGCCGCCCTGGAGGTGGAAGGCGACGACGACGTGGTAATGATTGATGTCGTGGACGAAGGAGGAGGAGGAGGCGTTGGGCTCCTCGAAGGTGATGACTACAGCAGGATCCCCAAATGCCCAGTGATCGCAGTGGTGGGGAGGGAGGCGGACCCGAGTGAAGGTGAGGGGGTTGGAGACGTAGTAGGCCTGCGACGCATCCCCACGGACGCAGACGAGGCCGTGGGTGGAGGCGAGGACGGTGACCTTCTCCGAGAAGACGGAGAAGCCCGGGTCGGGGATGAGCTGCTTGGCGCTGCGGATCGCGTCGAAGGCGAGGTACGAGGGTACTTTCGACTCGGTGTGGTGGAAGAAGAGGCCGGAGAGGGGTTTGGGCGGCGGCGCGCTCGGCTCCTCCTCCTCCTCGATATCTTCGCCGTCGTCGAAGTCGATCTCCTCCTCGTCGTCGTCGTCGGAGGAGGAGAGGGCGAGGACGCCCGCGTCGTCGTCGTCGTCGGAGTCGACAGGGTTGTGAAGGTCGAGAAAGACCCAACTGTCCTCGTCACACTCCGCCGCCGCCATCTCGCGAGGGTTTTGGAGGAGGGTCCGATGAGATTTGGTTAGCTTGTAGGGGAAGATGCAGATGCAAATGCAACCCTAGCTCCCTGATTATATAGTCGCGGCGGCGGAGAAGGCGAAGAAGAGAGGAATCCGTGCCCGCAGACACGTGTAATAAAGGGAAAATTACTCAAAAACAATTATAATTTTCAAAAAAATTCAAAGTATAATACTGTTATTATTTGTCAGTAACACACCGATAAAATATTAGCGAACCGTGAAACGTGAAAATTATAATGGTACGAAAAAATAACCGAATAATAAAACTGGAGCATTATTTTGTTTAGAGATTAGAGATACCATGTTTGAAAAGGAAAAAAGCAATGAAGTGAGAAAATCAATTAAAGAATCGTGATATTGTTGTCATTTTATTATAAAATTTATCACCACAAATGCTGATCCTAGGCTCAGTTTATTTGGTAGGGCTTCAAATCTAGAATTTCTAAGCTAGTTAAAACTAGCACAAGAAATCATAGAACTGGTATGAATATTTTGATCTACAGATAAATTTTTAAATATTTTATCATATTGTGTAAGTGTGTATAAATATTAGAGTTAGAGTTATACCAAATATGCATGCTCTTAATTGCCACATGTGATGCTAATTAATCTAGCCTACTATATAATTGACGATTTGTTTATTCACCCATCAGCTACCGTCACAACATCAATTTCAACTATAGTCTCGTGAACTTGAGCTCGCATAGTACCTTTTCTGCTTCGCCGCCACTCATCTTTATCACTGTTAGTTATATATGTTCTTTTTGTTGACTCTAATTGATATATTGCCCCTTCCCATCCTACGTCACCGCTCCGATCGAATCCACAACCACTTCGGAATTCTTCTTTTCGCTTCCCTTCCCGATGAAATCTATGTTTGCACAATTATTAATTTTGATTATTTATTTTTCGTAACACTTGCTACGGGTTCGCCACGAAATGTACGTGTGAGAGACGCGTGCGGCACGTACGTGTGGACTTCCGGAAACGACCTTGACTCGGCCAAGTCAACTTGACACGAGTACTAATTACTACTACTGTATGTAATTCATATATTCAGATTAGTAATATATATATATATACATACACTAATATAATGTGCGGACGAACTTCCTGAATTCCGTCCGCGCTACTCCTTCCCGTGGGCACGGGTGTGCCGGCCCAGGAACCGTCTGCATACATGTATGCGGGGAAGCACGACGTTTCAACTGCCTCCCGCGCACTCACGCGCCCCACCCCACCCCACACGGGACGTGCCCCTACCGCGCTCGCAGAAGTGCACGGGAAGAAAAAGAAAAAAGAAAAATAATAAGAAAAACAAAAAAAAATGTATTTTTGCATTCAGTCCTTTAATTTCTATATCTTGGGCAGAAGTATGAATTTTGCGTAAAAACCCTTAGATTCTTGAAAAATCACGTAGAAAATAAGAATTTTAGGCAAAGGCCCTTGGATTTCTAAAAATTCACGCAAAACTATGAATTTTACGTATAGGCAGTTAGATTCGCTGAAATTTTTTTATCATCGTAGCAATAAAATAAGTCCCGCCGTAAAACACATATCCCTTACTAGTATATATATATGGTGAAATAATATATTTGCAACTCGTTAATTTTATACTAACTCCATTCGTTTTTAAATTCTTTGCATGGCATGAGTTTTTTGAGATTTGTTTAGAAATTTCTAAAGTATTGATGTGAGCCTAGTCCAAAATTTTACCAAACAATTGGAATAAATGGTCATGGAGTGCTTTACCCAGGAGCATGGGTGACGATCTAGTCCTAGAATTGTTAGCCCTTGATTTTCATATTTTTCCTTTTTAAGTAGTTTCTGGCTTTGTGCATCTAATTAGATATGTAGAGATTAGAAATATTAAAACAATTGTATCTTCTCGATATAATTGCCTAAGTTCAATAAAAACTTCCATTCTAAAAAAATGAACACAGTTTCTCCCGATGAGAGAAGAACGAATGATCAAACTGATGGAACACAAAATAGTTGTGTTACCGGCTGAGGTTTCCACGGAATTAGAAGGAACTAATCTCCATAAATTATACTAAAATGAGATAGTTGGTCGAGAGTCTGTACCTCGTCGCCGCAGCGGCACCCTTACAGCGATGCGAGGAGGAGGCAGGGGATACATGAAGGCAAAACCTGAATTGAATACTCAACAACCTAAACTTTTATTGAGACCATGTTCAAGGTCGGTCCCTCTAATTAATCTAAATCTACTAAATCTGAAACAGAATAATCTAAACAAAATTCTTTCCTAAACTGATTCAATCCTAATCTGCTAAATATTAACTTGCTAACTTAAAGCTAAGAAAACTATATATTTGATACATATCCAATCTCCTTGGCATATTAAGATCTTTGGCCAAATCCTCCACGACTACGATACCATACGATACTGTTCACAGACAAGCCACGCCCTCCCTCCAGCTCCGAGGCCATGACAAGTTGATTGCACATTTCTCAATGTGCAGGCCAATATCCTCGTTGGGCTGGAACAGAATTCAGGCCCATATATATAAGTGAAATTTGCAATTATTTATATCCCTTTGTTGTTTGATCAGAGTACTGCTGACCCCTGTCCTGACATCTGTCAGTGTGGAGTAGGGATATCAATTAACTAGTACAGATTGATTTGATTCCAATTAGGAAGAATCCAAGTGAAAGCTGCTGCTCTGCTCTCTGATAGCTAAGGGTGAGGCAGAAAGCTGCAAACTGTCCTTCACATGCACACACCATTGTTCTGGCTTGTAATTAAAGTTCCATCACCTCTTCCTCTTCTAGCAAGATGGTATGCTGCTCACTGCTCACTGCTTCAATTCATAGAGTAGCAAGATGGCAGCCTGAATCTAGAATGCTAAACTGGAACTACCACTAATAATAAACTAAGCTTAATTGGTTACTGTCACTAGCTGTTTTCTAGAGGGAGCATGAGTCAGCCAGCATTCAGCTACAAGAACATGCTCAGATTTTGTGGCATCAAGCAAGCCAAGCCGAATCAGTGTGAGTCCAGCCCGACAGAATGTAAAACTATAGTCAGCATGCATGCGAATCTTGAATCAGGTACTGCTGCAATCTGCAAGAAGAGCCAAGAACAATACACATTATGTATGCATCTGATCAGACCCTGCAGATGATTGGTTGGTTGGTCGGTAGCGAGGAGGAGGAGGAGGAGGATGACGCTATGCAGTCGCAGACAGGTCGGGCCCACTTGGCAGAACGGAGCGGGGTCGTCTTCTTCCTCCAGCTCGCTTGGGATCTCATGAAGGGTGGGCCCCGGCCGCCATTAACTCGCTTTCACTCCCTCCTGCTCCTTTTGCAGCCCGCACCTCGCGTTCTGAACTAGTTCTGATCGAGAGGACAACCACGCTTGCACGGTGCACCTCCTCACGTTGCAAAGTAGCTACTTCTCGTATTATTTAGCTCGATTATTCGGTCTCGCTCCATGACATCGATCTTGACGGCGACATGGTTTGTTTTTCTTTGACGACAGTACAAAATGAACCTAGCTGACAAATCTGTTTGCGTATCCTATCATGGTTAATGGTTTCAACAAGTAACCAAACTAGGGGTGTGCTACAAACCATTTCAACATCCACGTCATTGACTCGTGGTGTAGATTCATCTTTTTGTTAATATGTTATGGTTCTCGCTGAAATTAACTATTGAAGTTAGAATTTTTGTGTTTTTGAGGAACGAAACTGCAAATGTGTGAAAGGAATGCGAGTGTTTCCACGCCTGCAAGACAAGAATAATTAGGGCTCTTGCTTTAAAGCTACGCCTCGTCTCTTCTCTCTCTCTCTCTCTCCGTCTTCCTCCGAATAAATTCTTTCTCCACGAAACCTCATCTCACCGTGGGAAAAAGCTCCGATCTTTGTCTCCATTTGGCCACAATTCCTCTGGGTTCTTGCCCCCGGAGGAAAGCCCTCTCACTGCTGCACTCTCTCGATGTGATGTGACTTCCAGGTGCTCGCGCTTTTTCTCTCCCCGTTTTCTGAGCCGTTTGTTCGTTCTTGGGCCGCCGGTTTCTTCGGCTGGGCGCATCTCAGTTATCCTCCTCCTTTTCTCCGGCGAATTTTACTGGTTTTCTTGTGCGGGAGAGTTTCCCTTTCTGCTTGCTTGCTAGTATTTTCTCTACACTTAACTTGGTGCTGGAATTTTTACTCTTGGCTATTGTTCGTGCTTTCTAGATCTGTTTCGATGAGTTTTAGTAGAACAACTGAAAGTAGATTCGACCGCTACGAATGTTACCTTGTTGTTTTCTACCTTTCTCCTTGGGGGCTATCAACATTTGAGCTTAAATTTTGTCAATTTGGGCACCGATCGATTCGTTCTGGCAGTTGCTGATTTTGGTTGGAACTGTTGGTAATTTTTCTCATGCAGACAGGCGGGAGGACGATTGTTGGGATTCGCCCATGAGGAATTGGAGAATCGGAGAAAGCTCCAACATTTGGGTGAATTTGATCGCTGCCCCGGCCAATTTCGCCATCGCGGCTCTGGAATTCGCGATGTGGAGCTCCGTTTGGTGTTTCATGGCCATTCTGTCCGCCAATTTCTGAGCCAAATCTCGTGCTGTCTACTCCGAGGTCCCAACTTGCGGGGTCGTCGGAGCAATCGGCCACTGGTACCATAGTAGTTGCAGCAAAAGGAACAAGACACCTTCTTTGAGTTGTGGTTAGGTACATCTTGAGCTCAAAAGGGCTCGTTTGGTGAAAACTTTTTGTTGCCTGTCGTGTGTTCAGCTTCTTGTTAATCCAATTGAATGGAGGTTGCTGGAATTGGGGATTGCTTAGCTTCTAACTGAGTTGAGAGGGCCATCTTGACTGGATTGGATTTCACCATGGAGGAGAGGTTAGCCGATGCGGAAGGTGGTCTCGCCTGCAATTCGAGGGTTGAGGATGACTTCAGGAGCTGCTGTGGAGATGACGACGAGTGGGAGGACACTGAGGAATCCTTCACGGCTGGCGTCGCCAAGGGAGAGCTCGATGAGACTTCGGTGCGGTTGTTCTTCAAGGGTGTGTCGAGCTCGGAGGCAGAGGGGAAGAAACAGTCTGGGATTGGGGTGGTGATGGAGAGGTCACCTGGGGTGCCTATGCTTCAAGTGCAGAAGAAGCTGGATTTCTATGTGGATGAGCTAGTAGCTGATCACTTGGCACTGATGGATGGCCTGTTGGTGGCGTTGCAGAATGGCATACGGAAGATCTTCGCTTTCACTAATTCGGAGAAGCTGTACTTTCAGGCAAGAGTTTCTGATTTTCTTCAATGGATGATTTTCCCTTATGAGTTAAGAATGTTCATGCCTGTCCACCGAATTGCTAGTATCACTTTCAGTTACCCTGAGTTTCTCCAATTGGATATCACCTAACGAGCGCTTAATGTTTCCTTTATCGAACAGAATCTTGCAGTTGACCTCGTGAGATATGCTACCAAAATCATATAATTCATGTTTGGGGTTTTCACAAGCTTGACTGTTAATCTGAATGACAATGAGTAAATCACACCAATGATAACTGTACTTCACTTACTGTCCTCTTGCCTGGTTCTAATTTAGTCAAGCTAATCAGTTCAATCAGTCATTGAAGAAAAAGTTTTTCCTGTTTGAGAATTTAACAGCTATATATCCACCTGTTGCTTGCTCACTGTTGTTATATCTAGTTTTACACGAAAAAAATATCATACTAAAACCGAAATAGGAGCATAAGGCTGAAATGGTAGCGAATGTACAGTTATTCACAACTGCACAGTCCACATGCTGTTAGTGCAGCCGCAGCATATACATTACATTTGTCACTTGCAGTTATATGCAGTGGTTTATCCAATATATGTTATCTGAAAGCTGTCAAATGCTCACATAACTATTTCAATTTCAATTCAGTTACCTTACTGTCTTCCTGTATTGTATCATACATTCATACGGAGACATGATGTATCTTTTGATAACAATCTTTTTCTTGTTCTTTTGCACTGACAGATTGCAGAAGCTGAAATTCTCGAAGACCAGCTCTTGATAGCTTTAGGACACAGAATTCTTGAACTGGTTGACAAATTGGAAGACTTTGATATAATATTGCTCCCTAGCTTTGAGGTTGAGAGGCCATTGCAGTTGGCCAAAGAAGCAATAGGCATCATGTATCTACCTCCATATGAGGTTGGTGCCTGTACGATTTGCTGTGAGGAAAAAAGAGGTGCACAGATGGTCAGAATGGGTTGTTCTCATACATTTTGCTATAGCTGCTTGATTGAATATGTTGAAGAGAAGTTGCGAACCTCCAAAGTTCCTATAAGATGCCCACAATTAAGGTGTAAATATCATATTTCTTCTAGTGAGTGTAAGTCATTCCTTCCAGCTAGCTGCTATGATTCTCTGGAGAGAGCTTTTGCAGAAGCTGGCACCTCAGACATGGAAAGATTTTATTGTCCCTTTCCAAACTGTTCAGTTTTACTAGACCTTAGTCAGCACTTTTCTAGAGCAAGTTCATCAAGCCAGTCAGATCTCAATTGTGTTGAGTGCCCAGAATGCCATAGAGATATTTGTATCAACTGTGGAGTGCCATGGCACATTATGATGGGCTGTGATGAGTACCAGAGCTTGCCTGTTGAGGAAAGAGATGCAGGAGACTTGTCTTTGCACCGGCTAGCACGACACAATAGGTGGAGGACCTGCCAGAGATGTCGGCGAATGATTGAACTCACACAAGGCTGCTTCCACATGAATTGCTGGTATGCTCCAGGCCTTTTCCCTTTTGCACACTTGCTGAGCTCTTGGTTGAAAGGGAAAACATCGTTAATATTTGGATCTCCTCAGCTCTATGGAATTTCTTAAATAAAATTAAACAAATATACACAGAACTAAGTGTCACTATAATTCTACATAAAGAAGCACTATTTTTGTACTGGTTGAGTTGGGCTTAGTCAAAAGCATATCGTAATGTAATTTCTCAAGACAGACCTGACCTGCCATCATGCTAGTAATCACAGTTTCTCAAAGAAAGAAAGCAGAATCACTCATGGGTTATGAACAGATGTATAATATGTTTCCTCTTTTTGCTGAAGCTTCCTTAGTTCAATTCATAACTGTTGTTGTGACTTGTGAGTTTTGCAGTCAGAACATTCTGTATACTTGAAAATTACCTAAACAGGTAGATTTGGTCTACCCTATTATTGGTATTTTATTATTCTGGAATCTGAACCCCAGAATCCTGCAACAGTTAATTCATGTGATCATATCATACAAGAGAGAGTTTCATACAGTTCTTGGGTTTGGTCTAATGCTTTAGGGCCTAAGGTGCATTACTGTTGTCAGTAAGATGATTTGTTCTCCAGTCTGCATTGGGGTTTTGCTTGTATCTTGTTTTGATTTGCTTTGTCACTTGTGCAGGTGTGGGCATGAGTTCTGCTACTCCTGTGGTGCTGAGTACATCAATGGTTTACAAACATGCCAATGTGTGTTCTGGGATGAGGAAAGCATCCAGGACTCGTCGGCAGCGCATTCCAGCCAAGCATCTGAGATATGGGCATGGGACACATTTGACTGCATGCCTACCGCCATCGAGGGATACTCGGAGCAGGAGAGAGCGCAGCTGGCGCTCATTCAGAGGTTCCTCACTGGGGGTTTCAGCCTGGGGGACCATCCAAGCCAGTCACCAGTGCCACCCTGCTGCGCCGACTCATATATCATTGACACCATGAAGGACCTTCACCAGCTGCCATGGCTCGAACGGTTTGTTTCGGTGATCAGCGACAGCTACAACGACGATTACATCCAATGAAACCAACATAGATAGCATTAAGAAGAAAAAAAAGAATGGCACATACTGAGTTTCATTTGGAATTCTGTCTCCCATGTCCCTGTTGAAAATTAATACAGGAAAAGCCTTGGTTGAGCTTTTCCCCATTTGTACTCCTTTTGTTTTCGTTTTGGTGGTTACTTGTCTGAAAAAGCGTGTAGATGCTTTGTTTTTCTTAGTGAGCACCACATGCTTGGGAGCTAAGAGGTTTCAGAATCTTCCTTGTGTTGTTGAATTGGATAAGCTACATTGCCAATTGTTTTACATGTGTGATCTGAGGAGTTGAAGCACATAAAACGAATCAGACTAGACCTTGCTTTACTCATCTGTTTCACTGTTCACAAGTACTTGAGCAAGAGAATGCACTGTAGCAATACATCTGAATCCCTGCAGCTGCACCCTAGTATTCTCATTTACAGAAGGAACATGCCAAGAAAAAAAAGGGAGATATGACAGCAGCTGGGATGGCAGCAGCAGCTACTTTACAAGTTTTGAGGTGCATACATGCTTCGTTTGGATTTCTGACCATCGCACACTGAATTACGAGCAGCATGATGAACTGCTAGCCGTCCTCTCACCTGGTCTCTGGTTGAGAACCATTCCGGCCTGTGGGTCTTGAGCCTGCTGTCCTTGAAGCAATCTCTTTGCTGAAACCAGACGCAGAAACACAACCTTTCTTAGACAATTTTGTGCACCAAATAACTGACCAGGCCTGTGTAAAAATGACCTATGATCTGTACTCACCGATCTCATGAAATACATCATTCACATTGATCGCTGTCTTCGCAGACGTCTCCATGAAGAAGAGGCCATTCTCTTGAGCGTAGGTCTTTGCTTCCTGCACCATACAAAATTGAGATTTTGATAAGAATTAAACAGTGCATCATGCCAAAGAGAAAAGATAGTATATATGTGTTTTAGTATAACACTGCAGCAACTAGCAAACAAACTAGAGCAGCCACATGATGGCAGAACATTGTTGCCCTTACCTTATACATAACTTCTTATTATGTAGTTATGTATTTTGTATGTAAATACTTCGATTCAGAGCTGGTTTTTCAATGAAACTGGAGCAAGAAAAGTAGGCATACTTGTTCTGTGCTATTCACTATAATACCACAGGTCCACAACCATAATTCATCATCCAATGTAAAAGAAGAGAAATGCAGTATTTGAAACTGATAAGAGCATCTCCAAGAAATACTCTAAAAATCAAGTCCCTATATTAATTTTGGAGATTGTAATTGTAAATGTTATTCTCTATATGTATGATTTCCTCCAACAGAATCTCTATATTGTATATCGGGAAGAGATATTGGTTCCTTACAAGTGAGGATTTGTTCCATAAATATTGGGAACACTTTATTTTAGAGAGCTAGATAGAGTATCTATTGGAGCTATATATTTACATATAATCCTTAAATTATAGAGAAAGAAGCCTTTAAAAGACTCTCTTGGAGATGCTCTAAGGCCCAATTATACTTTTTGCTGGAAGCAACGAGGAAAAAAATAGGAATCATTATGAGATGCTGGTGACAAATATGACATTGCAGTGTCAATAGTTTCATGTAAAAATCCAGTAGTGCACACATAGAATCTCAAAAGTGGGATTTAAGAAGGAAAAAAAAATACATACTTCAGCTGGCACCTGCCTTGCCTCTAACAAATCAGCCTTGTTACCAGCAAGAGCCATTATTGTGTTCGGATTTCCTGTATAAAAATATCAATAACTTGTATCAACCGCGCTACTAAAAAAAACATACACCTAATCTTACACTTACAGTGCTACAATCACTAGGCGAACTTATAAGACAAATGTACAAGCAGTCCAGCATCTGTACAAAATCAATAGAGTTGCATGTTTACAGACATCCAAGTCACAGAAAATATTACAAACAGAATTACCTTGCGCTTGAAGTTCTTGAACCCATTTCTTTGCACGTGTGAAAGAAGCCTAAAATGTGGAAAATAATGACGATAATCACTATTGATTCCATTTTTTACATAATGAGCACATTCTTCAGATAAAAAGTTATGGACGAAGTTGGATTTAAATTTGTGCATGGTAAAAATTAAGTATAACTATTTTTTCCAAAATACTTGCAGTACAGATCAAATTCAGGTTTACCAAGAACGTATCATGAGTGGCTAAAAGTTGCATGAGAAACAAGACAAATATAAAGAGATACATAGCAATATGCTTATATGCAAATATCCAACAAGATCACGAGATCCTGCACTGAAGGGCTCCTTTGTTCTTATGAAGTAACAGCACGCCAATAGGTATCAGGACTTTGTCGAAAATAAAATGCATAGAATATCTTCTCTTGCATTTAGCTCGCTTGTAAGATGCAGTTAAGGCAGAAAAACAGTGAAAACAACCAGTTGATCTAATATTGGCGCATCATATGTTAGGATGGGGTGCACATGCATTTGAACTTCTATGTTCATACATGGGGATTGCCAATTGGTAAACACAGAACCGAATTAAATCTTCGAATTACAACACTAACTTTGATATATCAGTCTATCATTAGGGAAAACATGGTCACACTAGAACCAAGTGACTTACTACACAGGAAGCTCAACCTTTGGCGCAGTCAAGGATGATAGATTAAATGTCAAAGTTTGTGTGTGACTATCATTATTCATGAAGACCTGGTTAGATATGCTAATCATCAGAGCAAGGTTGATTTTATCAAGACTTACTAATCATGATTGGTGTAAATGTCAATACGTCATACATCACTAAAGTGGTAGACTGAGGATGTGGTGACATACTTATAATTGCCAGTGTAGGCAAGCTTGGTTGCAGCAAACCATAAATTTGATAAACTATCAGCAAGATGTACCATTAATACGACTTGTACTAACCGCATTTGTGATGTCGAAGACAACTATCGCAGCAGCAGCACCGCGGTAATACATTGGAGCCAAGCTGTGATACCTCTCCTGCCCTGCAGTGTCCCAGATTTCAAACTTGACAGTGTGGTCGTTAACTGCCAAGGTCTGCGAGAAGAAGGCCGCACCGATGGTGGACTCCTGCAGTTGAATGAACCAACAAAATTAAGCATATCCAACGCATAAACTTGGTCTAACTTGGATAATGATTCTCGTGGTAAGGAAATTCACCTGGAACTCAACAAACTGGCCCTTCACAAACCGGAGAACGAGGCTTGACTTGCCAGTGCCCACATCTCCAAGAAGAACCTGGTGAACCAACACTATAAGTAAACGCATACAACAAGGCCAGAAATTATACAATACATGAGCATGCCGGCAAGTTTCCTCGGCACCAAAAGAAAAAAGATGGGTTTTTTACGATCACCGATGAATCGGGTTCATCTAATCTCGACCAAAACGGAGGCAGATCCCCAAGATCTGCTGGCCAAAAATCCAGGCAAGAGCAGCTCTGGCGATGGCGCAATCAAGAAACGAACTTGAGGGTGGGAGATGTGGATTCCTCACCAGCTTGGCGTTGCGGACCTTGCTGCCAGCGTTGGCCGCCATCAGATCCGGACTTAGATCGGAGGGATCGGCGGAGCAACCAGGGAAACCTGGAAAATCTCGCGTGTCGTTTGCTTCCCTGATGAGGACTTTTACATGCTTTAAAGAAAAAGAATACAATTTCCATATAAAACTATTTACTAACTTTTTATACTAATTTTAGGAAAAACTTAGATTTCACACAAATCTATGAATCCTTTTGGTTACTTGGACTGACCTGCTAGGTGACATGATCCACAAGCACAAGAACACCTGACAACATAAACTGACATGACACCCCATCTCACTAGCTTACTGCCAAGAACTGAAAAACTTTATGTAGAGATTAGAGAGCATCAGAATTCAGAAAACAAGATTAGTACAAGTTCGACCTGTTCCTGAGCATGCCATAACTTATTAACTCCACATTTCTGATAAGACTGTAATCTTAGATTGTATTTGATATTTTATAGTACAAGTTTGACTCTGATACATACTGCATGGACTAACAAAGGACTGAATTATCTTGAAATTACCAGCTAGTGAAATGTCCATTGTATAAATAAATACCACTACAGTTTATTAATTCTGTGTTCTGTCACCCAGAGTTTTGTGATCAAACTTAGAATTCCAAGCTGTTCTTGAGAGAAACAAAAACTGCACAAAAAAAAAGATGAAAAATATTCCATTGCCGGGATTTGAACCCGGGTCGTCTGGGTGAAAGCCAGATATCCTAACCGGACTAGACGACAATGGAAGCTTGAGGAGTGATAGATTTATCTCATAGTATTACAACTTCTTGGTGTTCTTGTTTTGCCGCTGACCATTCTGGAAGCAGATCGATGTGGACGAACTTGGTCTCCCTGGAGTTTGACCTTGCCTTAAATTCGGTGGTAAACTCCAAATATTTTGTCAAACATGTGGAACGACAACACCAATGCCAACCTAAAAGTCAGCCATATCTTTCAGAGAACATTCGTCTCGTCTCCAAAAGTCCACCATCTTTTTTCAGAAAACACCACCTGATAGTGTCATTGCTGTTACTACATGCATGTCTTGCTGCTAGAACACAAGAAGTTACAGTTAAAAAGATGGGGGAGGAGTTGGTTCAGTAAAAGCCACCTCGTTTTGCAGTGGATTCAGCTAATATACATACACCTTTGTCAGTATGAAACGATGGGATTCCCTGTTTCAGGCGTAATTAGATTAGATTTATATATACCCTTGAACCAAGACTGTTTCGACAAATTCTACATCTAGTCAATTTGGTGGAAGGAAAGCAAAATGCATGCATGTTGATCTTTGCTAGATGGATGGAGATTGACATGGTAGATGGTGCAATTGGTTTAGTTTGGAAGCATCGGACAGTTTCACACCAAGTGGTTTACTAGTCAAGTAGACTGAGGATAATGCTAGCCGATTGAGGTTTCTGACAAAACTAGCTGCACATCTGACAGCAAGGAGTATTCAGTGTTCACTCTACAGTAGTTCCACCCTGGATGGTCAACACTCAATTATCATCTTCTTTTCAAACACACAAATTAAGCAGAGAAGCAACATGAGAGGGCTTCCTAGCTAGCTCCTTATTGCAGTCATGCATCTCTCTCAAGTCTGAAATGATCAGCAACCTGAATCTTTGTTTGCTAGGAGGAGCAGGACACAGGAATTATGCTCAAATTCTTATGTGAAGAAACATTTTTAAGAGGACCTTTCTGAGCCACATTCAAAGTTCCTTTTCTTCAATTCTTGTTGCAGATCTACAGTTGCTGGCTGCATATCCATCCATAGGCCAGGTTCAGTTTATCTTTTCTTCAGGCCAAACTGGACTGGACTATCAAAACTTTTCCAAAGCTGGAAATGTTCAAAGCTCACCATTCCTTTTTCACCAGTAAATCTTGAAAGACTCAACCAGTTGATTTGATCTCTGTATTATATACACTCCAGGAATTGCTAATCTGCAGAGTGACTAATCTTCCTATGGCTACAGTTGTTCAGTATGAATGGTATGAGATTCTTTGGCTACATGTCAACCAGTAAAGGATTTCAAATGTCCAGAACCTAATCAGAACCTTCACTTATATTATAATAACTACTTCACTTCACTTCTTCTTGAGTCGCAGACTATTAGTGACAGACATCGCACCCATCACACTTATCACATTAGTAATGACCTGTAGAGTTCAACTCTATTGACTGGACTTAGCTACTTAGTACAACTAACAAAACCTCAGAGATGATATATATATCTAGAGCAAAACCAGATAGCTCTAGCTCCAATATAGCTACAAAATTAAAGTAAGCTAGCCATGGATGAGGAGAAGAACATGAAGTTGGAGAGGATTAAGGAGAGCAGTGGAGGATCAGGAGCAGCAGCAGGTGGTGGAGATGATGCTGGAAACGAGGATGACGATTTGGTGTTTCCAGGGTTTCGGTTTCGTCCAACCGATGAGGAGCTCGTCGGGTTCTATCTGACAAGGAAGGTTATTGGCAAGAAGGCTTTCAGTATTGAGATCATCAAGGAGATTGATATCTACAAGTTTGACCCCTGGGATCTTCCAAGTAAGTCAAATCTTGATCTTCTTTCTAAAATTCAGCTGATAGATCGGAATCTTCTTGTTCTTCTTAATTTGATAGAATATATATGATGCATGTTGTGCAGAGGCGAGCCATGGTGTGCAGCTTCAGGGATCGTCGTCGTCGACGGAGGAGGAGGAGGAGGAGAAAGAGTGGTACTTCTTCTGCGTGCGGGGGAGGAAGTACAGGAACAGCGTCCGCCCCAACCGCGTCACCGGATCCGGCTTCTGGAAGGCCACCGGCATCGACAAGCCCATCTACTCCTCCGCCACCACCGCCGGCGACTGCATTGGCCTCAAGAAGTCCCTCGTCTACTACCGCGGCAGAGCCGGCAGGGGCACCAAGACCGACTGGATGATGCACGAGTTCCGCCTCCCCTACTCCTCCTCCTCCTCGCCGGCGGCGGATCACGCTGCCGGTGCAACTGCATCCCCTACCACCGACATCCTCCATGACGCAGTACGTCGTTCTCAGTCTGGTGGCATGCATGCACATGCACTGCTCATCATGCATCGATCGAGAATTCGAGATCGATTCGTGACCTGCTATCTTAATTTGCTAATTATATGGAGTGATCGATCGATCGATCGACGAATCGCAGGAAATATGGACGGTTTGCCGGATCTTCAAGAGGAACATGTCCCACACCAAGGGCAGGGCGGCCGCCTCCATGTCCATGATCGGCAGCAAGCGAAGCCATCATCAGCTTCAGCAGCAGCAGTACTACAGCTACACCAGCTGCAGTGCCTCCATGGCGCCGGCCAACTTCGTCGTCGACGTCGAGCAGTCGTCGGTCCACCATGTCATGGCTGACGCTCGTCAGCACCAATCGCCGTCGTCGTTCCTGCTCGACTTCCACGCTGGGGCATCGTCGTCGTCAGCGACGTCGCTAGTAACGGCGTCGGAGTTGAGCGAGATGGTGAGCTACAGGGATGGCGGCGGCAGTGGCAGCTCCAGCTGGGACGAGCTGGGCAGGATCATGGAGATCTCCACGAACTCTACTAATTACATGTAAATATGTTCCTCACTCTTGCTCGTGGAACATGTATATATTTAACTGGTTTAGGGTCCGTATTCCGTGCACAAAACTTCTCCGTGCACAAATGCAAAGTATCATCGTAGCCCCACATCCAAACTCCAACGATCTTTGTTTGAAGGTTTTTTTTTTGCAAATTGGCATAGAAAAACGGAGGTGCACTGCGGATGGTTTTTTTTTTTGCAAAACGGAGGATCGTTGGATTTTGGATGTGAAGCTACGATGAGGCTTGTGCATTCGTGCACGAAGGGAGTTTTGTGCACAAGATACAGAGCCAATTAAGACATGTTTGGGACTACTCTACTCCCTTAAAATTTGCTCAACTCTATGGAATTCACTTAAAATCAGATCTAGAGTGGAGTTGCTGCTCCACTATAGAATATTTGCACTTGCTTGGCTTGTAGAGGGAATTTAGATTTAAGTATGGTAGAATTTGATAGGAATGTTCTATTTTACCCTGGAGTTTATTCATGAATCTCTAATTATATTATTTTTCATGTCCATTATGTGAAATATATTAATATAGTACTATATCCATTAACTTTTAAATGACGGTGTTGACTTTTATCACAAACTTTGATCATTCGTCTTATAAAACAAATTGTGCAAATATGTAAAAATATAAGTTATACTCGAAGTACCTTCAATAATAAAACAAATTATAACAAAATAGATGATATTTCAATTTTTTTTTGAACAAGACGAATAATCAAAGTTTGTGATAAAAGTCAACAATGTCATTTAAAATAGGTAGTACTAAATGAAAAAGTAATAAATATCAACTAAAAAGTGAACCGATAAGTTTATAATGACATTAGTGGGTAAATTACCCCGAACTCCACGTTTTGTTTTAAAAACTGAATCCGCAGAGCACCTCCTGAGGTGCTCCACAAAAAACGTGGAGCAGAGTGATGGATCTGCATTTTTCGCGGATCTAAAAACTGAGATCTAAACCTGTTTGGCTAGACGTTTGTGGAGTATAGCTATAAAACGTGGAGCGGAACAGTCCCAAACAAAGCCTTAATTGTATAACGAAGGTCAGTAGAAGGTTTAGGATTTTAGTTAAAATCCTGAGTAAGCCATATGAAATGGGCTAGAATTCTAAATTATACGATAGTTGTGTGTTAATTATGTAATGTGTACACAATGAGTTATATATGATTCTTAGCATCTAAATTAAAGCAGACATTTATGAATAATAGATAAAGAACTTTGTGTAAAAACGTATAATTCCCAACGTCATATCGTTGTAAGAGTTGTACAACAAGCAAAATAGAAACAAATAAAGACAATAAATTATCAACAATCATCTAAATCAGATAACTGATAGCGTTGCATTGCCGAAGAGTGATTTTATAGATTTTTTTGAAATAATATTTTTAAAATAAAATTTCAAATTTGTACGGCAGTTTGAAAAAATTGCAAAAATAAGTACCGGTCGGCACTTGGTCAGCCAACTGGTGACACGTGATGCCTAGTCGATACTTGGTCGGCTGACTGGTGCCACATCAACACAATTCGGCCGATCAAATGTCGACTAGAGTACGCCAACAGCTATTTTCGCTGACTAGTACCACATCAGCAGGGGTCGATCGTTCAACGACCGACTCCTGCTAACGTGACACCAGTCGGCCATTGAAATACTGCCACGTTAGTAGGAGTCGGCTGTTGAACGGCTGACTAGCGCTGATGTGGTGCCAGTCAGCAGGAAAATATCGTAGCATGCCGAAGGGAGCCAACGTTGCACCTAGTCCGCACTTGGTCGGCCGACTGCGCTGATGTGGCACCAATCAGCTGACCAAGTACCGACTGGTACCTATTTTTTGCAATTTTTTCAAATTGCCATACAAATTTGAATTTTTATTTTTAAAAATATTATTTCAAAAAAATCGATTTTATAAGGGCTGTAAAATTTCCCATTGCAGAAAGCCATGGCAAGCACATGCTACTTGATTTCATCTTCTTCTTTATAACTTATTATGATCGGTGAGTATATTTGAATGGGAAGCAGCTCCTCTGACGTCGGGGGTTCCGACTGCCCTCTGCAGTCACGATCCGCGCCGTTCGGCGTGGATCTGATGGTGCGGAGACTCTCGACACTGTGGAGGTGAGCCCTACCCGTATAAAGCCCACTTCTGAAGCCTACTTCGAAGTGGACTGTGATCTCATTTCACTTTGAATGAGGCAATTCAGTTCATCATCCTGTAGTGGTAGCTAGGGACCATGCATGCACACAGTTCATCAATTCACCCACTTTATGTTTTCAGTTGAAGTCCCATCATATCATATACCTAATACCTAATACCTTACCTACCTACTGACACATTGATCCGAATCCTTTCTCCCAAATCCCAACGTATAATGAAGTGCAACTCCTCGAGAGTGGAGAGTGAAGCTGAAGCTTGCAGCTACTGTTCTTCCTTTCCTCGTCCCTACAATGCTGCTGATCACCTAGAGCTAGCAGTAGCAATCGAACTTGCTACCTCTTCTTCTCCAATTCAGATCTTATACGAATAGGCATGGAAGGCAACGGGAAGCTCGCAGGCGCAATGGAAGCTCTTGCAACGACACAACGTGCAGATGAGAACCTATGACGCCCATGGCATCCCTCCAGAAATCCATACTTGCTAACAATTATGCTACGAGACTCTCAAGATTCAAGAGGGCAAAGTCCACCGTGTGTTCTTCTTTCAGAAAAATCCAGCTCCTCCTAGCTGACCAAAAGTTTGGTTGTCAGAAGTTCATAACAGAACTAGCAGCCTGTGTTCTTGAAGAAGTATCTGTATCCGGATGAACGAACACTTCATACTAATCGTATGTATTGCATTGTATCAAATATTTTGTAGGTGTTGCTGAATGTAAATCTACAGTAAATGCATATATATATATATATATATATATATATATATATACACTCAGCTAATCTGATACGATGATGCACAAGTAACTAACAATGTAACATCAACATGAGTGTAACTGCTCATGTGTCGAACTCCGCCTTCAACGTCTGAGACACGTATCACGCACATGAGTCTCACTGACAAACCTTGTCTTGAGACAGTCCCATACTTTCTTCGTAGTCTTAGATCTTCTGGTAGCACTTGAAGAAGATTTGATGTGGCCTTCTTGTCCTTCTTGGTGTCGACGTCCTCCCCGGCCGCCGGCTCCTCCACCGCCTCCCAAACTCCTTGATCCTCCATCATTGCCTACACTCAGAACACACTCCCCGTGCCCCCTTACCTGTGTTCGCCAGTACAATCGGCATCGCTCTGATACCAATTGTTGGCAGGATCAGACCGTAAGCTAGGTGTTCGGTCGTGATACTGTCAACATTACTTGGAGCAGTTGATCTGAATCAATGTAATTACAAATATAATACACTATATCCAACACTAATCGTATGTATTGCATTGTATCAAATATTTTGTAGGTGTTGCTGAATGTAAATCTGCAGTAAATGCATATATATATATATATATATATATATATATACACTCAGCTGATGTGATATGATGATGCACATTGCACAAGTAAGTAACAGTGTAACATCAACGTCAGTGCAACTGCTCATGATATGTTTTTTTCACACACACATACTACATGGCAGAGAGAGAGAGCAAGACGGCGGCGACGGCGCAAGATCCGGCGGCCCAGCCGCCGCTGCTGGTGCTGCTTCTCCTCGCCGAGTTGAAGTAGAGTGGCCCGTTGTAACCGTAGGTTCCTGGGCCGAACCCTCCCGGCCCTCCGCCGAAGCCGCCCGGGCCGCCGAAGCCCGGGCCGCCGAAGTAGGTCTGGTCGCCGCCGAGTCCACCGCCAGCGAAGGCACCTGCGCCGGGGTACTTGTCGGGAATGGGCACCGGCAGCGCCGACGCCACCTCCGCGACCGGAAGGTACTCCTCGGGCGGCCCCTCCAGCGGTATCTTCTTGGAGGTCGTAGCAGAAGCCACCGAGGTCGAGGTGGACGTCGCCGCCGGTGACAACGCTACCGCCGAAGCTGACACACCTGCATGCATACATGCATACAAATGTGTCTTCTTACGCTAATAGATTATACAGTGCGTGTAACAGCGGCGAGATCACTTGCCTCCGTCGGGCAACGCCGCCGGCGGCGGCGTCGCGGCCGGCTGGACAGCAGCCGTCGTCTGCGCGGCGGCAGCGACGGCGACGATGAGCGGCAGTGCGGCGCACCACACCCACAACGGCGCGGCGGCGACGAACGACGAGCACGTCATGAGCTTCCGATTGGCGCCCATGGCCACATCAATCGATCGATCACTGCACTGCACTGTACAGATGGCGGAGATGGTGGTGACTGATCGATCGATGAGGAGATGAGCGCGCGCATGAGATGATTTATAAAGAAGGTGGATGGGCTGCTCCAGCTAACCGGCCGGAGTCACTTTGACGATCAAATCGAGCTCACCAGTCAGCAGCTAGCCGGAGTCCGAATGGTAGTTACGCCCTTTTGCGCTTTTTCAGGTGTGTGTTGGTCGACTAATCCGAGAAATTTTCGGTTTCCTCTTTCTGACCGATACAACTGGGCTGTCTTGGGCCTCTTTGGGCTGTGTCTTAACCATCTTTCACTGCCCATTTCATGCTCAAATTAAACGACTGATTTGTTTATTAAGCTCGTATTATTAATCATGATAAAATTTACTTACCGAGTGTCGAAAACTTTGCCGACTGTAATTTTTCGGGCCCTCGGCAAAGACAGGTTTGCCGAGTATTTTTTTAAAAAAAAACACTTGGCAAACCAATTATTATGAACTAAGATAAACAAAGAATAAAAGTTATAACTTTATATATAGATGAACTAATAGGTCATGTCATAGTTATGAATTTGAATCCAACTAGCACATTCAAGTTCAATATATATAACCAGCAGTGTGCCTGTGCTAACGCCATGGTAAAAATTCAAAGACAACAAATGTTTTAAACTTAGAGCGAATAATGAGATAAATTAATATTTATATTAAAAAGGATCAGCAATAAATTATTATACAATTAAATTGATAACAAATATATTACCATAATTACCATACTTATCACGTGAGGTCCATAATCTTAATATAACATTAGTAGACCTCAACAAACACATGTGCCACATCTCCAAGAAGAACCTAAGAATCCAATAGATAGACTGATACTAAATGTTGATAGATTAATTGAATATAAGCTTCAAACACCTAAGAATCCATAGCTAGCACAACTTGAAATTATAAGGAACAACTTGAAGTCCATTCCATGAAATGAGTATGCATGTAAATTGTACATTTTCTTAATTAGTTACATGAAATAGGACACTAAAATCGTACAACTTATTTTCTCCCACTGAATATTTGGACGCAGGAGGATGGAAAGAACTTGTGTGGGTACTGTGTCTGTTAGTACATACAAGATTTCATAAACAAGAAAGGGTAAGTCACAAAAAATATTTGATGGTACGCCCTATCAATTTAATGTTCAAATATTCCAATGCTTATAGTATGGTATATCCAGGAAATAATAATTTATTTAATATATTCACATTTTGTGGCGGTGGGCGCGCGGCGGCTGCTCGGGCGAGAGGAGGGAGAACAGAGAAACCTATGTTTCCCTATACGCGCGGGCGGGAAAAATCCCACTTTAACTTCTGTCGGCCATCTTAACCTCAGTCAGACAATAGAAAATAATTATGTATATACATTTTTAATTAACATTTGTATTTATATATTACACAAAAAATATAACAAAATCTTATTAATAAATATTTATTCTCAAAGCAATTATATTAAAACTAAGGTATAAAATAGCGGACGAATATACGAGTCATGTATAGTACAACTAGCACAAGTTTGTAATTAAATAAAAACATCAATAAAACATAAAAAACAGGACCTTTAGTATGAGATAGGGAGCCTAGCTGGTATTATAAGACTAAACTTTAGTACAAAAGAGTGTTTTAATACCGGTTGAATAGCCGATAATAATGTGTCACGCCCTTTAGTTTCGAATAGATAGTATCGACTCAAAAACCATGACAAAATCGGTTTTCAATCGATACTAAAGGTGCGTTCTTCAGTAGCTACTTATTGTCAGCGGGTACACGACGACATTATTATTGGCGTAGACAAATTGTTCTTAATTTCCACGGGAGAAAATTAGACAGTGGCAAGATCAAGTTGACCGTTATATGTTTAACAATAATTGTGGTCATTTTCTTCCGGCGATCCATCGATCTCTCAAGAAATTGAAGGCTATATACTCTCGTTCTATCCGTGACATGTGGAATATAATGTATGGAGGAGAGAGGTAGCTTTTGATAATAATTCCAAGGCGGATGTAATGCACATAGCTGTACAGTACTATGACCTATATATATATATATATATATATATATATAAATGCTATCTTATAACATGGGTGTAGAATAGTTATTCTATCGAGAAATCTACTACTGAGAAAAAAATAATACTCAATTGTTATTCTACTGAGAAAATCTACTACTGAAAGTAGTCGGTATAGAATAGTTATTCTACACACGTGGTGTAGAATAGCGCTTCCGTATATATATATGTATATGTATATATATGTGTATATGTGTATATGTATATATATATGTATATATATGTATATGTATATATATGTGTGTATGTATATATATGTGTGTGCGTGTGTATGTATGTATATGTGTGTATGTATATATATGTGTGTGCGTGTGTATGTATGTATGTAAGTGATCACCACATGAAAATATAAAACAAAGCACATTAATTAAAAGGGCAACTAATATAATTAATGAATAAGTATATACTGAGATATGATGTTTTTATGTTAGGTAGTGATGCACACATATATAGTCTAACGTTGTTCAATAATTAATGTTTAGCTAGCTAGGTGTGAGTGGCAAATTAATGACAGGATTTTAAACAACTGTCAATAAGTAAATAACAAAACTTAATCAAAGATGATATATACTTTATTATATATATATATATATATATATCATGCTCGATCAGCTCAATTATTAGAACCGTTGAAATATATATTATATTTTTCACGCACGTTATAAGCGTAGTATTGCATGCAAAAGGTAGTAGAATATGTATCTAATAACTTAGTCGTCGTCACAGTAACTTTAATTACTCTACTCGGTCAAATCTATATACTGATCCTTTAATTTGGTCATGAAAAGCACAGTTGGATGATGCTGATCGAGAGGGTCAAAGTATTTTTTTCCATCACTAATTTGTTCTATTATTGTACGTAATATATTTTTGAAACCCGGCAATTGAAATAATAATAATGGTACGTACATACATATATATTGTTCAGCAAAATAAATCACATATAGGTACACACATTGACTTAGGGTGTTTGGTTAGCACATTCATCAATAAATAAATAATTTAAGGTTCCGTTTGGTTCACCGGATATCCCAAATCATTTGTCCAATTTATGATCTAATCACATTGATTACAATTTAATATATAAAATAAGATCTCATATGATTATATTTTTGTTAAAAAAAATATATTTGATAAGCGGGTCTCACAAAACTTAAACTTATCTCATCTAAGTTATATACATTTAACCAAACAAAAAATTATCGCATCTCATTCATTCAACCAAACACTTCACACGTATCATCCCATCCCTAAATCCATAGATACGTGTGAAGTGTTTGGTTGAATGAATGAGATGCGATAATATTAACCAGCTTGTAATTTACAGTAGTAATTAAACAGCAAACAGCGTAGTAACTAGCTAGCTAGTAATGGCTGCCTCATCTTCCACGGTGGTGCTCGTCGTCGTGCTGGTGGGCGCCGCCCTCGCAGCGGGGACAGCCGACGCGGCCATCTTCACGATCACCAACCGGTGCTCGTACACGGTGTGGCTAGCGGCGACGCCGGTGGGGGGCGGCACGCAGCTGAACCCGGGACAGACGTGGACGATCAACATCCCCGCCGGCACAAGCTCCGGCAGGGTGTGGGGACGCACGGGCTGCTCCTTCAACAGCGCCGGCCGTGGCAGCTGCCAGACCGGCGACTGCGCCGGTGTGCTATCATGCAAACTCTCCGGGAAGCCGCCGCTGACGCTGGCGGAGTTCACGCTCGATCGGCGCCGACGGAAACCACGACTACTACGACCTGTCGGTGATCGACGGGTTCAACGTGGGCATGAGCTTCTCTTGCAGCACCGGCGTTGAGCTCGTCTGCAGGGACAGCAGCTGCCCCGACGCGTACCACCATCCACCCGACAAGAAGACACACGCCTGCAGCGGCAACAGCAACTTCCAAGTCGTCTTCTGCCCATGATCGTATCAACTATAGCTGCTGATTATCTATCTATCTATCCCGTCGTGATTGATGCATGCATGGCGATGTGTTAATTAGGGTAAAATAAAGTTGTCGACGAATAAAATGAGTTGTGATCGAGTGTCCATGGATGGATGTGCGTGGACATGTGCTCGATCACGATCTTACATATAAACAAATACATTGTTATGCATAAAATATGATGTCCTTTTTAGAAATAAAACAAAGTTAACTTGTGTCCAACTTAGCTTTAAACACCACCAAAACATCACGACAAGAGCCAAGATATAGCTAGCTACCAGTTTTCCAGTAAGAACAGAAGATTACCAACTTTATTTGTAGCAGCAATCCATCTGAACTCATGGTTTAATTTTACGGAGGTTCTGCCAGAAAAAGGTTCAAGCTCACCACCAGTCAGCAGCTAGCTAGCCGGAGTCCGAATGGTAGTTACGCCCTTTTTGCGCTTTTTCAGGTGGGCGTTGGTCGACTAATCCGAGGAATTTTCGGTTTCCTCTTTCTGACCGATACAACTGGGCTGTATTGGGCCTCTTTGGGCTGTGTCTTAACCATCTTTCACTGCCCATTTCATGCTCAATTTAAATGACTGATTTGTTTATTAAGCTCGTATTATTAATAATCATGATCTTGGAAAAGCAAACTGCACATCCAAGTTATGAATTAATTAAGATAAACAAAGTATAAAAGTTATACTTTTATATAGTTCAATATAATTTGAATCCAGCTGCTAGCACATCCAAGTTCAATATAATTATATTCATATGGATAGATTTAGGGTGTGTTAATTGGTAGGTCTTCGGTTCAAGCTTTTTTGTCATGTGGAATTAGAGCCAATTAAGCCGCTCCAAAAAAATAAACTAGAGTGGTGGAACAGAATATTCAAGTGCTCATCACTCCAGCTTTAATATGGATTTCGGGATCCGGAACTCTACCAAACAGACCCTTAAGGCCTTAAGCAAGTGAAATCACGTTGGATCGATCTAGCAAGCTCAATAGGATCAAAACCTGCCACAAGAGTCAAAGACATACAGCAATACGATCGAGTCATACATCACTCGATCGCATATATGCAATCAAATTAATATACATATTGGTGGAGACGACGTACTGATACGATAGAGATGTCAAGCGAAGACTACTAGAAGGTCGTCTCCCATCGAAGACTAAAATTTAACATATTCAATTTAAATCTTAAAAAACACAATTAATTAACTAAAATTAGCTACCTGACTTAGAATAACGTCAATTTTTAATAGGATAAGATACTATGTATTTTGATTTTAGAAAAAGTTTAAAATTTAAACGAGAATTTAACCAATGATATGCTTTCAAACCTAATCTATTTATTATTTAAATCATAACTCGTTCTAGGAGAATCTCTAGCTTTGTTAATATCTTACGTGATAACTTTCTCGAAATATTTTTATTTTTTATAGCATCTACAAACCATACCATAACACTATGATATGGCTAGTATTTTTCGAATTTTGTTTGATTTTTTAGAATTAAAAAGCATTAAGCTCCATGTTGCCAATCGAGTATCGTAACCTAATCTTTCAAAATTTCTTTCTATTTATTGGGTGCAACCTACAATTGGACTCAAAAATATGATTATGATTTTTCTACAAATTTTGGATCATTATTTCATGTATTTGTAGTTCAAATTTGACTTGTTTCAATATAAATCCTAGAAACACACTTAATGAATTAAAAATAGTAAATTAACCCATAAAAATACTAACTTTTTATATGAGATGATATATATTGTATTTTGATTGTATAAAAAGATTTAACTTCAAATGAATATTTAACCATCAATATGCTTATGAACTCAACACATTTCTTCTTTAAATCCTAATTTGTACTTAGAGGACCTTTGATTTTCTGAAATACATGGAAAAATTATAAAAATATTTTTAAATTATTTTATCATAGTATCTACATATCATATCATAATACCATGATAGATCTCGTGTTTTTCATAATTCATTTATTTTTTTAGAATTAAAAAATTATTAAACTTCATGTTGGCAATGAGTGTCGCAACTTATTTTTTAAAACAATTTCTTTCCATTTGTTAGTGGGTACAACCTACAAATAGACTAGAAAACATGAATATTATTTTTCTATAAATTTTGGTTTATTATTGGAGCGATTGCAGTTCAAATTTTAAAATATGAATAATAATATGATATTACTAATATATATATATATATAGAGAGAGAGAGACTTTTGTGTGTGTATGTCGAGTCTGTACTAGGGCTGGATAACGAGCTAGCTCGACTCGAATCGTTAATTTAATGAGCAGAAGACCCATCTC
Organism: Zizania palustris; assembly: GCA_019279435.1. Lineage (NCBI taxonomy): Eukaryota > Viridiplantae > Streptophyta > Magnoliopsida > Poales > Poaceae > Zizania > Zizania palustris. The sequence goes on along the minus strand of JAAALK010000289.1, from coordinate 38,760,047 downwards.
GGCTCAGTTCAGCTCGCGAGGTAGCTCGGTTAGCTCATGAGCCAAAAAATTAAAATATGATCAAATAATAAACATTTAAATAATCACATATCAAATATCAAAATATGAATTATAAAATTCAAATATGTATAGTTTCATTACTATTTCCGTGATTCCATCAATCCATTACCTATATCTTTTGTTCCATACCTCTATACGATAATTTTATAGACCATAGTAATAAAATTATAAATATAATAAAATTATAATAATAATATACCAAGTAATAACTAGACACTGGCAAATAAAATATGAAATAATAAGTCTCATACTCTCACACAATGTTTTGTTGTTGTTTTAGTAGATTAGATTAATTACTTAGGTAATAACTAGACACTATCAAAGCTAAAGTTATATATGCATCAACCAGATGAGGATGCATGTATGACAAAACACCTCATGAATTAAACTCTCTCGATCTTGAACAAGGCAGATCTATATATGTAATATATTTATATATATATATAGGCAAACCAAGAAGATAGAGAAATAAATTTAAGATGTATAGAGAGAGATGACAGAGATGCAGCTAGAGGAAGACAACCGAAAAGCCACCGTTTGCCGAGTGTTCAAGAGTTTACCGCGACAATCGTGTTGCAGAAGTTGCAGTCTAAATTATTTTGTCTTATCTCACACGATATGATATGATAAAGATGACGCACAATGCAAGTATAGGTTCGGATATATCCGGTTCGGTCAAAAATTTCACGCTTTGGCCGCCAGTTGCACTAATTAATTAACATATATAGAGATTAGAGAAGCACGTGTGGTTGTACGTGGTGGAGATTATCTACACGTACGAGCTGACCTAGCGTCTATAAAAACGTATCCTACCACGCATCCATCATTCATTCCTAATTAGGAAACAGCTAGCTAGCAAATAATGGCGTCTCCGGTGGTTGCTTCTTCCTCCACGGTGGTGCTCGTCGTCGTGCTGGGCGCCGCCCTCGCTGCCGGGACAGCCGACGCGGCCATCTTCACGATCACCAACCGGTGCTCGTTCACGGTGTGGCCGGCGGCGACGCCGGTGGGGGGCGGCACGCAGCTGAACCCGGGGCAGACGTGGACGATCAACGTCCCCGCCGGCACAAGCTCCGGCAGGGTGTGGGGACGCACGGGCTGCTCCTTCAACGGCGCCGGCCGCGGCAGCTGCCAGACCGGCGACTGCGGCGGCGCGCTGTCGTGCACCCTCTCGGGGAGGCCGCCCCTGACGCTGGCGGAGTTCACGCTCGGCGGCAGCCAGGACTTCTACGACCTGTCGGTGATCGACGGGTTCAACGTCGGCATGAGCTTCTCTTGCAGCACCGGCGCTGGGCTCGTCTGCAGGGACAGCAGCTGCCCCGACGCGTACCACCAACCCAACGACATGAAGACACACGCCTGCAGCGGCAACAGCAACTACCAAGTCGTCTTCTGCCCATGATCGATCACACCTCTCCATCACGCATATTAATTAGGGTAAAATAAAGTTGTCGAATAAAATGAGGTGTGATCGATATGATTGTCCATGGATGTATGTGGACGTACGTGTGCTCCATGACGAACTTACATATAAATAAACATAGTTATGCGCAAAATATGATCGATTCTTGTAATTTCGGTATTACTACAGTCTACAGAGAACTAGTCAACGAGAAGACTGAACTGGTCAACGAGAAGACTGAAGCTCGTCATTAAGGTAGTGTTTGGTTCGAGCGTAAGGGTAGATGGAATGATTCCACCCAGTTTTTATGGGACGTGGTGATACATTTTTTTTTGTTTAGTTAGATGAGACATGATGATTCAGTTTTTTCTTTGATCGAAGGTAGATAAGAATAGATATGATAAAATCCTTACAAAAAAGAATGAATGAGTTCATCCAGCAAAAAAATTTGAATGAAGCTATCTAACATCTAGAAGAAATATTCTCTTATATTAGATGGTTCTGTCGAGCCTGCTCACGAACCAGATACTACTCAAAGTGGATGAAATGATTCCATCCAACCCAATCCAAACAACCAAACAGACCCTAACATTATCAAAATATGAAAAAATCATTTTCTTTCAAGCTATTATAAATCAGTTCATTGTAATTATTTTTCACTGGGTGATTGAGTGAGTCAACCCTGCTTGAGCTCCAGAGTTAGATGCTTGTAATTACATCAACATGACAGCACTACAAACTTTGTTTGGACATACTTTTTTTGATGTCCCAACAAAGATAACAGATAATGATTGAGTGCCTGGTGTGATGAAAGAAGAAGAGAAACGTAGCAACATTATTTATACGAGGATGATTCTGATGCCAAAGGATCCATACATGATCTCATATTCTCACAGACAACCGGTACATCACAAGATACAGCCGAAATCAATATGCATTCAATAGTCGTCGCCTCTGGATATGACTTCTTTGCAGGTTGGCCGGAGCAAAATGGTGTGCTCAAACTGTGACACGTAGCTTCCCCTCACGTCACACAGTGGAGGATACGGCTGCAAAGGGAGCAGAAAACGACTGTGAGGTAACCATGGTCCATAGGGTAAGCTCAAAGTTCAGGCATTATGTTGGGCTGGAATTTGAGCTTCTTGCGTACCTGAACAATGCCGACATCGCATAGATTTTTCAGTGCCATGAGATACTTGCTCTCACCGAGGCGGTCCAAGTACCGGCGACAAAAGGCGAGCGTTCCGAAATTGTTGTTGATTGTTCCAAGTAGTTGCTTAGCTTTCGCTACCCTCAAAGGTACATGTCCAACATCGAAGTTCTTCATGTAATGGCTGCATTCTAAGTCCTCCCTCACAAATCCCTTTCCTGCAAACATGATGACACTCTTAAATGTACAGCTCTTCAAGAACTTGAACACATCTACTAGGGATAAAAAAAACATCTGCTGTCAGCCAAGGATCCACAAACTAGTATAATCTTTGTAGCTTTTCAATCTATGAGTTCAAGCTATGGAGTGGCATATACCTGTAGATCCAAACGTTTCAATGGCATAAAATTCCCCTTCCTCCATTTTTGTCTGCTCTCCACCTTTCACAATAGGAACAGATTTCCCGGCATGGATTTGGTATGGTCCAATGCTGTGTCCATTGAGGTTCCGCACACTTTTTACTACCATTAAAGCAGTGATGTCATTTGCATTGTCAATATGCCACCCTTATATTATTAGTGCAGATTGGCAAAAAGCCAAAAACGTGAACTAGCACACACCTTGGAAAACTTTTCCGTTAATTTCAACCTCGTATGACTCCATGACTTCTTGGATGGCCGCACCAATGTCACATAGTCGTGCGTCTATTCCAGCTTCCTAAAATGAAGGGAAGAATCAAAACACTGTTAAAATACAATACTGACGCTATTAGAGGAGAATAAATTAACAAAGCACATCTATCAGATCATCAGCAGGAGAAAAACTATAACTAGATAAAACACTGATGTGAGGACAACTAAGACTAAGACTAATGGAAAGCAAATATTCCAATGAACACCTACAAATGTGTCCCTTCAGAACAAGTGCCTCACTCATCCTGGCACCAAGCAGAGGCCCTAAATGTTCATAGCTTAATGTATCGTCATTCCATAAACAGCTTTCAGAAAAGCACCAAAATGCCATAGAAAATTACCTTGATTCCAGTATTTGTGGCATCTCTTGTTGCTTGAAGCAATGGATCAAACATGGGATTGAATGCAACAGTGAATGCACAATCAACTATGTACCCTGCAAAGAATCACAATATAAAGTTAGTTTTTGCAGTTAGAAATGGTCTGAGTTGATATTTACAAGGAGAAACCAGCAGCAGATATCATAGCAAAAGCAAACAACAAGAAAGGGATAGGAGAAAGCAAAATAATAAACATACCATCTATGTGTGTCCCAAAATCCAGCTTCATCACATCATCATATTGTAGTACAGTTTTATCACCAGAATTTGGAGTCCAGTGAGCTGCAACCCTAAGCATTTCATATTCCCCATCAATTTAATAAAGGAATGCAGAACTAAGATGTATTCTAGAGAAATACCATACCAATTCAAGGAACACCCTGTTGGGAAGGCAATACCAGCTTGCAGTCCATTCTCCTTGATAAGTTTCCTAACCATGTTTTCCAAAGTTTCACAAAGATCAATCATTAGCATTCCAGGCTTCAAAATGCTCCTCATATGCTTCCGGACCTGGAAAATTTGTTGTAGAGTTGTAACAAACGGATCAAATTCAAATGGAGCTGCAAATGATGAAAGGGGCCAGTATATTTTTAACCTGTCTATGAACTTCTGCTGCTCGGCGAACAGAATTGTACATTGGCTTTTGTAGTCGTTCCAGTTCCCTCTTTTCCTCACTAGTTGTTCTCCATAAGTTACTGAAGAGCAATAGCATGATTATTTTTATGCAAATATACTCACTATAATATCATAATACCAATTCATATAATTTGCTATCGCAAGTAAAAATGAAAAAAAAATCAACCAGGTGAGAATGATCTTGAAGAAATTTTAATAAAGAAATCAGTGTACCAAGATATAAATATGACAAATTTCCTGAATATAAGTTTTAAAAAAATGTTTGTTGAATAACGATATACTCCTCTTGCTGAATTAGATAGCTGTGTACTTACTCATCCTTATATTGTTGAATTTCACCCTCAGGAAAATCTCCTGAAGGGAAAAGTTCATCAATAGGAATTGATGGAGGATCTGTCTGCTGAAGAGGGCCTTTCTTCTTTCTACAGACGACACAGTGTATGGTTGTAAAACAAACAACCCAAAGAGGAATATCGATGTCTTAATTGAATAACTGAGCTTACTTGGATTTGCTTTTCTTCTTTTTCTTCTTTGCAGCTTCTGAGAACACCAGATCCAAAGACAACTGTTAAATTAATCTCATCCCAAATGCTAAATAGAATTTCAAAGGCTCCAAATTTAGCAGAGGAACTCAGCAATGAGATCCTGCAAGGTAGAGTTGTCACCTGATCCTCCGTCTTGAGATGGACCATCCCCTTGTGCTTCATCATCTTCTGGTGTTGATGAGTGATCGCCATTGCAATCTGCAACTATGCTTTCTTTTGAAGAGGTCTCATGTGTTTCTAGACTAGCCACATTCTGCCGCAAAAAATGAATGTTTTCTTACTTTATTATTAATTGAAAATTTAAACTTAAAGCAATGTAAGGTCAAATTTACAGCTGTTATGAAAGGTCACGTCTCCATTACTACTTGGAGTATTGCAGCTACATTAACTTTCTTGCTCTTGATATGGAAAAGCTATCCATGGGCTCTAACCAAAAGATAATTATTAAGAAAATCCAAGCAACTGGTTACAATGACACATTGAGACATCGGACAACCTAAGTGTCTAAGTATCATTCATCAAATACATAAACGCGAGATGGGATGCTGCTTAGAATGAACACTACTAATTTAGTTCACAGAAAAGTAAAACTTTTGCAGCACAACACTTACTTTGAGTTCTGGATTTTGTCTAATGAGTAATGTCTCCATCTCCTCGGTCACCACATCAGCAGAACCGTTAGCCATATTGTTTATTTCTAAAGATCAGTACTTTCAAGCCTGAATGAACAAAACATAAGCATCAATAAATCCAAGGACAATTGCATTCCAAAGTAAATATCATGATTCATGTATCTCTATTTGATTGGCAATATGTATTTCAGCTATCATCCCAAAGTCCAAAGTATTATGGATGATCACCATGTCCAGGGACAATAGAAAGTGATGATCATGATACGGCCTTGTTTGGCTAACATCATTCAGCTCACTCCACTTAAAGAGTAAACAACAAGATCTACAATTAGCACAAGAATGGTAGTTAAACCAAATCGCTTGCAACTTCACGAACCACGAGTGCACTAATTAGTTATAGCAATTAGCTAAACGAAATCGTTGCACAGCTTCAGCTAATATTTATGCCTCGTACATTGTTTGACTGAATTTCCACACATACTTATGCTTTATAGAGGGAATAATACACGATGCATTTGCATAATTAGTGTTTTGGGGTTCATCAGGTGCATTGCACATGCAGACAAGCTCAGTTACCAGTACAAGGCTACGAACACAGTAGTATTCATCAAGAGAAAATTGATCGTTTGGCACAAACAGGGGACAATTTGAGCTGCGATTAATAGTGCAGCACCAGCGCGCCACGAACGCATCAAACAAAATATAAATCGGGACGAAACTGGATGGGTTAACTGGAGGGAAAGAAATCGATTCAATTGACCAATTTCTGATGTCGATGCCCAGTCGGAGGAGAAGAAGGAATACCTTTGATTCGATTCGAACCGAGATGGAGCCGGGAGGAGGCCGGTGGAGTGTCCGCCTGTCCGGCCGCGTAGGTCCTGGCTCCAATCCAAACCCGCTCGCCGCCCGTGTGCGGAGAGGAGAGGGGAGGCGGGCGATGATGGAAGGAGACAGGATCCGGCGGCAGGCGGTCAAAGAGACAGGTCGCCGGCGCGGCGGCGCAACCTCGGCGTGTGCTGCGGGCGAGACGAGAAGAAGAGTAGATGACAGGATGGATTAGGGTTCACAAAGGCCCATATCCACTTAAGCCCAATGGATCACACACGCCAATTTCATTTCTTGAGTTTTTACTGTATAAAAAACCGCAATTTTTAGTGCCGGCTCTCGGATTCAGGGAAGAACATCAACACCTCCGGTGACGAACTCAGCAAGCGGCCGGATCGTCTCGAGGAGTCGGTGTGTTCCATGGTCGGCGATCTTCGGGACATCAAGAAGCAATAGCAGGTACTTATCGTCGCAATCTAAATCCAGAAGTAGCATGATGCGATTGAAGATAAGCTACAGCCGATCCGGTTCTTGGAGGAGAGAGTAGCCGTGTTGAAGGTGCTCGTCCAAAATCTTAGTTGACAACTCTCTCAAGCTACTGCGGATCACGTGGATCCACCTCCATGCCATCAGAGAGGAGGCGACAACACCGTCGCAGAGCCCAAATTCACACACACACACACACACACACACACACACATATATATATATATAAAACTTTGTACACATACACATGGTGATGATCTAAGTAACAAGCCTCATCATACATAGCATAACCTGAATGATCACTCATCAGATTGGACTAGGAAGACTTTGCAGTTGCAGTACAAGTCAAGAGCTCTTGTCAGTGGTTTTTGTTGGCGGCAATGTACCGAACACATGATCCCACGCCGTCGAAGTTATTCCAAAGCCCCTGTCTTGGATTCTGAAGTGATGGTTCAGGTGGTATTTCTGAGGTGCAACAGAAGGTGAACAGAATGTAAGCATGCATATATACAGCCAGATGCTGTGGTTTGATGAGCATCATCAAAATGGAATGAGCACCTTGAGATGTTTTCCTGGATCAGATGATGGCTGCCCATGATGCAGATAGTAGTGGGTGCAATCATACATCACATAACCCAACATGGCGCCGCCAAACACGCCATGAGTGGTAGTTGTAGTGGTCAAGAGCTTGATCAGATTCCAGAACTGGATGGACCGAGCAAAAGGCACTCAGATAATGCATATTGATTTCAAACATAATCCGGCATGATAGAGTAAGAATGAAGGGCATGTTAAAAAGGTCCAAATGAAAATTAACTACTTTCTTTCACAAAAAACAGGCCACACAGAAAAGCTAGAAGAGACAGATATCACTACAACAATGTTACACTTGTATGTAATCTATGAGGAAGCTTGACTACCGGAAAGCACAAGATAACTGCCGCAGCTGGTGGAAAGACAAGTCGAAGTCCGTCCGTCGGGTGCTTGTGATGAATTCCGTGAAGGAGATAGTGTGCTGTGTTTGTCCTGCCACATATCAAACTAGCAGTGATCAGACTATTCTTAACTCATCAGTTGAACTTGAACTGAGCACTAGTTTGGCAGCATGACATACCAGTAACTTTTAGTATTTATGTGGAATAGGAACCGATGCATTATATATTCAACCAATGTCCATAGGCATATTCCAAACACAACCATCAGAGCTACTTCTGAAAGTGTGTGGCCCATTTGGATTGATGTAGTCAGGCACCAACACACAACAGGCAACCAGATCAGAGGAATTGCCCACCATTGGGTGCGTGTCAAGAACTGAAAAATGAACCATTCATCGGGACACCATGTCAAAATTCCAAAAAGAAGAAGCGTGGTAAATAGAATAGTTACCTCCAATACATCGTTGGCAAAAAGTCTTGGCCCCTCCTTGCAAACAATTGGCCGGTGAACCCATTCCTGATACTGTTCCCCTAGATGTCCGACCTGGAAAATTTAACCCAAATAGTTGGCAACAATACTCAAATAATAGACCTAGTTTTTTAAATGCGTCCAGACCCAAAGTATAAATAGAAGAACAGTCAAGAAAAAGACCATTAATAAGGATTGTGCAGAAATTGTGTAAAAAAGGAACATAAAAATTTTGAGTTAATTGTAAGATAGTAGCAAAATTTTACAAATATGTGTTTTATACATCTTGGTGGATGCACCTAATTTACTCTAACCAGTCAAAATGCGGTGACTTCTTTCTTTGGAAAATTCACCTTATAACAAAACTTGAAACAAATATACTTTGGGTTCTCAAAGAAAAAAATGAACATTTTTTCTACATCATGTTGTCACTCCCATGATACAGCATGGAACAATAATATTGCGAACACCAGACTTCCAATATTGACAAAAAATTGTAAAGAGAATGAGTCACATTACCTGAAATACAAGAGGTTTGTTCAAATCTACTGTGAAAGCCTCTGAAACCATTTTCTTTGACAACGATTACTGCAGATAACCAAAATTCCAAAAGTAAGGATAAGGTATCATGTATGAACAAAAAGAACCAATTGTAGAGTCTAGACTCTAGAACGACGATATACATGATAGGATACGGGTAGAACAAATTGAAGAGAAACTTGTCCAACACCGGTTGAGATGGTCTGGGCATATCCAACAAAGAACTCTACAGGAACCGGTGTATAGTGGAATCCTGAGGTACGACAATAATGTGAGGAAAGGGGCAGGGGAATACCAAAATTGACTTTGGAGGAGACAATAAAAAAAAAGAATTGAAAGAATAGAATATTCCCAAATATTTGGCCTTGCATAGGAGTGCATAGAGAGAAGCTATTCATGTGCATAAACATTGAATAATAGGTCATGTTGGGTTTCAACTCTAGTCTACCCTAACTTGCTTGGGATTGAAAGGTGTTGTTGTTGTTTGTTCAATATGTCCATGACAATACCATTATATAGCACAGCCTAACAATACTTCCCCGACTCGTAAACCGTCTCCACTCCAATATTCTAAACTTATCTCTTATTCCTAATCTGATCATGCCTATCAATTAAGGACCAGACTAACTAGGACTATTAATACGGCGCATACGATGTTTTCACCACATAACATCAAGACTTGGAAAATTGGACCCACCAAACTCCTCAGTGCACCCAAGCACTCAACCACGGCCTACTTTCAGTATAGCTCTCAGTTCATTGGTCATCTAACAAACAATTAGCAAGTGGCATGACGCCATGGAGTTACTCTTCTATGACCCAAAACAATGGTGCCAGTTTCATGCCTTCATCTCAATTCTCAAGGTGTACGGTGCACCAGTACCACAGCATCACACATTGGAAAGATCAGATGGTTCAAGAGAGTCGGTTTGGTCCGCTCATACAAAAAGATCTCGAGCAAATCCAAACAATCCTGTTCACAGGCAAGAGCACATGGCACAAGATCTTGTACGTTACATGCATGGCTCCATATTCTAACCAAGATGTGCAAGAATACAAAAGAACCACATCTCAAAACCACCTGTGTGGAATCCAAGAAAAGAGGGAGCTTGCTGGATGGGGCTTAATCAGCAGCCCCATTAACTTTTGATGGGTGACTAGTTTAAGCAAAGAGAGGATGTAAGTGCTCACTGTATCACTTGTTCAAACAGTTGGCCAGACGAGAAAAAAAAAGTAGTATCAAGCATCTAAAGATATGGCAGAGATTATTGTGGCATAGATGCTCACAGTGACCTGAAAAGAGAGTGAGCATACTAGCAATGCAAGTTGGATCCTTATTCCAGGGTAAATTACTCAAGCATCTAAATGGAATGGTAGAACGAGGAGTGAAGTACAGAATTGCGTTCCGGATCCTTGAGATATCACAATGTTTCCCAAGAAAAGAACTCGCGCTAGGTTTACACAGATGGGATAAAATGCAAATTAACCAACTAACCAAGCATAAATTTGGGCACAGCCGCAATAGGTCAATGCGGACACCTGGGAGGATGCAAGCTCCAATTTTTAATGGATCTAATGGTAACGCGGCCCAAGCGAGCTCCATAATCAAGAGATCGAGACGGGAATTTGGGCAAGAAAAAAAAAGTCCGGCAAGGCGGCAAGTGCGCCACCACCTGACCTGATCAATGCACTGCCGCCGCCGCCGCCGCCCGGATGCGTGCTGTTGCCACGGAGAACTCGCGCGGGCGCGTGTGAACCCTCGCCGCCGCTGTTCTTTGTGGGTGGCACTTGGACGGAAGCTCAGTGATGGCCAAGGAGTGAAGTGGGAGAAGCTTAAAAAAAAGGGTTAATTTTTTCCGTGCCATTACAATTTTTGCGGTTTGCTAATATGCCATCGATGTGTCACTGACATATGGGGGCCGCCACAGTCACTGACAGTAGCATATAGGAAATTTCTAAAAATTATAATGGCATGTGAGTAATTTTCCCTAAAAAAACGAACGCTGCTGCATGCAGAAGTTGAGATAAGAATTGCTTATTAAACAAGGTGTTATTTGCAAAATGGCAGTAAAGGGTCTCTAATTGTGAAAGCCATATTTTCGAAAAGGCCCTCATGCTGTTATGTTTTTTGCCTTTCTTTCTCCCAGGCCCGATACCCGGAAGCAGATCCTCAATCGCGATCTATTCGGTGCGGATCCAACAAATGAGATAACCTAATCTAAAATACATATTATGATAATCTAGTAAATTAGTCTTAACTTTTTTCTATAAACTAGATTATTATAACAAACAGAAAGTTGTCATGTTTATTTCGGTTTATGAAAAAACTAAGTTGTTGTAATCTCAAGCTAAAATAATCAGGTCCACGTAAGCAGGCTACTGTTTGCGGTTTGCAGCTGGCCTGATAGCATTTAATTTTCAAGCTCATGTCTCAATCTTCAGCGTTGGACTCTTGCAGGGTATCCATGGTATAAACATCGAAATTACTCCGAATTGCATGGCTTACATTTCACAGAGTAGCAGTTTTCTGTGACCAACAGCATATGCATACAACAAAATCATCAGATCTTGGAATGGGAGGATTGTCTAAACTCTGAAACCCAACCAGTACTGACCACTGACATGCATGATCAGAATTCACAAGTTCAGAACACACAACTGAAGAATCAAGAATCCATTTGCCACCATCTCATGTAGTCTAGTATGTGATAGATAGATAGATAGATCATAGATGTTTTGCTGATAGGATTGGATAGGGCAAGCATGTACTAACCCTGATAACAGAATCGATGCTGGTACGGAATGATTTCACCTAAATATGATCTCAGGTTTGGAAAAGAAACAAACGCAACAAGACAGGATCGGTGTCAAGGAACTGCTCATGTGTGGAGAATGCGTTGGTCAAATAAGAATCAGTAGTATGAGACGACAAGACCATTTCAGTTCTTGTTCGGATCAAAGATTGGGATTTGGGACGAACAGAAGAAGAGGGGATGGAGAAAAGAACGCAAGAACATGTATATTAATGCTTGATTCTGTTTTTTTGTGTGTCTAATTTACAACAAACAAACGAACTCAATCTGTAAGCTCCCCCGGTTTTGAGGGGCTCTGGATTCAGAAGCCTGAACTGAGCGCTGCTGCTAACTCAGTCAGATCACTCCACTGAACTGAAGAACACGGCGCAGAGCACGGTCAGCGCCACCGCCGGGAGCTTGCCAGCGACGAGGCCTACGAGGACAACCGAGACAAACGCCGCGAAAGGCAATGCGCCATCTCGTCGACCATCCGTTGCCTCCTCGAGGCTGCTCGGCTCCGACGGTGTCTGCTGCTCGGTGGTGGGAGAGACTGAAGCCTCTTCGGCCTTTGTTGGCTCGGCGTTGCCGACGACCTCGCCGGCGTCGGGCTGGTTGACCTCGTCGTGGGGGGAGCCCGACGAATCCTTCTCCTCGGGCTTCTTGCCGCTGTGTAGCCGCTTGGCTATCAGTTTTCTCAGCGACATCTTCTTCTCCTTCCTCTTCGGATTGGTCGAATCGCCGTCGTCAAGCTGGATCCTTTCGGCGGCCCAAACGGAGGAGACATTGCTCCCCTTGTCGGAATCTACGCAGCTCGACCTGGGCGTCGACGCCTCCGACTCCACCTCCCGGATCGGCGAGACGCGGCCGCGAACGCACAAATCCGGCAGCTCAGGGGGCTCCGCCGCGCGAGGCCGTGGCCACCGGCGGGAGGAGTTCCTGACGGACTCGATCCAGGACAGCGACAGCGAGGCGACCGTGACCGCCGCCACCAGCCACTTGCTCCAGATCACCAGGAGCGCGAGCGTCGCCGCCCCGCCGACGGCAAGGAGCCCCGGCCGCAGGCTAAAGGCGACGCCTTTAGACAGCCCGACCTTGCCGTGTACAGGCGAAAGCTCAAGCCTTGGCTGTGGCTCGACGGCGGCGACCGGGCGCATGGGAGACGATGGAACGGTGGTCCTCGGGCGGCGCCTCTTTGGCTTCTTGAGGCGGTCATGGTTCCTGACGACGAGGTCGGCGAGCGAGGTCGGAAACCCGGTCTGGACTGGGAGGGGACCCGCGTGCGCCGGAGAGCGGAGGGAGGCGAGTAGACGGCCGAGGCGGCCGGCGATGGAGCGCTTCAGCGGGCTGGGCATCGCCGGCGAGCATAAGATCCGAGCTTGGTGGGCTAGGTGCTCTGGTTTTAGGGGGGAGAGACCCCCGTTTGATATGCTTTGGAGCTTAGTCAAATCAAGCAAGGAGACGACTGAATTTTGTTTCCACTTTGATTTTATAGATTGTTGTTGTACAATAGCTTTTAGTTGGCGTTTTAGGATTAGGTCTATTTGATGGAAGTTCAGATCTTGAAATCCACACTAAAGCTAGCGTGGAGTGGAGTACTCGAAGTTGCCTAGACGTCACTCCACCACTTCAGTTCATTTTTTTGGAGCGTTCTCAGCTGGATCCACTCCTCATAAATAATATTTGACTTGGCTCTAGATTCACATGATAAAAAAGCTAGAGCTGAAACCATACCAAACGCATAAATATCAACTAATTATAAAAATAATTACAGAATCGGAAAATTAGTTGGTAGATGAATCTATTAAAACTAATTGATCTATGATTAAATAATGTTTATTGTAGCATCACATTGTCAAATCATATAATAATTAGGTTAATTAGATTCTTCCATTGTCAGGTATTTATGGCGTTTCAATACTATCCATTTAATTGCATTGGTTGGCACAAGGAAATATAAGTTCTTGCTTATTTAATTAGTTTTTCTTGTTTTATTTATAATATAGGAAAAAAGATTATTTACAAGAGGAATGGGAAGCAATCAAATTCGATTAGAGCACAACCACACGTACAATAAATTGATGCGGTTGAATTTAATTTGATTGCCAACGCCTCGAAAGATACTTTTTTTTTATAAATGAAAAAGTGTTTCTTTCAACATTAATAAGAGAAAAGAAGGTGAATCTTGCGTACCATCTTTCCCTTGTCGTCTTGTCAAGTTTAATAGTTAGTGCTCTAAGTAACAGTATGTTTATATTGCATCACTTATAATCATTACAACAATGTTAGTTAGGACTCTCAACTCTTTGTCGTATATCTCAACTCAGTGTTATTCTAAGAACTGACTAAGATTTGGAAGATGATGAAGTTATAAGTATGGTGAGTTCCGAGTGGAAGATAGGACATTAGTGGTCGTACCCGGAGCACTATAAGTATCGGTCTATGAGATCTGTTGCGAAGCAAAGTCATACTAACCACAAGTCATATTAATCTCATCTTCTTCATGCTTTCATTTTATCAATGACATTGGCATTGGCATATAAATATAAATAAATATATATATATATACGGTAGCGCTATTCTACACCACGTGTGTAGAATAGCTATTCTACACCGACTACTTTCAGTAGTGGATTTTTTCAGTAAAATAGCAATTGAGTACTACTTTTTTCTCAGTAGTAGATTTCTCGGTAGAATAGTTATACTACACTCGTGGTGTAGGATAGCATTTGTGTATATACACAAATGCTATCCTACACCACGAGTGTATAATAGCTATTATACCGACAAATCTACTACTGAGAAAAAAGTAGTACTCAATAGCTATTCTATTGAGAAAATCCACTACTGAAAGTAGTCGGTGTAGAATAGTTATTCTACACACGTGATGTAGAATAGCGCTCTCGTATATATATATATATATATATATATATATGTATATGTATACGGGAGTGATATTCTACACCACGTGTGTAGAATAGCAATTGAGTGCAACTTTTTTCTCAGTAGAATAGTTATTCTATCCATGTGGTGTAAGATAACATTTGTGTGTGTGTATATTGCTGATAGACTAGATTAGAATCACTAGGCTAGGTCTAGTAGGGTTTGGTTAAGTCTAATGAACATGGCATAGGTCTTAGGCATAAATAGAAAAGGGTTAATTTTTTCTGTGCCATTACAATTTTTACGGTTTGCCAATATGCCATTGGTGTGTCACTGACAGATGAGGGCCGCCACAGTCACTGACAGTGGCATATAGGCAATTTCTGAAAATTATAATGGCATGCGAGTAATTTTCCCTAGAAAAGAGTAAGGGGTGTGTGTACCTTCGTCGGTGGCGGCCGGAGGCGATGACGATGAAGCCATGGCGTCGGTGCGGCGAGGGAGGCTTCCCGCCGCTTAGCGCAATAGATAGATCGGGTCTAGGAGTGTAGGGGAAGGTTTGGGCGTACAAGGTATCAGCCCCTTGCAGCCTGAGCCCTTCCCCCCTTAATATGGCGCTAACGGCAGGGGCCCCTCAACCATGAATCGGTTGGGGCGCCCCCGATCAGGGCGCGTGGGAGATCAGGGGAAGATGGTTATGGGGGTCCGAGCTGAAACGTGGAGGAGAGGGACTCGGCCCCCTCTCCTCCGAGATCTTATTCCAGCAATTGCTGCTTTGCTTCCACTTTCAGAGTTTCGGTTCCTCCTCCTTTCGTTCTTTCAGTTTCAGGCTTTCAGGACGGAGCTTATCCGATGAACAGTTTCAGTTGCAGCTGTTTCTTTACACTTTTCTACTTTCTAGATTGCATACTCTTCCAGTTGCAATGTGGTACTCATCATCTCCTTTCCGAACTCCAATCGAAAGGTTCAGCTGAGCATCTTGTACTCTTTCTCCCTGTGTTTTGTTTCACAGCATTTCAGATGGATATGTATGATCGAGGTGGAGTTTTTTTCTTCAGATTATTTGTCTGTTAAAGCTTTGCGTGTCAACAACTCGATCTGTTCGTGTGATGATGAGTCATACATAACTCGAAAGAGGACAGTGACAATCTGATCAATAAAAACATACTCATCTGTTAAGCCTTTCGAGCTAGTAGAGCTTGCTTGATCCGGAGAAGGAAATTCTGAGCTGGTTTAGAGTAACAAATTATACAAGTCTAAGGTTTGTTTGCGGTGGCAAATTATCGACTCTCTCGTGATAGGGTGGCAAAAAATCGAACAAGTTGAAGTTTAGAGTGACAAATTATCATCCAATCTCAAAATTTAGATTGGCAAACGATGAAATATAGTGGAAATGGATTAAAGAAGGCATCTTCTCGGTTAAATAGGCGTATAAGATTCGGTTCGAAGGTATGGGCGGACCGGTCGTCGTTGACCGGTTGTGGAAGGGCTTTGCGGAACCTAAGTGCAAGTTTTTCGCTTGGGCGCTCTTAAAGCACGAGTTTTTAAGAGCTGACAATATTCTCAGACGAGGATGGCCTTGTTACCCCTTCTATCAGTTTTGTCTTGTTGCTATCGAAACACTACAACACCTCGCCGACGCGTGTTTCTTCACCCTCAAGACATGGAATGAAGTGCGAAGTCGGTTTCAAGTGACTGGAATCCCACCTCTAACACGTAGGGAACCTTTTCAAATCTGGTGGTATAGGAGGTCTTCATCGGTCCGATGGAAAATCGACGTTTTTTTAATGGTTTGATCATCTACACCTAGTAAAATATTTGAAAGGAGCATAATAGACATATCTTCTGTTCCTCCTTGGAATCTATCTCGATCTCTAGGTTGTTGATTTCATTGTAACCGATCTCATGTCTTACGTGTACCGCGATCAAATGTCAGCTGATCATGATTCGCATGCTTGTAAACCTTAACCTAAGAATCTTTCGGACGCTTTAAAAAAACAATTATCAATTTTCTGGTAACAAAATGAGACCGAAAGTTTATTCGATTTGTGACGTGACATGACATCCCTGCGTCAAGAACATGGACGTCGGACGGCCCAAAGGTGGTGTTTTTTTTCCTCAGAGCAGAGGAGAATCTGAACGAGAATCTCTCCTCCTTTTCCTTTCGTCTTTCTCCGCCTCAGAATTCATCCGTCCATCCATCTCCTCCTTTTCCTCGCGAGGATTATTCCCTCGCCAGCTGAATTCCATTATATATTCTTGCCTTGGTCGAGCCGTGGAGTGGAGTTCTTCTGTTCTTGTGTTCTTGGCTCGGCGGCGGCGATCCCCTTCTTTCTTCCTTCCTCCTCTGCGCGGCGGCGGCCGGCCATGGCGTTCGTCAGATCGCGCGTACGTCCCTTTCTCTCTTTCCTCCCCTCCTGGAATTTTATCCTATGCTTGGTCTGAGATCGATCTCTTGGTTAAAAAAACTCGCGTTTTTTAATGGAGTTTTTAGGTCTGAATCGAGCAGCCAGACATATGAACAAAATTCGAGCGCAGTTTAATTCGAAAAAAAAAACAATGCTTGTGGTTGTGGATGCAGTCGAACGCTTCATCTGGAATCGGGGTTGCTGCAGAGTGCAAGGAAGCGTTCGTGGAGCTTCAGAGGAAGAAAGCGCACCGCTATGTCGTCTTCAAGATCGACGACAAGGGGAAGGAGGTGGTGGTGGAGAAGACAGGTGCAGCGGCAGAGAGCTTCGACGATTTCATGGAGTCCCTCCCCGACTCTGACTGCCGATACGCCGTCTACGATTTCGACTTCGTCACTCAAGACAACTGCCAGAAGAGCAAGATCTTCTTCGTCGCATGGTCAGTCAAGCTCAAGCATTGATTTTTTTGCACAGATTCCTTGCAAGAACATGGCGAACTATGTATGTACTGTTCTTGATTCATTGTCCAATTGCAATGTCAGGTCGCCTTCGGTTTCTCGAATCCGAGCCAAGATGCTGTATGCTACCTCGAAGCAGATGTTCAGGCGCGAGCTGGATGGTGTCCACTATGAGATTCAGGCAACTGATCCCTCGGAGCTGGACATTGAGGTGCTCAGAGAACGTGCTCATTGAGCACACAAAAAAATTAGTCATCATCAGTCCTGAATAAATGAACAATCATCTGGTCTGATTGTGTGCTGGAATTAATGCTGATGACGCTTGAAATCTGCAACCGACTGAATTTGAGCTGATCACTCGTGTGCTTGGTTTCAAGTGTTGCTGAAACAGCTCAATTGCTCACTTTCTTAGAGCATCTTCAATAAACTCTCAAGCAAAGTTTTGCACAAGTGAGAGCCTCCAGTTTCTCTCAATCAGAGGAAGGCTTTTTAAGCAACAAACAATTTAACAGTTGAAGATATATACATGGATAATATTATCGATTTATGTTGCATGATAAATACAATCATGTATACTCCACTGTTGGGAGGTAGGTCATAATGTATTAAAAAGGACAAAAATATGCATGTAATTATTCATGTGAACAAGGGTAACAATATAAAATCTTACAACCTAAACCTTAGCTCTATTAGCCCTAAGCTTTTCTAGAAAAAAACATATTTTCTAATACTACTCTCGCCTAAACACATTTAACTTAATAAAATCGGGTGCCAACCATTTGAACAAGGCCTATATGAATTTGACATTCCATAGTACAACAAATCTAGACAGTGTCATTTTCTAGATTTATTGTATTACACGTTATTTTCTAGATTTATTGTATTACAAAATGTTAGCTTGTTATCCAGCTCTCAAGCTAACAAGAAAGGATTGTTAGCTTGTTGTCCAATCAAGTCTATACATCTCCTGTTCTACTAGTCCTCCAGTATACTGTATTGGTTTAAGTTTGAGATTACTCTACTTTCTAGTGTTATTATGCTCTGGTTGCAAACCATCAAGATTCTGCGGATTAAACTGTTCGTCAATTCGAGTATACATGCAAGGAGTCAAGGACTATATATTATATTTCTCAACTCAAAGGGCACACATTCAGTTCTTATTGCAAACAGGATTCAACATTCACCTCCTATAAAAAGTAAATTCCGAGTTCTTCCTATTCACCTTATGTGTCTTGCACAAGAAATGAGTAGCATCATCTCCAACGGTACAACTAGTGATAGGAGTGAAAGATCTTTGACAAGTTGGATGACAGAGCATGTAGTCCAGCTTGGTAGTAGTAGTACATATAATAGTACAGCTCAGGAGTCCTGCAGCACCTGAGGAGTCTGAAGAAACAAGAACTGCATGGAACAATGCAAATGTTAAACCTTACATGAGACACAAAACAATACCATCAAGGATTTTCTTTCTGTTGATCTAGACAAGGCATGTACCTCAAAGGACCTCCCTGATCTCTCGTATTCGAGCATGCTGATTGCTACTTCACAGCTCTGGGAGACTATGGGCTCAGGGTCCTTTGAAAATTCCTCCAGAAGTGCAATGCTTTCTTGATCTACAGGACAGAGTGGGCATATCATCAGTTCATCACATATCTATGGCATGTCCATGGTTAATAAGACCGACAAATCTCGTGGTACTACACACCTGCAATTGAACCAAGGGCCTCAGCAGCTTCATGCCTAACCATTGGATGCTCATCAACATTCTTCAAGACAGTGGAAAGTGCATCTGAAGCAGCTTTATTTTGCAGCTGACCTAACACATAAGCAACCTGCAAAACGTTACAGAAGAAAAAATGATCATACAGGAGAACATAATAAGCACCTAGATAAAAACAACAACATGAAATGCTTAGTCGATTATCTGAACAAATAGAATATGCTGATCTTTAGATATGATGATATCATTAATAAATCAAGAAAAACAGACTCTTGAATCTAGAGAAATTTCACAAAATACATCAAGCCATAATCCTATCCTGATATATTTTTTATCTTATTTGGATGAAGGGCCATCCCTAGTTTCTTACAGAAAACAATTTATTGGGTATCCAAATTACTACAGAACTGAGTATGTGCACCTGGATAGTTTTTCTTTGCTAATGTTCTTCCTGTATCACACCAAGAGGTACTGACTTGCATAATTTATGCTTGAGAAAAAGATGCAAACCAGCGATTATTAAAGTTAAGCAAACCTCATGGCGTAGAAGAGCACTTTTGACACGTAGAGCTGCAATAATAGCAGAAACAGCAGCATCTCCGCTATCATTCCTTAGTGCAAAAAGAGCTGCATAACGCTCGTACATGCTCTCTTGCTCATTGAGAAGAAGCTCCCTAAAAAACAACAACCATGCTGCTAATAGGAAGAGAATGCACACAAAACACAATGAACACACGTAGGACTGTCTTAAAAGACATACCTTAGTAGTTCTACTGAAAGTTCTTGCTTTGTAGGCAGTGCTGGATCAACGGAGAGAAAAGGTGAAATTGTTGTGTTTTCAGAACCACTAGCACTCTTTCCCTCTCCTATCCGCCTAAGAGCTAGCTGACATGTTTCTTGAACTTCCACAGCAGGATCAGAAGCTAAACTCTCCTCCAGCAGGGGAATGCCCTTTTCCAGGCCAATAGCTCCAAGGGCTTCTGCAGCCTGATCAATAAATGTATATAACCTATCAAACTGAAAGCATATCGCTAGAAGCATAAGATGACAGTAAAATCAGCCATAGTAAGTACCTCGTGTCGGACAATTGGATGAAGTGAAAGATCTTTGAGAACTGCCTCTAATGCAGGGATGGCCTCAGCATCTTGCATTTGTCCAAGTGCGAATGCAGCCTCATGGGCAAGCAAGTTAGAAGAATCCCTCGTAGCTGAGCAATGCAACAAATACAGCAGGTTTTCTTAAGCTCACTCATTGTAGCACGGTTTTCATTACTAACAAAACAATGGCAGACAACTTGATCTAACAGACCTATAAGAACATCTTCCACACTGTAGAAACATAAAGAATCATTTGTAATGGAGTATTAAACACTATCTTAAAGTAAGTTGTAGTATTGAACCATCCAGAACTGGAAGCAAGCTAACAAACATGATAACTATATTGACCCAGATATCACTGATTAATGCAAATATTAGGTGCTTTCATTCACAACTTTCTTAGATATATCCCCAACATTATTGGTGCTAGCAGAAATTCAACACTCAAGATGTCAAGTCTAAACCTGTCATTGGGCCAAACAAAGACTATTTAATCAAGGTAGAAATTAAATGTACCAGAACTGCTCAGCAACCAAACTACCAGTTACATGGAGGACGATTCACAAGACATCACATGTTACCACAGAATCAACAAGTACAGATTCTTCAGATCATTCCAATAGAGGAGAATAGCTACCAAAAGACTGTAACTTTGTAGGATCAATACCTCATCAGGCTGTGAGGTGTTTGATTGAATTGGGAATTCGGTACCAACAACAAGGCACTTGCAACCATATACTTAAGTTCCTAGGACAGACTCTAGCCGCAGAAAATTCGGCCAATTACGTCTTAAGAACTTACTAAAGACTCGGATTTTTCCCGCATCGCGGAGGAAACTAAAACGGGCACGGCGTCAGCAGTAAAGTGAGCGACAAATAAAGTGGGAGAGGCAACCAGACGAGACCTTGGAGGAGGGCTCGGCGAGGGGCGTCGCCGCGGAGGTTGCGGAGGGAGAAGAGCGCGCGGAAGCGCTCGGCGATGGGCTGCGCCGCGTCGAGCAGCAGGTCGCACAGGAACTTCTCCATCTCCGCCGCACCCCCAAACGCGCAAGGGGCCTCCTTTTCCACTGCCGCCGGCGACTCCATGCGATGGAAATCCGTAGGCGGCGGGCGGCGGGCGGCGGCGGATGCAAAGGAAGAAGAATCCCGCGTCTGAAAAAAAAACTGTGGGACGAAATAATAATAATAATAATAATAATAATAATAATAATAATAATAATAATAATAATAATAATAATAATAATAATAAAAGCCCACTTGAAATGGAGGCCCATGCAAAATGCAGGAGTAGGACCAACTCAAGATATACAGATACATGGATTTTTTAAATAATACATTTTAAAAATAAATTTAAAATACATGTTTTTGAAAAATTGAAAATTTGATCTTTTGAAAGTGCCGATATATATCAATTGGCTCTAGATCGACTGAAGTGTCGATATAGGGGGTGTTTGGCATGACTCTGGAGCCGAACTCCAGGCTAGAGTTGATCGGAGCTAGCCAAACACCTCAGCTCCAAAAAATGTAACTCCATGGAGTTTTTGGAGCTCTAGTTCATTTGTTTGGAGCACCTCAATCGCAGCTCCACAGCTCCAGCTCCACTCAGAGCCAGCTCTAGCTGGATTTCTGGAGTGGAGCTGCTCTGATTGGAGTTGAAGCCATGACAAACAGGACCATAGTCTAATTAGACTAGATCGGACAGTTTCAAGCTTTGTCGCTATTGACGTCTAAAACATCGATCGGAGTCCGGTAACCCTATATCGATGTTTCAAACGTCGACGGAGCCTAAAACCATCTAATCTACACCGATTTATAGAAATTTAGTTTTGTATTTTTTAAAATGTATATTAGATTTAAAATTTGTTTTGAAAATGTATTGTTTTTTTTAAAAAAATCCAGCTGCCGTATGTTTGTACGTATTCCATACCTAGCTGCGTACGGTTGGTAGTTGGTGCGCCTGCATATCCGTGTCGTGCCCTAGCTAGCTGGCTTGCACAGTTAGCTTCTAGAAGCTTCCTTAAATGTATAGATTTCTTATGGTCCTAGCAGGTTTATATAATACAGAGAGGAACTCTAGATTCTTATTTTATATTGCTCAACTTCAGAACATAGAAATGAATTGTTATATAGAATTTGAAGAATCACAATTTTTAGTTAGATACTTATATTATTAGTTGTTTTTGGCAATCTTAAGCTCACCAAATAATGCATGCGAGTGATAAGCTTAGGGTTTGTTTGTTTTGGTTTGAGATTATAATAATCCGATTTTTTTCGTAAGTTGAAACAAATAATTTATTCTATCGGTTTATTATAACCTGAAGAGTTTCGATTGTAACAATCCAATAAATCAGGCCAACAGATTTTTTTTATAAGCTAAATTATTATAATCTCAAACTAAAACAAACATAGCTATCCTTATAGCTACTATCTACTTGCTAGCTACTCTAATTAACCTATGGAAAAAAGAGAGAATTAAGGTAATTAAGGAGCGAATTAAAGCTTCTACACATAAGAGAAAAATATTTGTAAGCTTATTAGATCTAGTCACCACCCTCCAATATAATTAATCATCAATTTAAAGTGTGATGCATGCAACATGCATGTGTACACCAAGTAAGATACTAAGCTAAGAACGGATCAAACTCATGCATACTATACACACACAGCTGCTAGCTAGTGGTTGTGTTGTGTCGCTATCATATATACTGTCCATTGTATTGACAGCACAATACATATCGACAACTAAGGCCCCGTTTGGTATCTAAGGTCTAAACTTTAGTCTCTATCACGTCGGATATTCAGATGCTAATTAAAATGACTAAATACGAGCTAATTAAAAAATCAATTGCAAAACTCTTAAGCTAATTCGCGAGACGGATCTATTAAACATAATTAGTTCATGATTTGACAATGTGATGCTACAGTAAATATGTGCTAACGATTGATTGAATGATTATGACATCAAGTTATAAAATCCAAATTTTGTTGTCTTCTAAACGTGAAGCACCTCTCTGCCGAGAGACCCTTCGCCGAGTTGAAAAAAGGCGGAGAATATGTGGATTTCCGTGGTGCTACAGTAAATATGTGCTAATGATCGATTGATTAATTATGAAATCAAGTTATAAAATCCAAATTTGGCTGTCTTCTAAACGTGAAGTAGCTATCTTGTGTACGTAGCTCGTACGTGCAACCACATGGATATGATATATATACCAATTGAAGTGTGTGTGTATATATATATACGGTAGCACTATTCTACACCACGTGTGTAGAATAAACATTCTACACCGACTATTTTCAGTAGTAGATTTTCTCAGTAAAATAACAATTGAGTACTATTTTTTCTTAGTAGTAGATTTATCGGTAGAATAGTTGTTCTACATCTGTAGTGTACGATAGCATTTATATATATATATATATATATATAAGGAGTCGACAAGCTAGCAAGTGTAAAATTATTAAGTTTTATAATATAAACAGATTACTTAGAATTATACTTGCATTGTGTTATATATATATAATGCATGCAAGTGGTGATCAAAAGTGGAGATTGATTATATTGCATGAGCATGCAATGCAAGCACGGATGCTTGCTTTGACCTAGCTTTAAGCTACATACATCAGCTCACCTGATATCATATATTAACTTAACAGTGACCTACCTGTGAAGCATTTAATTTGTGGTAAATTGTAGGCTTATGGTTATCCCTTTTCACCTTTCTCCAAGGTGAGTTTTCTTAACAACAAAAGATGCTCTCTCTCTCTCCAATAATTAATGTATATTAGTAGCCCACAATTAAATTAAACTAGCTAGTATGGTTGCTTTCCATCTGTCAAACCATTGGATTGTTTGTTTGTCATTTTCATTATGTATTAATATGCTAGTTAATTTTGCATTCGTGTAAAATTAATATATACTCCCTCCGTCTCAAAATTCACCTTCAAATTTTATCTTAAATATTACAACTTCTATAATTTTTCCTTCTAAATCGTTTTATTTTACCTTTATCTCGATTACTAGTTGCATACATTACTAGTTGTTTTTGAGTACTACTTGAGGGGTAATTCAGCCTTTTTTCTTTGCATCTTAATAAATGCATCAAAATCTAGAAATGATTGTAATTTCATAATAAAGTGAATATATATATATACAAATGATATCCTACACCACGGATATAGCATAACTATTCTACCGAGAAATCTACTACTGAGAAAAAAATAGTACGCAATTGCTATTCTACTGAGAAAATCCACTACTGAAAGTAGTCGGTGTAGAATAGCTATTCTACGCATGTAGTGTAGAATGGTGCTATGGGAGCGCTATTCTACCCCACGTGTGTAGAATAGCTATTCTACACCGACCACGAGAGTACTACTTTCAGTAATAGATTTCCTCAGTAGAATATCAATTAAGTATTATTTTTTTCTCAGTAGTATATTTTTTAGTAGAATAACTATTTTACACACGTGGTGTAGGATAACATTTGTATATATATATATATATATATATATATATGCTTCAGGTAGTTTACATGTCATTTCCCCTTGGATTTTGGAAGGGAAGAATCAAGTGGACAATAATATGAAAGGAGACATGTATGGTTCAGTGACCATGCAAAGCATTTGCTCCCTTCTGAAAAAGACTTCACCTTTAATGTTTCAACTTTGTAAAAAAGATTTTGTTTCTAACTATTATATCCATTCAAAATATAGTATATTTTAGACTTAGTTATATGTATGAAGGACATAACTAAGAAGACCATAAACTACCTCTCTCGAGGTAGGTGAATATGGTCTCAACAATAATTAAGTAGAATAACGAGTAATCAATGAAGTAAGAGTTATCTATAATAGGAGTACTTACTTATCCACGTAAAATTATATTCTTTAATTGTCCAGATTCATTGTACTATTAAGGGACGGGACCGGACAGACGAAGAGATTAGTTACTTATCTAATAAAAATACAATTTTTATTGGTAAAGTTTACTTTAATTTAGAAATGCACATCGTCCTGTACTGCACTGAGGTCCACCATAGAAATAAAAACAAAAATATCCCTACAAAAAGGAAAAGGAAATTTCTATCACACAAAAAAAGCATCAGAATTTTTTTTTTAAAGAAAAAGAAAAGGAAACGAGTGACGAGTGCCGTACCTAAAGCCGTACTCCCACTCGTACCTGGCACGGTCACGTACACTGGCCAGTCGCTGACAAGTGGGGCCTGATGGGCACGGGCCCACGTGGCATGGACGGAGGAGCCAGCTATAAATACTCCCCGTCTCGGCTGCCCCTCCCCGCCGCTCTCACGAACCACACGCGCGCTGAAGCAGATCTGGGCCGTCCGTTCCGATGAGGCAGCTGATCCGGCGGCTCTCCCGCGTCGGCGACTGCTCCTCCTCCTCGCCGCCCCCCTTCTCCCCGGCGCCGCGGCCGCGCCGCGCCGGCGGAGGCGGAGGCGGAAGCGGAAGCGGAGGGAAGGGGGTCCCCGAGGGGTACGTGCCGGTGTACGTCGTCGGCGGGGAGGGGGAGGAGGCGGAGCGGTTCGTCGTGCGCGCCGAGCTGCTTGGCCGGCCGGCGCTTGCCGAGCTCCTCCGCCGCGCGGCGCAGGAGTATGGCTACGACCACCACGGCCCGCTCCGCATCCCGTGTCCCGCCGCCGTCTTCCGCCGCGCCCTCGCGGCCGCCGGCCACGAGGACGACGACGACGACGACAGCGACTAGCTGGGCCGCCTCCGCTTCGCCTGCCTGTAAATAGCTCGGAGATCTTTTGTGCTTCATGGCCATAAAAATTCCATTTTTTTCTCTCCCTTTCATCTTTCTTCTTTGAAAATTTTGAATTTTTGATCAGAGATGACGACGACGATGTAAAACTGATACTACTAGCTTGTGTTCTTGTGTTTAATTAATTAGCTCGATTTACACATTAATTTAGTGCGATTACTGTGCTTTACTAATTACTCTTACCAGTGGTTTAATTGATTCGTCCTAGCTTACAACTAACTGCAAGCCTACTAGCTTAGCAGAGTTCATAATGTCAGTGCAGCTGATAAGATTATTAGGATGAATAATTCGATCATGACTGACCTGTAAATGGATGATTTGATTAATCTGTGTTAGCTAGCAGCTTGCTGATGAATGCTGATAGCTAGGTCATGCATGCTTAGCTTGTGTTGCCTCCCTTTCACGCAAAAGAGGGGACAGCAACGGCTTCACTAGCAATCAGCTTGTGAAAACCCAAAGATTTTAGCTGGTTTTTATATATGTAAAGCTGGACATCAACAGCAGGCTGATTTGTCAGGACTTTGGACATGTTTTGGAAGTGCATGTGTGTACTTAACTGCTACTGTCACTGTTGATTTGGCTTGTCATAACAAGCTGCATGCAGCATATTAGCCAGTCAGGCGTCAGCCTCATGACAATGCCAGCCACCCTCCTAACACACATATTATTCGTATCACATGGTAATACAAATGATCAAGAATTGAAGGGTACTCACCTTACTCACCTTTTTAAACTGTAGCACCAATGTCTGTCTACAAGAATATGTGTATGGCCAGTAAGTTAAGGGTACGTTTGATTCTGCTTGATCCTGCTGTGAGCTGTGAAAAAACTGTTGTGAGTTGTTGGTCGTGAAAAAGCTAAAAGTCGTTTGGTTGTAGCTACGGTGAAAAAACTGCTATGAGCTGACTGTTTTTTATAATTTACATAATTTTCATCATTATAATATTCCATACGTATATAAATAGGAAATACTTAGCATTAATGCAACTAAATAACTGCAAAATATATTAGATAAATTAAAAAATGCATAGTTCATCTCGTAAAGTAACCAACAACCACATATTATCTCATGAAATTGTGCAATGCAATACAAACCATAATAATATTAGATCAATCAAGACATCTTTAATTCATGCTATTTAATATGTTCTAAAAATTAGAAAAGCAAAAGCAAAAAACAGGGTCCAAACTGCTTCCAAATTTATACTAGAAAAAAACTATTTTTTCACAGCAGAAACAGTTTTGGTAACCCGTTTGGTTCAGCTTATGTTTTTTCACAGCAAAAGCAGATTTCAAAAGCTGAACCAAACGCACCGTTGATAGCAAGAGCTAATAGACATCATGTATATTATATACACATCAATCATGGGCTCATGGCCATGTAGGTATAGTATTACATACTGTAGTACCCTAGTATGTAGCTTGACTGTGGAAGAAAAGAAAAGGGCAGGGAAATAAAAAGCAAGGGTGATTGAGAAGTTGCAACTGCAGCTAGCAAATTAAACATCAGATGCTGGTCGATTCCATCCATGTAGCCAGTACAGTACGTACCAGCATATGTTGGTTTGGCGCGTAATGCGACGTTGTCACGTTGCAATCCATACATGCAACCGCAACATGGCACCCCGTACGCCAATCATTGGTGTACGGTGCCGTACTTAAGTACGCAAATGTAAGTACTCTAGCTCTGCAAAACTTGGTTTAGAGGATCTAGAACAGCAGAAGGGTCTCTTGAATCTGTCATCATGGAAGGGGAAAGAGGACCAGATTATTATGTGAAAACCAATATTATTGCAATACTGTGGCCATCATGGGTATAAGAGCATTCAAATACTGCAAGAATTGGACCTGACAAGTAGAATATGACAGGAGCTCTTCACAGTTAGTTCAGCATAGATTACTGAAGCTGAGTCATAGTGGCGTTAAATGAATTCAAAGGCACCCAGCCAGGATCCCTGCATCAAACCAACTGCAAATTAAAGGCTCTGCTTCATGTGATTTTCAGAAGTAGGACAAGTTTGTAGAAGCAGCCCTCACTTCTCAAGAATATCGGCTTGTTGGTTAAGATAGGCCTCTAGTTGCCACCTTGATCTCAGACAATCAGGATTATCCTCTGCTTTGAATATAGCTAGCTAGCACAAGAAGGGATATAATTTTTTTTGAAGAATCAGATGTTCATGTCAGCAGCCCAGTAAAATCAAAATAGATCTCCTTAATAAAATTGGGTGTGTAATGTTGCATAACAAAAAATGAGATAAAGATTCATTCATGTATATCATTCATCCGGGATAACTGTGGTGGAGATAATTTTTAATATCCTCAATAACATGCAGAAATAATATAAGTGGTGAGTGCTTCAATTTTCAGTACTCAAATGCCATTAGAGAAAGCACATAAGCAAACGTTGGTACCACAGTTACCAAATAATTATGACAAAAAAGGAAGTGTAAGAGTTGTAATACAGTTAGTTGACATTATTTAAATGCTAGCTGTTTGTAGCAGATATGTGTGCATTGGCCTTTTTTTCTGATTGAAGATGCCAAAATTTTCACATGTTAGAAGGCATGTCACAATTTTAACTTCAAGCATGGAATCAAAACAAAATACTTGCAACATATACTTCTTTCAACTTTAATGTCAATACTCATGATGGTAGCAGACAACCCTGTATCAATCCTAGAGGATATAACAAAAAGCAGCTGACTAAACTTCAAGTTCTGAAATAGATTTATATTGCAGTTGATTTACTCTTCGATCATCACATCTCTTTTCATTGGTGGAGGGTGATGGTCCAAACTATGGTGTGACTTATGTATTTTCTTGCTCGGCATCTTAAAATTATTCCATGCACACATTGAATTGATGAAACACAGGTTATGGATTTAGGGTTAAGATTTACCTTCATCAAAATCATGGGGCGAAATTGGAGTATGTACGAGAGACGACGAGCTCTCTCCCATATGCCTCTCAGGGGCATAACCTTTACTATCCTTGTCAAATATAGAATCTCTAACATGAATATTTGCATCCATGAAGTTGCTGCTTTCTATATCGCTGTTAAAGTCCTCATCTTCCATGATGAGGTTTCATTGGAACTACAATATTCCACAAGATTTGCCAAAAGATGGCAGACACCCTACAACAAAATTCAGCAGGAACACTAAGTTGCCTAAATAATAAAGTAATAAACTAACACAAACAGAAAAAAAAAGGATTATGAACGGATGCTCTGCTTGCAACACCTCAAAAGCCATTGTATTGAAGGAAAGTATACAGCAACGGAGAAAAAACTCCAAGCTGACTATTTGGATCCAGAAACTCATCTTCGACATTTGCACCTTGTGGTGCAGAACTGCAGATAGAATGCCTGACAAAAAAAACATTGCAAAGTAAATTACATTTGTCTGTGTGGAGGCCTCTCTGTAAGCATGCAGTACTAAGGACTCAAAACTACCACCCATAAGGTCATATTGTAAATCTCACCTCATAGCTTATGGAAAAAAGTCGAACAGACCATGCGGTGAACTAAGCGGTGAAAGGATGCTTGTAAATTGCTGAAAGAGCCAACCATTAACCAAACTATCTACCGCCTTATGTCAGAAGTTCTTCAAGTGGAGGTTCCAGAAAATCCTCACATGATGATTACAAGGTACGAAGTAAGTGGAGATCCATCTGAGTGAACTGAAAGGTAAAGACAGCTTGGAAATGGAGAGATAACAATATGTCATTGACAGTAAAGTGCACACAACAGTTTTGACCATAAAAATATCACAACAAGTGGAGACTTGATGACTTATGATTTATGAAGGCAATCAATAAGTTTTGTCTCGGCAACCGCCTTATCAAACGAAATTGTAGAACAAATATACACATTGAAATAGCAGTTTTAAGCTACTTCTTGTTCAATTTGCCTGCTACTGATTGTACGTGTACATGCTGCAGGATTTAGTACGAAGAAGAAAAAGCTAAATTTGAGATGGTTTGAGAGCGAACTGCGCCCGGTCCAAGATCACAGCTTTGGAAGCGGTGAGCGCGCAGCAGAGACAGGAGGAGCGCCATTTCGGGAGGGGGGGAGAAAGCATACTTGCTGGAGTCGGTTGTGGTGGGCGACGGACTCGAAGGGGAAGGGCGGCGCCGGGGCCGCGACCCCTGTCTGCGGCGGCGGCGGCGGCGGCGCGAAAACCTGCACGAGGTGGCACACCGCCAGCTTGTGCGGTGTCAGCTCCAGCAGCGGTCCTCCGCACACGTACGCCGAATCCTTCCCCGCCGCGCCGCTGCTTCCGCCGCCGCCCACGTTCATCGCTCCGCCGGCGCCGGAGATCGGCGAGGGTTTTGTCGGCGGCGGCGGCGGCGGCGGCGGCGGATGGGGTTTCAACTGCAATTGGGCCTAAAATAGTTTAATGGGCCTTCTCGTAATTCAGGCCCATTTTGATACCAATTAAATGTTTTTTTAACTTTAACTAAATTTAAGTACAAAATATATTAACATTAACAATATCAAAAAATAATTATTACAATATATTTAATGGTTGATTTAATGAAACTAGTTTGATATTGTAATCATTAGTATATCTTTTTTATAAAATTGTTCAAAGTTGAAAAAAACTTTTAAAAAAGTGCCAATTTAACATTGAAGACCGTGTCAAATACTTATACTTTTTTTAACAAATTAAATTGCCAACCAATCCTATTTTTCTTCAACGAAGGAGCCATGAGATTTCCACGTGGAAGAATTGGAAGGTTGTAGGATAAAACAAAGATAATTTCTTTGCAAGAGAAAGAAGAAAAAAAAGTAAGACTATGAAGTAAGAATTGCTAAGTTTGTTGCCATGTTCTCGAATGCCACAAAGTTGACGTCGTTTATAATTTTAACACAAAATTTGTTGATTTATTTATTGTTTTACCATTTTCTTATTTATACTTATTTTTCTGTTTCCTTTTCTATTTTATAAAACTGAATCGTTCTGCAAAAAAGTACGTCGCTGTCACGCGTAAAGATCGTTGCCAAGCTAAAAACACCGCTATGCCGCCGAGAGCTAAGTCATGCCACCGCCGCACCATGGCAGCGGCAACGATTCAATTTTGTAAAATAGAAAAGAAAAAGAAAAAAAAAGATTATAAATGAGGAAATAGCAAAAGAGCAAATAATTTTGCAAACTCTGTGGCAAAATTACAAACGACATCAACTTCGTGGCATTCGAAAACATAGCAACAAACTTCGTGGCAAACAAGCAATTCTCCCATATTATTATTGTCTACGACTTTAGAGATTACTCGACTGTGTATCTGACAAGTAACATGCGGTATATTTTAATTTCATAGCTCTTAAGCAACACATGGTTCATTTGCAATTTGTACCAGCTTTTTTTTTTGAGAATAGACACATCCAACCAGGGGATATGTCCTGCTTTATTAGAAAGCAGCGAAACCACACGATAACTGTTTAACATCCAACACACAACACTCAATCCCCCAACCTTTACTCAATCCAAACATGATATAGCAAAATACAGTCAACAAAGACTCCCAGAACCTCCACCAACCGAAACAGCCACAGGCACATTACAACCACACCCAGAACCAGGTTTGAGGACAGCTCCCACAAGCACTCAGACATCCGCATCCGACCTCAGCCGCTTCTTGCACTGCCCGCTCGGGCCAGCTGATCGATTTCCGCACGCAGCAAGCTGCAGCAGCTTTCGGCCTCCTCCCTGTATCGCACTCGCGCTAACTTCGTCCACTGCATCACAAAATTAGCCATCTTAAACAGCACGCTAATAGCATTAGAAGGTAATTTGCCATTGAAAACATAATCATTACGAACGAGCCAAATGGTCCAAACCCCTGCCGCGACAACACCCAAATATGCAATTTTCTTCTTCTCACACAACGGCAAACTGAGGGCATCAAAAATCTGTTGAACACTTGCCAGGTTACTATGCCAATTCAACGCATCCCTCACTGAACACCAAACCAGTTGAGATAGAGGGCAGCAAAACATCAAATGGTTAACCGTTTCAAGAACCCCACAAATCTTACATCTCGGATCGCCCGGCCAATTTTTCTTTTCTAACTGAGCCCCGACCTGAATCTTACCACGTAAAACCAACCAAAGGAACACTTGAACTTTAAGAGGAGCAGCTATATTCCACACGCTCGAGATCCTATCCTCCCTAACCCCCCCAAAATTCAGCCACCGATACAAAGATTTGGACGTATAACCTTGACCATCCAGACTCCACACTATTCTATCATTGTCCTCCCCCAGATCCACCTCCGAGCAGACTTCCATAAGTTCATACCACTTACGAAGTTCATCTGTGGAGAGGGACCTTCTGAAATGGAACCCCCAATCGTTCTCAACCACTTTGCTCACCAACACCTCACGGGAGTCACAAATTTTAAACAACTCATAAAAACGAATACTCAGATTCACATCCCCCACCCAAGTATCTTCCCAAAACCTTGTTCTACACCCGTTACCAACAGCAAACTTGCAATTAGACAAAACCCAACTCTTAATTTTTTGAATACTGTTCCAAAAACACGACCCCCTCAAGTTACACTCGCTAAAGGAACCCCCCTCAAGATCATATTTCTTCCTAATCAGATCATAACAGACCCCCTGACCATCATTAACAATCTTGAAAATCCATTTTCCAAGCAAAGCAATATTCATACATCTAGTCTCTAAAAACCCTAACCCCCCATCCTCCTTAGGCCGACACATAGTTTTCCACTTAACCATATGATATTTTTTCTTCCCCTGAAGACCCTCCCAAAAAAACCTACTCCGAATCTTGTCAATCTGCGCATGGATAGCCTCAGGCAGCAAAAACATACTCATATGGTACAACGGGATACTATTCAAACAAGAGTTAATGAGTACCATTCTACCTCCATATGAGAGGTGCCCACATTTCCAGCTAGCCAACTTCTTACCCACTTTGTGAACCATTCCCCCAAAATCATTAACCGACGGTTTGGAATGACTAATGGGAAGACCAAGGTAAGTGATAGGGAAAGAACCCAAGTTACAATTGAAGAGGTTGGCAACCCTAAGAGCCTCCCCCTCAGAGACACCCAAAACAAACACTTCGCTCTTATGATAGTTCACTTTCATGCCCGACAAAGCTTCAAAGCAGTAAAGGATAAATTTAACCGTTATAAAATTTTTATCATCTAACTCAAACAACAGCACAGTATCGTCAGCATACTGAAGATGAGTCACACCCCCCTGCAAGAGATGAGGCACTAAACCAGTCAACAGCCCATTATTTTTTGCTTTGTTAAGTAACTCAGATAGAGCGTCTACCACCAAATTAAAAAGAGCAGGGGACAGCGGATCCCTTCCTCCGTTTATGTTAACAGCCACCCTCCCCCCGGTCACCACAGTTTGAACCCACCCGATCCACTTTTCATGAAAACCCTTCCTCCGTAAAACCTCAAATAAAAAACTCCAACAGACCCTATCGTAAGCTTTTTCAAAATCCAACTTCAAGATAACCCCCTTTTGTTTTTTAGTTTTGACCTCATGAAGAATCTCATGCAAACTAATAGCCCCCTCAATAATGTTTCTCCCAGGAATAAAAGCAGATTGGCTGGAATCAATATACCTATGGACCACATGATTAAGACGGATAGCCAACACTCTAGTAATAACCTTATAGCACACGTTTAACAAACAAATAGGTCTGAATTGAGTAATGGAACAAGCATCTTGAATCTTAGGCAACAACACAATCTCCCCATAGTTAATTCTCCCAATATCTAAAGCCCCCTTATACAACTCATCAAGCATCTCTTTGAACTGAACACGGAACACATGCCAGAAAGCTTTAAAAAAATTGACAGAAAACCCATCTGGGCCAGGGGCAGTATTAACCTTCATCCCCTTAATAGCTTTGTCAAGCTCTGCAAAGGAGAAGGGGCTGACCAGCAAAAGATTATCCACCTCACTAACCCTCTTATTCCTCCCCCAGAAGTGACAATTCAAATGGCACGGCAACCTCTCCTCACTTCCAAACAATTTTTTATAAAACTCATATATATGATTTTTAAGCTCCTCAGGATCGTTAATAACTCCCCCATCACTTTCAAGAAAAACAATACTCGCTTTTTTCTTTCTGGCCGTCGCCATTCTATGGAAGAAACTAGTATTGGCATCACCCTCTAACAGCCACTGCTGTCCACTCCTTTTCCCCCAATACTCAGCTTCCTGCCGATACAACTCGCCTAACCCCCTTTCAAGCTCATAACGTTCCCCCCACCCCTCTTCATCTAACCCATCAATATCAGCCCTGCTATCAAGGTCCCTGATGGAATGAAGAATCTCCTCTTTTTGAACTATAAGATTTTTCCTCCAATTGCCACCCCAACCCCTCAGCTTCTTCCTAATACTATTACCCTGTCTTTTCCAAAAATCTAAAATTCTCTCCTGACCTCTCTTAGGCCAGATGGACATTAACCACCCATGAAAACCCTCTACATCTAGCCATGAGTTCTCAAATTTAAATCTGGGCCTAATATCACAAATCTTCCTGTCCAAATCCACAATGAGAGGACAATGATCAGACCCCACAAAGGGTAAAATAACAACAACAGCCAAAGGGAACAGATTCACCCAAGAATTGGACACCAGAGCTCTATCAAGAACCTCTCTGGTAGGACTAGCCTGCTTGTTAGACCAGGTAAATTTTCCCCCAATTTTATTAAGCTCCACCAGCTCATTGTCATCAATAAACTTATTAAAAGCATCAACCCATCTCCAATGCACCACCCCCTTGGACTTCTCATGGGAAGCCCTAATCAAATTAAAGTCTCCCCCTAACAACACAGCATTAGTGAGATTAGAAAGCTTCAACTCCAACTCATGAAGAAAGCTCTCTTTCAAGTCATTCAGGACAGGACCATATATATTAACTAACTCCCACATATGACCCCCAAGCTTCATCTTCATAGCAATAGCAATAAAAAACACACCCTGATCAACATTCAAAATATCCACTAAATCCAAATTGACTCCCATCAAAAGACCACCAGAGTGACCCACAGAAGGTTTGGTAAGCCAGAAAAAATTCCTATTAGAACAAAAGCTATTAAGCTCCCTATCAGAGAAAGACTCCCTTAAGGTTTCTTGGATACATACAAAATCACATTTGTACTTAAACATAATATCAGAAAACTGTTTCCGTCTACCACCATTCCCCAGGCCTCTAGCATTCCAAATCAGAATTTTCATGATTAACAGATGAAGATTCAACCAACAAATCTATATGTCCTTTTTCATTAACCCCCTTAGCTCCCACTTCCAATTCATCCCCCACACTATCCCCTACCTGATCATGAGACCTATCAGTCTTCTTTTGTTGGAGAAAGCACAATTTGGCCAGAGCCAACTCTTTAGCTTTTAATAAAGCAATGTGAGCATCTATATCCATGTCAGACCCCCCCAATTCCACCCCCACTGTATTAGCAATATTTTTCAACACAACATTATCAACAGATTGAAATAAGGTGAATTTAGACAGACCTGAAGTATCATCTCTCTGATCCACCCTCTGCTGAGCTTTAATAGAAATGGGAATGCCATCACGTTTTATCCTAGTGCTCTGTCGTACTGCCACTGGAGGAATCCTCTTCTTTAACCCTCTACCTGTTTTCTTTGGCACTTTCTCCTTCTCAGACAGTATCTTCTCTCTCTGTCCTTCTTGAGATTCAGTCTCACAAATCACCCCCAGCACATTACTAACAACAGACTGCTCCAAATGTTCTGACGTGCCATCAGCAGAAACAGGACCACCTCCTGTAACCAAGCCCTCAGACTCAGAAACATTAGGGTAAGCTTCCCCACCTGTATCTATTGCATCGCCAACCAGATCTTTTTTCCCTCCCCCATCAAGCCTTGTGGGAACTGTCACCTCCACTCCCAGATTCAGATCCTCCAAGAACTTTCCAGATATAACTCCACTACCACCCCCAGCTTTTGGATTAAAGTAACAGACAGGAATCTTTGCTAAGGCATCATCTTCAGACAAATTATCAGAATCACCATCATCCCCCATCTCATCCTGAGGTTTCAGCCCCTTACCAGCATCTTCATTTTCAGGATTCTGACTGGACTTGGGAGAATCTTTTTTATCTAAGTCCATCTGATTATCCCCCAAGAAGTTCCCTTCCAAATGCTGTTTATCAACAAAAATCTTGGGATCATGAGGCCATTTTCTATTCTGCTCAAGACCCTCCAATTCAGGAACCCATCTAATTTTGTAACCAGTCAGGTTCACAAACACATCTGAGATCCCTCCTATTTGCCAAGGATCTTTACAAAGAACCCTGACTCTCACAGGACCCCCTTTCCTCAGGCTACCCCCATCAACCTCCACTGGTTTACCTACTAGCTTAGCAATGCATCTCACACATTTTTCATTTCTGGCAATCTGAGGGATCCCAAAAGCTTTGATCCACACATACTGTAACTCAGCAAAACCATCTGAAATTCTCTCTGCCTCCCTGATATTAGCTTTGATTTTAAATTTCTGAAAGTCAAAAGACTTCAATCTGGCCAAAACTCTCCTAGACTCTTTTGAGGGAAAATCAATTAAAAATTGATTCATATCAACCTGAGTCACCTTCCAATCCCAATTACTTTCATACAAATGGTTTAATTCAACTACAATATTAGACTCAACACAAATCCCCTCTTCCACAGTCAAAATCCCTGTGACAGCAGACTGAACCTCATGCTTAGAGACATCAATCACTTCCACATGATGAAAGGCTTGGTTAGGAATCCCATACCCACATAAATCAAGCACAGGGTCACCCCTTCCCCCCTTTCCATCTGCCATCGGACAATTGGTAGAAATATGTCCCGATTTCTTACAAACAAAGCACAAGGTAGGATTAGAGCAGTTTGCCTGATGATGTCCCACGAGGCCACACTTAAAGCAAGTAATCTCCTCATTCTTGAACTCCCTAGCACCCCTATACTCCCGACGAAACTGGGATGCTCCTTGACCCTCATCGCGCTGCCACACAAAGTTCCTATCCCCTCGTCTGCCCCCCTCATTTTGCCATTGCTCCCATCCCCTCTTCCCTACTCCTCTGAACCCAGCATCGGCACCCGCTTCCTCCTCCGACTCCCCTTGGAAACCCGGTTTCTCAAAGACCTTCCTCTTCCCCCCAGTTTTAGCATCAAAACCCTTGGAATCCATCTGGGAGGAGGACACCACCTCAGCAAAAGTCCTCGAATCAACAAGGCGAGGAGAGGAGAAACACACCTTACGAGCGGACGCCCCCAACTTGCGGATCTCCTCCGAAGTCGCCGGAAACCCTAACGCCAGAACACGCGGCGACAGCGGCACTCCTCGATGAATCCACACCCACGCACCCGACGCCGGCCTCCACGATTGTATCGCAATATCCTCCACATTAAAATTCCGCAGTAAACCATCATCCAGCCCAGCTCCCATCCCCCCACCCGAAATGGGCTGAAACTCATCAACAAGCCCACTTTGGCCTGCACCATTTGGCACCAAACCTCCATCCAAACCTCCAAAAACCAGCCCAGACTCACCACTAGAGTCATTCACGGGCCGCCATGGCGGAGCCCAGACGAACTGCTGTTGAAAATCCACCGTCGCCATCCAGATCGCTCCCGCCCCGTTGCACGTTTCTCCTCTATGAGTGATTCACCGAGTAATGAGTTCCAAATCCAAATCATCAATTTGTACCAGCTTACACCTGCATGTTCTTGATGGGTAATCTCCCCGGAATCGCTAGTGCGAGCTGGGTTACAGCTTCACCATGAGAAAGAAATGTAAGATTGATCGATGCAGGGACGCTAGTCATCTGCTTCTGCTGTCAGCTAGTAGGAGACGACACCCCATTGTGTGCCTCACACAGTCACTGAACAATTCAGCAACTAGTTTCAGAATTCAGATCAACAAAGTTCATCTGTGAGCTTGCTTTCAATTAGCATAGCAGAAGGCAACAGCATCTGGAAACTACGGGGGTAATTCGAAACAAGAGAGAAGCTGAATTCTTGAAGAGTGGTGTGCTTTTCTTGAACTGTGGGTTTTGTTTGCCCCCTCTGTATTTCTAACAAGAGAGTTGAGTATTGTGGGACTTGAAATACATACAACAGCCATGAAATCTTGAGAGAGAGAGAGAGAGAAAAAAACGAAGGAAAACAAAACAAAAGGAGGAGGAAAGCAACTGATCTAGTGATTGTTCATGATGCAACAGCTGCTCTTGCATATGCAACTGGCAACGACAGCAGCTTCTTCGCCTTGCCTACGTAGGCGCGCTTGGTGAAGTTGTTGTAGTCATTAGCTTCAATAGCATCAAGGATCTGCCTGTATAGCCATAAAGATGCCAGAACCTGCAAGAGAATAAACATCCAAGTGGTAAATATACTGAGGCTTTGTAATTTACAACTTTAAAGAGAAAATTTTGGATATGAATTTCTAGCCTCGCATACCGGCCATCTACTCGCGGAGTCTAGATGCGCAACGCCATTCTCAGCCTCATCAAAGAATAACCTTGCACGCTGAATCTGGCCCTTCATGAACTTCCTCCATTTATCAGTCACTTTCCCTCTGAATATGTCATCTTCTGTCAGATCTGCCTCTGCTAATTCATCCAATGGGAGGTATATTCTTCCCCTCCTTGAGCTGAAATTCCATTCACAACAAACATATTGCATCACCATCAACCAAAACAATTTCTTGAAGTGTGACAGGTCGATATGCATACGCCTTACAAATAATTTGGGCGCACTTCATCATCAAAATTAGTAAATGCATCGACACTTACTCTTCGCCTACATCTCTGAGGATATTAGTAAGCTGGTTTGCAATCCCAAGAGCTAGTGCTGCATTGTACACGCTCTCGGTTGAGGCCTTAGAGTCCGGGGCAATTCCCATCACGGGTACTGTCATGAGACCAACTGTACCAGCAACGTAGTAGCAGTAGAGGTAAAGCTCATCAAAGCTTTTGTATCTTGATTTCCACAGGTCAAGCCTCATGCCTTCAATCATGTCTTTGAATGGCTGTAAAACAAAAGAGATGCGACGTTTCAGAGACATCGGAAAAATGCACATGACTGATTAATTGTGCTGAATTTTATAAATAAAAAAGGCGTCTCGGAAACGCTACAGTAGTTTTGCTAGATGTACCTGGATATCTACTGGAAACTTCGACACCGTGTCTGAGAGGGCTGCATCATACATATCATAAGGACGGCCTTCAAAGAGATCCTCTAATCTCTTCTCCCATCGATCGAGTGCCTTCGGCGTAATGTAAGACGAGTTAGGGCCATCTACTAGCTCATCAGTTCTTCTGCACCATACTGCAAGTGACAGAAACAAATTTAAGAATTAATAGTGCCATAGACAATTGTTGTAAGATGAATTTTCACAAGTAACAGGTAAATCAACAGATATTCAACTCATCCATACCATAGATTGCCCAGACAGCTTTGCGTCTGTCAGGAGTCATAAGCTGTGTGCCTGAAATGTAAACGGTAGAAAAACCGTGAGAAAACTACACAAGGTAGTGTATGATATGATCCATTGCAGGAAGATCTTAAAAGTATTAACCATCCAAGTTTCAGCTGTCTCAGATTTCAGAAAGCCACTCATACAAAATAGAGATCATAATGGAAACTGGAAACAATGTGATACACAAAGCAAGATTATAAAAAAACAACAAGGCTGTGGGATTCAATCAAGCCCATGCTTCTCCACATCAGCCACAACCCCCTAGCTACCAACCAGTCTAGTCTAGGTCTAGCCATGAGCCAATTCACCGTAGCTCTACTTTGTTAGTACATGAACAGTTCTTGAGACTTTTGAGAGCCTCATGACTCCTGAGTCCTGAAACTGGTGGTGCACTGACTTGCCTAATGCTAATTAATTGCCAATGCAAGAGAATTATTCCAGAACTACTCAGGAATGTGTCCAGACAGAGCCTTTTCTCAGCTTGAACCCCTCTTACAAATTCTAGAAGCTTCTTTTAGGCCAACAAGTACAAGAAAGTTTTAACGGGATGCTGTTACAAGTAATAAAGATTGGAAATTTATCAGGCCTTGGACTCAAAGAACCTCTGAAAGAACAGGCTGATACAATTATGTGATATAATATTAAGCAGAGAGGAACAGATTCTAGACTATATAGTTAGGTCAAGCGAATACTACTAGATGGATGGATCGAGTAGATATCACTAGCTTTCACCTGTGAAATGATAAATTAATGCGAGTGATTATTAGTTAATGATGATGGGGAAGCGAGATGACCTGACCTAGGTAGAAGGTCTTGGCGTACTCGGCGCAGACCTCGCCGCAGCGGTCGTAGGCGTCGCCGAGGAGGCCCCAGCTGCCGACGTTCGCCCAGCGGCGCGGCGCCCCTGCAGGCGGGGTGACCCTGCCGGCGGCGGCGGCCTCGTCCACAAGCGCCGCCTGCCGCAGAACCACCTCGTAGACGGCCTCCTCCGCCGCCGTCCTCCGCGAGACGGGGGCGGGAGCCGCGGCCACGAGGAGGCTCGCCATCAGGGGCCTGACGACGAAGGGACGACAACGGCTCCTCCTCGGCCGGTGCTGGTGGTGGAGGAAGCGGCCGTGGACCCTGAGTAGGCAGCAGCCGCCTCCGCCGCGGTGAAGCGGCGTCGTCCAGGCCGCGGCCGCCGCCGCCGCCGAGGAGGAGGAGGAGGCCGGCATCTGGCGCGAGCGCGAGGGCGAGGCGACGGGTGTCGCCGTGTCGGAGTGGCGCGTGGTGGGTGGTGCGTGGGAGGCGATGTGGTGGGGATTTAAATGCCAAAATCGGAATCCGGTAACCGTTAAGTTGCTACCTGCCACGCTTACCCAAACTGTTACCGACCAGCAGTTACATTATTTTTTTACAGTTGTTTAGTTTATTTTTATAAATAATATAGTCAAAAACTATAATAATATTTTGGTTTGAACCATATTTCATCGGGTTAATTTTTTCCGTGCCATTATAATTTTTGCGATTTGCCAATATGTCATCGATGTGTCATTGACATATGAGGACCGCCACAGTCACTAACAGTGGCATATAGTCAATTTCTGAAAATTATAATGACATGTGAGTAATTTTTCTTATTTCATATTACAGATTTCGTATTGCAGTAGTATAAGAGTTTTTTTACTATTACATGGCTCAATAGAATAGTTTTCGATTTTCGTAATAACAATTGTGTCGTGGGCTTCTCTAAAATAACACTTTTGACGAACAAATCATTTATATCTTTGATTCAATTGTTGAAGACCTCAGCTGTGTTACTTGTCACATAATCATATTTGACGTTGGAATCAACGTCAAAGCGTATGATACTTAAGTTTATGATTTGCATCCAACCAATCCTTATCTAATTTATTTTTTCAAAAATTCTAGTATAGTAATTGAGCAATTTTGAAAGTGTTATTTTAAAAAACTCATGATATGAATATTATTAGAGAGAAGCCTACTCTCTTGAGTTCTATAATAATAAAAGACTCAACGGTGTCATCAGTCCACCCCTAGTTCCTATAGACCCCTCTCTCTATATATATTTAGGGTCTGGTACTAGTGTGTATATATATATAATCTGTTGTGTCATGATAATTAATACCATGAAACCCCATGAAACCTCACTGTGAATAGCCTTAGATGATGATGATGATAATGATAATTATACCGAGCATATTTAATTTGGAGATGCTTCAAGTATGTTTTTTATGCAAACATAAGTATCAAATTTGTTTGTTTTTAAGCAAACTCTTGTTGT
Organism: Zizania palustris; assembly: GCA_019279435.1. Classification (NCBI taxonomy): domain Eukaryota; kingdom Viridiplantae; phylum Streptophyta; class Magnoliopsida; order Poales; family Poaceae; genus Zizania; species Zizania palustris. The sequence continues at coordinate 38,718,367 of JAAALK010000289.1, read as the reverse complement.
ATTAGTTTCTGTTAATTTATGCTGATAACTATGCACTTGTACAAGAGTTGTCTTATTAGGTCAATAATAATTTACAGCTCAACTTGTCTTTTTAATGTAATTTACCACTGGGATTAGTAATCTCAAGACAATTTAAGAATATGACATGTATAATACCGTATTAGTTGGGTTAAATTTTTTTGTGTCGTTACAATTTTAACGGGTTGCTAATATGCCATCGATATGTCACTGACAGATGGAGGCCGTCACAGACACTGACAGTGACATATAGAAAATTCTTGAAAATTATAACAGCATGTGAGTAATTTTCCCTCTTAGTTAACTCATGTGTGCATCCATATCTTATATTTTTACATGTTTGTACGAAAAAATTTAAGGCCTCGTTTGGATCCTAGATATTGAAAGAATTAGAATTCATTTCAAATTCTATAAAACATTGTATTGTATAGAATTTAATTGAAATCCAATATTTATGTTTGGACATTCCATAAAATTGAAATACGAGAACTAATTCCCGAACCTGTTTGGTTGATCAAACTATGGAATTAATTCCATTAATACAAAAAATATTGGTTACTTAAACAAGCTTGATGAAGGAACACATAGTACAATGATCAATCATTCTTTTTTCTCGAAGAGGAATTAAGCAGAACTATGAATTCCTGATTGAATTCTAGATCAGATTTGAAAATTCCAATTCCACAGTGGCTCAAACATCACGCCTCGGAACTGAATTCCAATTCTTTAAGTCGAGACCTAATATCTAGTATTCAAACATACCTTAAAAGTTAACGACGTTATTTAAAAATGAACGGAGGTAATAGCTGAGCAGCATCCACATTGACAAGTGTAGATAGCCAGCAGCAAGTATTTATCTTTCTGAATTTTCTAACCTTTTTAACTTGTGGCCAAATTGATTGTGTGGCACGAGCTGAGTCTGAAGAATAATTGTCTGTGATCGAGGCCTGAACATGGCATCGATCGACCACCTCGCAAATTGATCGAGTTGCATGTTGCGTCCCATTGATCGAGCTGGAGATATAGATATATATATCAATTATCAAACCTGAACCAGAGCGATTGTATCTTGGCATTTTCGATCGTCATCCAGGAGTAAAAAGGTGTAGCAACATTAGAGTTCGATGATTGCAGAATGCAGTGCACAGAAAGCATGTCCATTTGGAATGGATTCCAGCCCAATCTTCAAGGCCCAAGTCAGTTTCTTGGAAGGATCGGAGTTATCCGGGAGCAAAAGCAGTCAAGCTCAAGCAGATCGATCGATGACAATTCCTCTCTTCAGAACTGCAACATCTCTCTTGGTCTGACGAGATGGGAGCCGGAGAGGTTGACTTGGCTTCATTGCAAGCAAGCCGGCGAGTGAGCAGGAGCTACGGGCTACGGCGGCGAGCTGTGTCATGCCTGATGTTTTATCTGCAACAAGTTGACGATAAAAAAATCTCCATGGGACCTCACCTGCAGTGACACCCATGGCCGTCTTCTTCTCTCCCACCCTTGTGCTGTATAAAACCTCGCCTCCAGCGACCTCCAGGAGCCGCCATTTCGCGGCACAGCCCACGAAGAGGTAGGTTTCGCCTGGCGGCCGTCGCCGATTGGGGATAGATTTTGTGTGTGTGTGTGTGTTTTTGCTTGGGGTTTTCAGCTGCCTGACGGAATGGGAGAGACGTCGCCGGCCATCGCCAAGGATGTCACTGAGGTGACTACGTTTCTTCAGTTCTTCGTCATCGTCATCATCTTCCTGCCATTTCGTTGAGGGTTTAATTGGTGCGGGGATGTGACCGACGGAAAAAAAATTGAATCTTGGCTGATCTGTGCTTTCTGTAGTTGATTGGGAACACGCCATTGGTGTACCTCAACCGGGTGACCGATGGGTGCCTGGGGCGCGTCGCGGCCAAGCTCGAGTCCATGGAGCCCTGCTCTAGCGTCAAGGATAGGTGAGCCCTTCTAAAATTTCTATCTTTCTTCTCATCATCTTATACTGTAACTTGGTTGATCGAGGGTGGATTATGTGTGAAAACTTGGTTCTTTCTGGTAGTTTCCGGAATGAAGATTTGTTTTTTATGTGTTAGTTCATCATCTCTGCTGTTTATGGTTAGAACTCTTACTTACATCTTGCATTTTGAGCTGAAAATCTCTTCTCCGTGTCGCTGCGTTGGATCTGTGCAGGATTGGATACAGTATGATCACTGATGCAGAGGAAAATGGTCTCATCATTCCAGGCAAGGTGGGGAAAATCTATCCTTTTGGTTCTTTCCCTATTATGTGCCAAAGAAATGGTTTGGCATTATAAATTATCTGTACTTCCTAGAATATCATTCAATGTGATTGTTGTCCATTTCTTATGGTTTGTTGTAACTGGTCTGCTGATGGGAAGGTGTGTTCATTAAGAAAAGAAAGTGTTTGGCTAACTGGTGCATGTGGTCAAAGTCACATGAATAATTAGATGGAATAATAGATGGATCACTGACTTACTGCTTTGATCGAGATATTCTGAAGTGTATAGAACATGAATATGGGGATCCTCGCGTTTTCTAAGTCCAACACAGAGAAATGTGATTCCCTGCCACTCAACAGATTTCTTGTAGCTGTTATTCTCCCCGGATCATCGTTATAGCATATTTCCCTAATTTATTCTAGGTGAAGAAGCCACTAGCTATTATTTTTGCAATGGAGATGACCTAATGATTGGTGCTTGGGAGTAGCCTGGTTTGTTTAGTTGATTCTTGATTCTATCAAAAAATGAATTGATTTTCTTCATTAGATGGAAAATAGTTGTATGGACTAACTAGTACTGATTACCTTCATATGTGTCTAACTAGTTTGGGCCTATATCCCAGGTACAATTGTCCCTATATTATCCTGTTTCAAAGATGTTTTTCCTAGTAGTTATGCTGTTAAAGAATGAGTAGATGAGCAACAAGTTATGTATTGTTTTCAGTCAAATAAGATGGCGGCGGCTCCATTGCATTGCAGCTGTTTGATTTGCTTTTGCTTATATGAGCTGTTTGATGTATTTACAATACTATTTTAAATGTATTATAACTTCCATAGAGTTACTTATGTTTTAGTTTCTCTGTCATTTTTTTTCGCCAGAGCGTGCTGATTGAACCAACTAGCGGCAACACAGGCATTGGGCTGGCCTTCATGGCTGCTGCAAAGGGTTACAGGCTTGTGCTTACAATGCCTGCATCAATGAGCATGGAGAGGAGAATCATATTGAAGGCTTTCGGAGCTGAACTGATACTTACTGACCCACTCCTGGGAATGAAAGGAGCTGTCCAAAAGGCAGAAGAGCTGGCGGCGAAGATACCCAACTCATACATCCTCCAACAGTTTGAAAACCCTGCTAACCCAAAGGTGTAGTATTAAGTTAGCACTTCAATGCCTTGTTGATATCTGCTTTCTGAGATCTCATATTGAGATGTGATGCAGATTCATTACGAGACAACTGGTCCTGAAATCTGGAAAAGCACAGGAGGTAAAATTGATGGTTTTGTTTCTGGCATTGGGACAGGAGGCACCATAACTGGAGCTGGACGGTACCTCAAAGAGCAAAATCCTAATATCAAGGTAAGAACCAGAAAACATTACACTTCAGTTTTAGCTGCTACTTTGACTAATTAATGTTCCAGGTTTTGTTCCTTTATGAAAAATAGTATCTGATTTTATTTAACTATTTTTTTGTTATGTAAGCTCTATGGTGTTGAGCCAGTTGAGAGTGCTGTCTTGTCTGGTGGAAAGCCTGGTAATAAAGAGTCGATCATAATTTCATCTCATTGTTTTATTTTTGTTTCTGATTGTGAAAGACACAAAATTATAAAAATGTTCATTGCACTTTAATTTTCCCACAATGACAAAAATACTAAAAAATGTCTTAGGAGTTCCTCTTTTATTATTTCTGTAATTCTGTTGCCCAGGACTTAGTCATGTGAAATATATTGTCAAGGAGGGAGAACAGATGGCTGCGCATTGAAATCAAAATTATTACGTGGTTGATAATTGTTGATATATTCCCCTAAGGAGTCCTTTTTTGTGGTCAATAGTGTTATTAAGAAAGATATGATACCTCTCAAGAGAAAAGGATATCCTTCTGAAGAAGGGACCTTGTGAACATTTTGCACCAAGAAATTTTGCTATCTTTCTTGATTGATGTTGCTTGGTTTGGACTCTTTCAGACTTATTTGTCATAATGTAGGTCCACACAAGATCCAAGGAATTGGAGCTGGTTTTATTCCTGGGGTTCTGGATGTTGATCTCATTGATGAAGCTGTACAAGTATGTTTTACCTGCTGTATTAAGTTGAGCACAAATTGTCAGTACATTATTTTTACTCAATTGCTCCATAGCTTTACTTTTCTCCTTTGTTGACAGAAGTTAGTAGTTGATAACCTTGGCTAACCTTTTGGCGCATTCAATTGCTTGCCAGGTTTCAAGTGATGAAGCCATTGAGACTGCAAAGGCTCTTGCTTTGAAAGAAGGGTTGCTGGTATGTTATGTGTTTGACTTTTGTCTATATTTTATCTATCACTAATCTGTAGTGCACAATTTGCTTTTGTTAAGCGTGTTATGTAGATCAATTGGATTATACCTTTGCCTAAGTCATTGATCTTCTTCAAAGCCTTTAACCAAAGCAAGTTCGGGTAGGCTAGAATTGAAACTTAATCTTAAATTTCATCCTCATGTGAGTCGCTAGGTTTTTCATTGACTCGTCAAGCCTATCACAACCTTTTAGGGCCTGTTTGGGAGCCCGCAATCCCGGCCCATTCCCTGGAGATGGGCCGGGATTTAAATCCCGTCCCATCTCCAGGGAATGGGCCGGGATTGCGGGCTCCCAAACAAGGCCTTAGGGAAAATGGATCCTCTCTTCTTTACTAGGACTTGGGACCTGCTATGTTGAGATAACATAGGCCGAGTTTTAGTCATTGATGATGTAATTATTTTGTAGGTTGGAATATCTTCTGGTGCAGCTGCGGCAGCAGCCATCAGGGTCGCTCAGAGGCCTGAAAATACAGGAAAACTTTTTGTTGTAAGTGTTGCATTTCCTCTTGTGAATCTCTAATGTGTTGCAGCTTAAACCTGCTTAGCTGGACCTGCATGGAGCCATGGACTTCCCAAAGATTCATCTAATTCTTTAATTGATGCAAATGAGTACATAAAGTCCAAATTTGCACTTCAGTAGTGTGCTACATATACTAATCCTAGTTGTACACTAGTTTTGTCCATGCAACATCTATAATTTTCACTTCTCTTAGCACAAACAACTGTCCAAAACAAGCTATGTCCATGTCTATTTGTTTCATACTTTCACCATGTACATCTCCACACCAACATCCTTCCTCAATTCAGGTTGTCTTCCCAAGCTTTGGTGAGCGCTACCTTTCGTCGGTTCTCTTCCAGTCCATCAAGAAGGAAGCCGAGAACATGGTTGTCGAGTAGACACGAACACGCAATCTTTGGGAATCCACACTTACACAGGAATAAAACCTTGGCATACCTGCTTGTGTCGATTAAACATACTTTGTCCTTCCATTTCGAGTCTTTCTACTTGTGTAGCAATGAGGAACATGGTGTGATTGCATTGTGGTGTTAACCTTTACATTGCACTTATCACTTGTCTGGCAGTGTGAGTGAAATAATAAAGCATCACATCATGGTTTGTCTCATGTTTTGATCTTTCTCTGAACCATAAATATCCTCATAAGAGAACAGCAGTGCACTTAAGAATGACAAGTGTTCCACCTGTTCATGGGCCATGGCCATGCAACACACAAACAAATGTTGCACCTGCTCACAGACCATGACTGACTGACAAAGATAGTACTGGTGAACATTGCTGCTGCTGCTGCTGCTAACTGTTCTTGGCAGGAGAAAAGAAACCAAGATGAGTCAAAAAGGTGTTAGCACTGCCAGGGTCAGGGTGGATGGAGTGCATCATTCATTGGTTCCTGTATAAATGGAGCATTGGAGCAATGGAGCCAAACCCACACAGATTTGATAAACCTTGGTTGGAAGCCTGGAACCTACACCTGTTTTTCTAGGATTTAATATAATCCAAACAACCAACATGGTCAACATCTTTAATGAGTTCTTTTTAAAGTATCTTGAATGAATTGGGGCTGCTACTTGACTTGCAGTTTTCTACTGCTTTCTTTTGGTAGTGGTAGGATCATTCATTTCTTCAGCACTAGGACTAGTCCAAGACACAGCTTTGCAGTTTTGCTGCTGGGCATTTGGGGAGAGGAAAAACTGTGAAGGAATTATAGAAAAGGGTGAAACACTTGAAGAGCATGAGAGGGGGAGTTTCTTCAGACAAGTACAGATATATGAAGCAAGATTGCACTGGTGAGCATGGCAATGGCACACAAGTGCACAAACATGATGAGTTTGCTTCAATGACGAGGGCATTGCTGTGATTGACCGAAAAGAACTCAAGGAAAGGAAGGGCCATCATCCAACATGACAAAAGAACAGCAGAAAGGTAGCCCAAGACTTTGCTTTCCCTTTGCTTTCAGACTTGAGTGAGCAGCACGAGCATATTTGCATCATCACCAGCCATTGGAATTGTCTCCAGTGAACCCTGTTGAGAGATCTCTCAACTGAAGATAAACTCTGCTCTGAAAAACCTGAAGCCTGATGAACCACATTGATCATTGCAGTGCGTCTGATCTACTGCTGAGAAGAATTTGCTACCAGGAAATCTGTCAGCTATGGCATTGTTGCATTTGCCAAGATTTGCTCCCATGGGGATCAGATAACAGTGGTCCAGATTTTACCACGTAGCATGCAATTTTCAGATGACTGGGACTCATGGCTGGTGAAAGGATATGATATGATTTGCACCAAAAAAAAATATACAAGAGAAGCTCTCAAGGTTTATCATTTCTACAATGCTTATCCTGCAAGACTGCTACCTAGAAAAGTACATGCAAAGATCATGGATGGTGAGGAATAATAGCTTCTGAGGCTGCTCTACTTCAATCCTGCAAACACATTCAGGGGGTGTCAGAACATAGCATACTGCAAGACAACGGTGGTGTAACAATGTAGCAACCACCCATTGGTATTGAACTGACGATCTCCAACAAGTAGCAAATTAATTTCTTAAGTAAAAGACACCATAAAGGTAACAAAGAGTTGCACTGAGACCTAACTAGATTCTGCTTTAATTTTTCTCAGCATCTACAAGGCGACAACTAAAGAGCCCTCAGGGTGGCAGATTGAGGCGTTCTTGACCATCACTCCATCAGCTCACTTGCATTCTATGAGCAAGAAGCCCCCGTGAAATTCAATGCAACAAGAGTAAGATGTTCCTGATCATCATATTACTTCTACACCCAAAGAGCACCTAACACTCAACGCAACCGATTGAGATGTCCCTGGCCATGAGCTCAGTTCTCTGGGTGTGTGATGGACTGCCTCAGCTGCAAGACCTTCTTGTGAGAATTGGAGTGCACATCACTCACAAAGGTTGGAGAATTAGCAGGCCTATATTCTGGCAGCAGCCTGCCTGACTTGAACCTCACGCCGCAAGCGTTGCAAAGAGTCTTAGGCCCCGAAGGACCGGTCCTCCACTGTGGCGTCTTGTAGGACATGCAATGGGTGCACCTCTTCACCGGCTCCTCCGGTGGCAGCTCCTCATTCACATACACATCCTTCTTGATCTTCTTATCTCTACGTCTTCCTACGTCCCGTGCCCTGTCAATCTCTTGGCAATGGTACTTCCTGGCAATGGTGGTGAGCCTACTCTTGGCCTTGATCCTCAGACCACAAGCATTGCACACAAGCCCTGATGGACCATCCCTCCACTGTGGTGTTTGGCTGGTCAAGCAATAGCTACACTTCCTCATCTTGTACCTCTCTTCCTCATGCTCTTCTTCTTGTTCTTGCTGTTGGACAGGTTCATGGTCTTTGTCCTTGTTGGGGAGGATGAGCTCACTCTCTGCAAGCCAATGCTTCTGATCGAGCAGGAGCAGCGGCGGCTCGACAAACAGTGTGATGCAGTGTTGGTCATCGGCGTCGCTTATAACAGAAGCCAAGCTCCTTTTCTTTTTTCTAGCATTGTATGAGGAGCGTGGTGGCAACTCAGGTTTTGCAGCACCTTGATTTGACATTGCCATTGGTGCTTGTTCTGCAGAGACAGCTCCTGTGCAGGATGAGGAGGTAGACAAGCAGTCCTCCACATATACAGAAAGCCATTCTATGCCACTGTCATCACTTTCCTGCAAAGTATGAAGAAAAAATAGTTAGGCAAGATTGGCAATGACCAAATCAATTATCTACTACATTACTTTCAGGGAACTTTAGCTTTGCAATGCTCTGGTTCTACAACTAAATTGCTACACTGTAGACTACATGCTAGTCATGAGGCTTCCAAAATCCCCCCAAAAAGGGGAGCTGAAGCATGGTATAATCAACTTTTCCAAAATGTTTTCTGGTGAAAAAATAGCAAAGATAACACTCCAGAGGCAAATATCAGGCTGTTTCTGGTATTTGGCAGGCATAAACTGAAGTTGGTGTGTTTCAAGCATCTATAAATGCTGCATCTACAAATGTAATTGTGCCAGGGAGGCAGGGAATACAAACCACTCTGCAGTTTCTCTGTTACAATTCCAATTAAACACTATATATAGTGGGCACACAGCAGGATCAATTGCAGTAAATGCTATCGTTGCAACAAACGAAATGAAAGCTCCAGACCAAAATGGGGGAGAAAGGTGTGTAGGCCCTTTGCTGAATTGCAACAGTTAAGCTTCAGAATTACACATTAAGATCGAATCGTCCCTAAAAGAAAAGAGAAACATCGCCGTCACTATCTTCTCATGCACATCACCTCACAGCGACTAAAGGATTTTTTTTTCCTCCCCGTGACCTCACAGATAAGAAAACGACCAAAATGGGACAGATTTCATATTGTTTAGTTGCAAGGATGTCATGAAAACAGCATAAACTCTAGCCTCGTGGAATTTTTCGGCCATGAAACTCTCTGGGGAAAATGACCGTGGAATTGCAAAAGGGGCTTGAAAATTCACCATGGACAGGAGAGCAAAACAGCAAAAGAAACACTGGAAAAAAAAAACTTCATTTCCCTTTAAGAACACACTAGAAGAGAGAAAATTCATCCTAAAGGGAGAAGAACACTGGTAAGAAATCAAACCCTAGGCCGAGGCACAGCAATCTAAAGAAACCATAGATGAGAACACCAAAGGGCCACAGTTCTTGAACAAAAAAAAACACATAAACCCCAAGGTTCATCAACAGCTGCACCCCTAAGCAATCTTCAACCAGAAAACTCCCCCAACAAAGCATCCAATAACCAAAAAAAAACTATTTTTCTCTCGAATTCCTCCTCGCCGCAGAAGAAGAACTAACTGCAACCTCACCCGCGGGTTCCTGACAACAAAATCGCAGCAAACACACCCACACCCACGCGCGCGCACAGAGAGAGGGAGAGCGCGAGAAGAGAAGGGACAAGGGAAAACAGCTAGCTAGCTAGCTAGCAGCCCCGGAGCACTGACCATGGAGGGCTCGTGCGGGAACAAACCCCCCAGGGAGGAGGCGGCCGCTTTCGGTGGGTGCACATCCATGCAGCACAGGCACAGGCAGCGGCGAGCCGGACGCGGAGAGAGGAGCGGAGGGGGTAGGTTTCAGCGAGAGAAAGCTTCGGTTTTTATGGGAAGACGAGGGCAACGAGCCGATAAGTCTGGCTCTGGCTCAGGCTCAGGCTCAGGCTTAAGCCGAGCCGTCATGTTCTTCAGATAAAGTAAAATAAGATGAAATAGATTTATTCTGCTTAAAATGAATATTTTATCTAGATTTGAAATATAGTTGTTCTAAAAAAATTGTCAAATGAAATTGTCCAAAAAAAGGATTAGAAGAGCAAATAGAAGAACTAAATAGGTATTGGTTATTAGTGAATATTAAAATAAACTTTGTAGGTATTCTTGATAACGGTTATTAGTATTAATAGGAATAATTAGGCATAATTTCGTTTGATTAAAAAGAACATGTACTACTTTATAATTTATAAAATTTTAAAATATTTTTTAATAATATAATTTGTTAACAATATTTTAGACTGTACGTGTGGTCTCAGCTAGGCTCGAGACTGTACGTGTTTAGATTATATTACCTTTTTTGAAATTCATATATAGAAGAATTAGAAAGGACAAAATGAAGCAATTGACTAGAGATATCTGCAATCAATGCGTGAATCTGCAGCAAATCCGGTTGGTTTTCTCATGCTCTTTGTCACAATCAGTTTTAGAATTTTTCATTTATGTTTGGCTCCTGCTTCCCTGGTTTGCTGCTAAATTTTCATACTGTTCTCCCTACCTCTCTTCAGTTCATAGTTCTGATCCTATTCCTAAGCTAAGCAGGCAAGAAAAGCATCATAGTGAAGCAAAGCATGTGTGAGCAACCCTCCTCTCCTCTCCTCCTGGAAACATTTACCTTACTGAGAAAAAAAAAAGAGGTGAATCTGAATATCTGATAGCATGCATGCTGTCATGGCCTTTTGCTGCTAGAACAGCACAGATCATGTGCATCTTTCTGGCTTTACCTGCTCCTCAGGCTAAACTTGTACTGCAATCTACTGCTAGTACAATTCATCCAAGCATTTTCACAGGAATGGTGCTCAATTGTTGTCATGTGGGGCCGCACTTACAGCAGGCGTAGGCGGGCCCGCGACGTGCGCAGGGCAGCAAAAGGGCCGGCGCCAGAAGATTTGGATAAGTAGTTGGGATTTGAATAATTAGTTGAGGTTTGAATAATTAGTTGAGATTTGAATAATTAGTTGAGATTTGAATAATTAGTTGAGATTAGTTAATTGGTTGCTACAAAATAGGGGATTAGCCCGCATGAGAGTCTTTTGGGTGGCTATATAAGCCATAGTCAGGGTCAGATGTAATCAAGCAAGTTCAATATCAATCTATTTCCCTTTCTCTACTCTTCCAAGAAAACCTACGGCTGAGGGGTAAAACCTCGCCGGAGACAACGGACCGCGGCTACGAACTACGCAGCCTAGGTCCGGCTACCCAGGGGCCTGAGGCCCTTGACAACCTGGTATCACGATCCCGGCGATCCTCATCCGCGCGATCTTCCTCTCCACCGCCGCCAGCCACCAACACCATGGGTGACGACCTCAGGACCACCTTGGAGATGCTCGCGGCCAACATGCGGTCCCTGCAAACCGCCGTCGAGGCCAATGCAGCGGCGATCCAGGCCCTGGCTTCCGACCACACGTCCTCCGCTTCCAACGGGCCTCGCCCGGGAACCGGCGAACACCACAGCGATCGGCCGCCTCGGTTTCAAAAGTTGGATTTTCCCCGTTACGACGGCAAGTCCGACCCCCTCATCTTCATCAATCGCTGCGAATCATACTTTCATCAGCAGCGCATCATGGAGGAGGAAAAGGTGTGGATGGCGTCATACAACCTTGAAGATGGGGCGCAACTGTGGTACATGCAAGTCCAGAGGGACGAAGGGACCCCGCCGTGGCACCGGTTCAAAGAACTGCTCAACCTGCGCTACGGGCCGCCCCTGCGTGCCGCTCCCCTATACGAGCTCGCGGAATGCCGCCGCACTTCCACCGTCGCGGAGTACCAGGACCGTTTTCAGGCGCTCCTGGCTCGCGCCGGACCTCTCAACGAGGAGCAACGAGTGCAGCTGTTCACAGGAGGTCTTCAGCCACCACTCAGCTTCGACGTGCGGATCCTCAATCCGCAGTCCCTCGCGGCTGCCATGAGCCTGGCACGGCAACTAGAGCTGCGAGAACAGTACACCACGGCGCCACCCCGCCCAGCCGGCCGTGGCCTCCTGCCTGCTCCTACCTCACGTCCAGCGCCACCGGCACCGCCAGTACCCAAGGCCGACACATCTACGGTCACCGTGGAGGGCCGTCCGGTCAAGCGACTGACCCTGGCAGAACAAGAGGAGCGCCGCCGCCTCGGACTATGCTACAACTGCGATGAGAAATTTGGCCGGGGGCACAACCGCGTATGTAAGCGGCTGTTCCTCCTGGACTGCGCCATGGAAGACGACGACGAAGAGGCAATAGGGGATGAACTGGCGGAGGAGTCGCCTACCTTCTCCCTGCATGCCATCGCGGGAGTCCGGTTCACCGACACCATGCAGATCGACGTAAAACTCGCCGACAACCCCTTCATCGCGCTCCTGGACTCCGGGTCTACTCACAATTTCATCTCCGAGTCCGCGGCGCAACGATCCGGCCTGCCCATCCAACACCGGCCCCGCCTCACAGCTACGGTGGCAAATGGCGAGCGGGTGGCGTGCGTGGGGGTCATACGTCAAGCGGCGGTCACTATTCACGGCGACAGTTTCCACGACGATTTGTTTGTTATGCCTCTTGCAGGTTACGACATAGTTTTGGGAACCCAGTGGCTGGCAAAGCTGGGCCCTATCCTTTGGGATTTTGGTGGACGAAGCATGACCTTCAAGTGGCATGGCAAGTCCATCTGTTGGCAGGGAGTGCCTAGTACCACGACGTCCTCCGTCCACACCATCTCGGCCACGCCAACTCTACTGGATGAACTGCTCGCCTCTTTCGCCGACATCTTCGCCGAACCTCACGGCCTACCGCCGCACCGATCTCGGGATCATGGCATCACGCTACTTCCGGGCGTGCCACCGGTCGCGGTACGTCCCTATCGCTACCCGGCACGACACAAGGACGAGCTGGAGAGCCAGTGCGCCGCTATGCTGGAACAAGGGCTCATCCGGCCAAGTTCTTCGGCGTTCTCCTCGCCGGTCCTCCTCGTCAAGAAACCTGACGGATCATGGCGGTTCTGCGTCGACTATCGCGCCCTCAACGCCATCACCGTCAAAGACGCTTTTCCTATCCCGGTCGTCGACGAGTTGCTGGATGAGCTCCACGGTGCCAAATTCTTCACCAAGCTCGATCTTCGCTCAGGCTATCATCAGGTCCGCATGCGCGCCGACGACATCGCCAAGACGGCGTTCCGAACACATGACGGCCTGTACGAGTTCCTGGTCATGCCATTTGGCTTGTGCAACGCCCCGGCAACATTCCAAGCGCTGATGAACGACATACTACGACCTTTTCTGCGTCGTTTCGTCTTGGTATTCTTTGACGACATTCTGATTTACAGTTCATCGTGGGCTGATCACCTACGCCACCTTCGGGCCATCTTCACGATACTACAACAGCACCGGCTCTTCGTCAAACGCTCCAAATGCGCTTTTGGTGAACGTTCTGTTGCCTACCTAGGACATGTCATCTCCGACGTGGGCGTCGCCATGGACTCCGCTAAGGTACAAGCGGTCTGCGACTGGCCACAACCCCGTTCGGCTCGCGCAGTGCGGGGATTCCTAGGCCTCGCGGGCTACTACCGCAAATTTGTCCAGGACTACGGCTCCATTGCGGCTCCACTTACGGCGCTACTCAAGAAGGACGGGTTCTCCTGGAACGACGAGGCGGCTACAGCTTTTCAGGCCCTCAAAGCCGCGGTTACATCGGCACCGGTCTTGGCGCTACCGGATTTCGCCCGGCCATTCATCGTCGAGTGCGACGCGTCGACATACGGTTTCGGAGCAGTGCTGATCCAAGACAAGCATCCCATCGCCTACTTCAGCCGACCGGTGGCACCACGTCATCGCTCCCTCGCGGCGTACGAGCGAGAACTCATCGGCCTGGTGCACGCCATTCGACATTGGCGGCCGTATCTTTGGGGACGGCGTTTCACGGTGCGGACAGACCACTACAGCCTTAAATTTCTGCTTGATCAGCGCCTCGCCACAATTCCACAACATCATTGGGTCGGCAAGCTCCTAGGCTTCGATTTCGCCGTCGAATACAAGCCCGGGGCCCTCAACACAGTGGCGGATGCCCTCTCCCGCCGCGACACAGAAGAGGAAGCCACAAGCAGCACGGTTATGGCCGTCTCGGGACCGCGCTTCGACTTCATCACACGTCTCCGAAACATTCAGGCCACCGAACCAGCGCTGGTCGCCCTCCATGAGGAGTTGGCAAGGGGGTCACGGGCTACACCGTGGGCTCTCATCGACGACTTGGTGACCTATGACGGGAGGTTGTACGTTCCACCGGCATCCCCACTCTTGCAAGAGCTGTTGGCAGCGGTCCATGAGGACGGCCATGAAGGGGTGCAACGCACCTTACACCGTCTCCGACGAGACTTTCACTTCCCCGACATGCGCCGCATCGTTCAAGACTTTGTGCGCGGCTGCGCCACATGCCAAAGGTACAAATCAGAGCACCTACACCCGGCGGGACTTCTCCTCCCGCTCCCCATTCCGACAGCTGTCTGGGCGGACATTAGCCTTGATTTCGTGGAGGCGCTACCACGAGTCCGAGGCAAATCAGTCATCCTCACGGTGGTGGACCGCTTCAGCAAATATTGCCACTTCATCCCACTCGCCCATCCGTATTCCGCGGAATCCGTGGCACAGGCGTTCTTCACCGACATTGTACGTCTCCATGGGGTGCCGCAGTCCATGGTCTCCGATCGGGACCCCGTATTCACTTCAACGTTCTGGAAGGAACTGATGCGCCTTCTGGGCACCAAGATGAACATGACATCGGCTTTTCATCCGCAGTCCGACGGCCAGACGGAAGCTGCTAACCGTGTTATCACCATGTACCTCCGCTGTTTTACAGGTGATCGTCCCCGCCAATGGCTCCGTTGGTTACCGTGGGCGGAGTACACATACAACACTGCCTACCAGTCGTCCCTCCGTGAGACACCCTTCCGAGTGGTCTATGGGCGGGATCCTCCGTCCATCCGGTCCTATGAACCAGGCGACACTCGCGTGGCAGCAGTGGCCAAGACGATGGAGGAACGAGAAGAATTCTTGGCTGATGTGCGGTTCAGACTAGAACAAGCACAAGCTGTCCAAAAGCACCACTACGACATAAATCACCGCCAAGTCTCCTACATAGTGGGCGACTGGGTACTGCTCCGCCTTCGACACCGCCCAGTTGCCTCTCTGTCGCCGGCGGTCAAGGGCAAGCTGCAACCGCGGTTCTTCGGACCCTACCGCGTCAAAGAACTCATCAACGAAGTTGCTGTTCGTCTTGAGCTCCCTCCTCGTGCCAAGCTCCATGACGTCTTTCATGTTGGCCTATTGAAGAAATGGGTGGGCGAACCGCCAGCAGCTCCGCCACCTCTGCCCAACATCCATCATGGTGCGGTGGACCCGGCACCAGAACAGGTGGTGCGCGCCCGTATGGCTAGAGGCGTCCGTCAAGTGCTTGTCCACTGGAAGGGCCAGACCGCGGCATCGGCGACATGGGAAGATTTGGACTCCTTCCGCGACAAGTACCCCGACTTTCAGCTCGAGGACGAGCTGGATCTCGAGGGGGGGAGAGATGTCATGTGGGGCCGCACTTACAGCAGGCGTAGGCGGGCCCGCGACGTGCGCAGGGCAGCAAAAGGGCCGGCGCCAGAAGATTTGGATAAGTAGTTGGGATTTGAATAATTAGTTGAGGTTTGAATAATTAGTTGAGATTTGAATAATTAGTTGAGATTTGAATAATTAGTTGAGATTAGTTAATTGGTTGCTACAAAATAGGGGATTAGCCCGCATGAGAGTCTTTTGGGTGGCTATATAAGCCATAGTCAGGGTCAGATGTAATCAAGCAAGTTCAATATCAATCTATTTCCCTTTCTCTACTCTTCCAAGAAAACCTACGGCTGAGGGGTAAAACCTCGCCGGAGACAACGGACCGCGGCTACGAACTACGCAGCCTAGGTCCGGCTACCCAGGGGCCTGAGGCCCTTGACAATTGTTTTCAGTAAAACTACATTACTTCTGACTGAAAAGAGTACAGGTGTTATTACTCAAGAACAACCTCATCTGCAAGTTAGGAGTTAGGACCATACAAATCAATGAATCATGGTGACAAACTACCAGTCCAGGGCCTCTTTGCTGTTACTGGTTAACAGAAATATCTGGATGAGGAGAGTTTTCTGTCACTCCATGAGGGCACACAATAATTCAGTATCCTTCCTTGCATATACATACAAGGTCAATGCTAAATTGCAATAATTCTACAAGGAGCAAAAATATTTCCTGTTGAATCCAGGGATTATAAAAGCAACAGTTAGAACCAGTCCATCATCAGTTCTTTTTTAAACAGTGTGTAACATCATGTATAATCAGTCATACACTACCATTGCCTTTTCATCATCACAGGCACTCAGAAAAGACCCTACAGAACCCCAGAGCAAAAAAAATGATTTTTAGTCTTATTAGCATTCACATAAGCATTGATAGTCACAGTGACTGTCCATGAAAGCTACTCGAATGGACCCATGATGATCCGGTATGATCGATCCATCACAAGGACTCCGTGCGGATTAAGACAACAGATACTGCGTTTGAGCTCTCGTGTAAATGGATCACAGATGGATGGTAAAGGCTCCTCAGGAAGCCAGACTCTATGTACACTTGGAGGCTGGAGCTGGCAGCCAACAACAGGATCTCAAATTCTGCTTCCACAAGTCATCTGCAAAGAGGACATGATATCACCGCAGTTAATTTCTGAAAGTGACCTCCTATAAGGTCCAAAAATCACCACAAACCAACAATAGCACAAGAACCACAAGAATTGAGGAGCACAAAGCCACAAGCAAGGACAAATCCACCTTTCACAATACCATTCAGTGGGACAAAAAAACACCTACTCTATAGAACATAACTTTGCCCACTAAACATGTATTGAAATAACACGTACCATTGTTGGACTTTTCTGAACTCTGAGAGGACAGGATATATGTTTTCGAAGGCAGTATATGTCTCATCTCTCACCTGGAATGATAATAGCTTAGATATAATACAATAGAGTATTATAAAAACCCTCAGGAAATAGCTGCTAACCTTTGCTCCAGTCAGAACAATCTTGCCTGAAACAAAAATTAGGAGGACAATTTTTGGTTGCTTCATTCGATAAATCAAGCCAGGAAAGAGTTCTGGCTCATACTGCAGAGCAACCATATAAAAACATCAGTTAAAACACAAGGGAACAGTGTAAGAAAAAATAACATAGGTTGTAGAATAAATAATGCAAGAAAATATAACATACACTGGAGAAAGCGCCATGAGAATATGCGAGGCCCTCTAGCCTTATGGGAAATTTTACATCGCAAGAACCAACAATATTCTGGATCTTAAAATCCTGATTTGCAGAATTGACAAACATATATCAAACAAAAAATAATTGAAGCATGAAGACCATGCATCAAGTTACACAGGTTTGGAATAGCCAAATAGGTACCTTGAACTTAGCAGGAAAACCAAGCTTCTGGATAATACGAGCATACTGGGATGAAAGAAAATAATTACAAGTCAGATACCTCCCAGAAAAATTGTTTTGATGTGCATGGAAAGGAAAGGAAGCTATACGGTACCTTTCTAGCAGCAAGTTTGGATTGTTGTTCACTCTTTGCTCCAGTACAGACCTGATAGTGCAGTTAAGCAACATTAGTGTATGCAAGAAGAATGACTAGTAAGTGGTATAGCTTACTTATATGTTATATTGGATTCTGAATTTAATTTCAACATAAAATGATAAAAAATCAATAGCTGCCAATATTCATATGGCAAAGCAGTACCAAGACCTTAACAGATCTAGCTAACAAAAAGCATAAAAGAAAGGCTAATCCTACCATTTTTCCTGATGCAAAGATCAAAGCTGTAGTTTTTGGCTCTCTTATCCTCATGATAACTGCAGCAAAACGCTGTTCAAAGGAGGGTTAGCAAAGAAAAATATAAGCATATTGCTGGACAAAAATTGCATGCCTCTGATCAACGTGACACGTGACAATCATTGATTCACAGCAGAACTGAAGGATACGTATGAACTAATTATTGAATGCTCTATTTTCAAAAAGAGGTAACCTTGACATAAATAAGTGATTCTATTACATGGAAATGCCACACATTAGCTGCGTAGAAGTAAATATTCAAACAGATTCTATCTTTATATAGTATAAACAACAGAATGATTTGCAGAACACTAACATTCCTCATGCCATCATCTACGGTCTACCACTCATGTGACAGCTAGAAAGTATTGTAGTGAACCATGAAAGTACAGATAATATGATATCCTGCTAGAAATGCAAATTTATGTGGTCGAAAAGGATGTTTTGTATTTATCCCCCCAGTGGATAAGAATAAATATCAGAAGGATAGATAGGATATAGAAATAACACATACTTCCTCCAGTTTCCTAAAGGAAGTCGTTTTAGATTTGTATCAAAAATTGCCTAAAAGAAGTCATTTTGTATTTTATTATGCATTTTTGTTCTCATTTCTTATGCTATCTTTACTAATGCATTGTATTTAATATGAGCAAACAAGGAAAGTATATACAAATTAATCATTCCTTGGTATCTGAAGTCATGTCCAAAACGACTTTCTTTTGGAAACCGGAGGGAGTACAAAACAGTAAAACACACCAACTCTCATATCAAGTTATTCATCATTATAATGCAAGAGCAAAAATTACAGGCAAGCTGCACAGCCTTTGGGATGCTAAAAAGTAGGAGTGAAATTTAAGAAAAAAATGTTATTTTTAAAAGCACATGTCTAGATTATGTTAATCACATCAAACTTGAAATCTAACACTATGGTGGTCTACATGTTACTGGCAAAACTAAACTTTCTGCAGGAGTGCCAGACATTGAGCAGAAAACTTAGGAAACTTTGTACCATAAATTACTCAGCACCCACAAAACAATTGAGATATAGCAATGCATGACAGAGAGGAGAACAACACAGAATGAGGAATGCAGGAAGCAATGATCCCACCTTGGGGTTATATTCTGCATTGCGGGCTTGAAGAGCTATTGCTTTCAGGTCCAACTTACACTCCAAGTTAACCGTGGACACAATATTCCTATCACCATACCAAATGCAACAGAGCAGAACAAAACAATTAGCAACAGCATTTTGTTGTTGAGCAGGGGGGGAAATGATGGAGAAAAACACAATTGCCCCAGGCCTAGTATCACAAGTTCCCAACAAAGTATAACACTTCAACAAGTTGCCATTTATCCTGTCAGGACATGCTCCACTATGTCCAGATTACATTGCGCTTATCAATGAGGTATCAATCTGAGCACTTAAGCAGGCCAAACTAGTGCATCACTAACAAATTATGAGTAAGCTTTGCCTTTTGCTCTACATATCGACTGTACAAGAGGATCTGTATTAACAATATAACCAATTGAAGAATCCCCTCTTCAGCACTGCTGGAAACTAAACCGGAACCAAGTCATTCAGCACATCCACCAAAAACAGCCCAATCCACATAAACGGTAAACCAACACGACCGCATCAAATCTCTGATCTCGAAACCCTGAAAGATCTAGCGCCACACAGCTCAACCCCCCGCAAAGGCGGAACCTTTGGCCGCACCGAGCACTTACTGGAGCGTGGGGACTATGCCGGAGGGGTGCTTGGACAGATCCACCGGCTCGCTCCCCTCCAGCGCCGCCTCCGCCATCCAACCCCCCGAGACGGAGATTCCCGGCGCCCAAATCTCAAACCTTGCGCCCACCGGCGTCGAATCCGCGGCGTCCCAGATCAAATCCGACGCCCCTTCAGGCGGGGACACCCGATTCCGCGCAAAAAAAATTCGAAACTTGCTGTCTTTATAGAGTTTCGCTTGGCTCTTCGTCCCGAGGGAGAGAGCCGCGGGGGTGTATCGTGAATGGTGGGATGCTGCTGCTGCTGCTGCTCGACTCGACGGGGAGTAGGCTGCTCCGAGTGACCTGCTGTGGCCGGTCGGAGGTGCCAAAAAAAAATGATAATTTAACACTCTCAAAGACTCCACTATTATGATGTCGCTTACGAGAGTTATGACTGATGTAGGATTATTTGAGTCAATGACGGTGAGTTCGGATTACAAAAATACAAAGTCACTTCTTGAAAAGTGGCAAATTCTCAAATCTCTCGAAAAGATAAGAATAATTCGATTTATGCTATTACAGTTTTGCGATTTCGGAAAAATGCCATTGCAATTCGTATATTTAGATTTATGTCATTTCGAAATTATAGCTTTTACAAAATGTAATGGCATATTTCAGAATCTCTAAAATTGTAATGGCATATTTCAGAGTTCTCTAAATTTGTAATGGTATAGTTCGGAGTTCTCTGAATTTATAATGGTATGAATCTAGATATGTGAATTGTAATGACATTTTCTTTAAAGTTGCAAAATTGTAATGACACGGATTCAACTTTCTCTCGAGAAAGTTTTGACTTTTGACATACCTTTTTGTAGAATGAAATGATTTTTTCTTATGAATTTATTTCATAAAAAAGTCAATGGTGGTATGTTTTGGAGTGAAGACCTGTAGCATGGCAATATGCAAGGGATGATGCATATGATCTGCAGCCCAAAGTACAATCATAATCACAGAAGCTTGATTCATCATCCGGAGCCACAAATTCACAATGTTTCCATGAGAGCCAACAAGATACATGAGTGACAAATTAAACTCAACTTTGTAGAGAGCTGGTTTGTATCGTTACTGTTTGTTTGAGCTTTAGCTTTCCAGAAAGATAGTTTCCCGGAAAAATAGTTTTTGGTTTTTGTAATTTAGGGTGGCTTTTCGAAAGCTAACTTTTGGAAAGCTAATACCATTTAATAACCTACCTTTTCGAATTGTGAGATGAAAGGACGAGATGGCCGAAAAAGGTGGGGTGACACCAAATGGGATGGTGGGGCCGAGCAGAGCGATGCCGAACGGGACAGTGACACCGGGCAGGGCAGCGAGGAATGATGGATTGATGCTGGATGGGGCGGCAGTGATGCCGGGCGAGGCAATGGGGAAGGGTGAGGCAACACCGAATAGGACGGTGGGGCCACAAGACCGAAAAAAAAGAGACAATGCAAATGGAGATAAAAAATGTGAAAAACTCACATTTCACTACTTAGAAATTCACTACTTGGAAATTAGCCATTTGCTTGAGCTTTCGACTTTCCGGATGGAAAGCTATTGGAAAGCCAAACAAACAGTCTTATATCCTTGATTTTTTTTTAAAAAAAATAATATTTTTTAAAAAAAATCAAATTTGTATGCAAATTTCAAAATTTTGCAAAACTAATAGGTAGTCGTCATTTGAAGTGCCGACTAGACACTTCAAGTGCCGACGTGTCCAGTTGGCACTTTAAATACCGACTGACTATTAGTTTTGCAATTTTTTGAACTTGACATACAAATTTTTTATTTTTTTAAAAAAAAATATTATTTCAAAAAAAAAATCTCTGTCCTTCACCTACAGTTCAGTTCAGCTACACAGTTCAGTTCAGTGCTTCGCCTGCGACATGAGCGCCGTGATCGGTTTACATGTATGTATGTAATGTAATCTTATATGTACAATTCACGAGGAGAAACTGTTAGATTGACAACGTGTAACGACATTCGAAAAGAAAAGAAATTGGCATTCAATCTGACCATGGATGCAACAATTGCTAAGCATCCAATCTTGGAGCGGCTTTGAATTGCAAGCAAGAATAAAAAAGGAGGAGATGGGAATTTGATTAGGTTGCTAATGGTGTGAGGATTGAGAGCCTGACGCAGAGGAAGCTGAGGTAGATGAGCAGGAGTCCAACGCCGACCACTCCATCCAGCTTCATCCCTCTCGCCGGCAGCACCACCAGTGCCCACACGAGGCCAGCCACGAGGAATCCCACCGCCACGTACACTGCCGTCCCCGCCGGGATCGCGTACGGCTCCGGGTGGCGGGCTCCGGCCGCCAGTGTCAGCGACAGCCCGAGCCCCACCACCGTGTTGAACGCCGGCCCCGCGTAGCAGCCGGCCACCGCCGTCTGGGCCCCGCCGTGCATGGCTAGCGCCACGTCCGCCACCAGGTCGCCCAGCGAGTTCCCCCACGCGAGCACCGTCGCGCCCAGCACTCCGGCCTCCACGCCGGCCGCCACGCCGATCGACACCAGCAGCGCCACCAGCTCCCGCGCCAGCATGTACGACCAGAGTACTGACATCAGGAACCCGCCGGCGAGCCACGGCAGCCGGGACCACCTGCTCTTAGGTGGGCTGGCTGCGTCCGCGGTGAACGCGACGGTGGTGGAGAGGAGCACGCCTGTGGCCGCGCCGGAGAGGAGGACGAGGGGGTTGGTGGGTGCGGAGGTGACGGCGATGAGGAGAGGGGAGAAGAGGGCTGAGGTGACTGCGTAGGGCTTGGACCACCGGTGCACGGCGATGTCCGGGATGGTGAGTCGGCGCGGGAGGTAGAGCGGCGACTGGAGGAGGTCGATGAGGCGGCGGGCGTTGGTTCTTGGCGTGGCGGGTTTGGAGCAGACGGGGAGTCGAGGAGGGGAGTTGTCGTCGTCGTCGTCGTCGTCGAGGAGGAGCTGTGCGGCGAGGTCGCCGGAGGTGGACTGCTTGTTGTCCGCCTCTGCGCCGCCGCCGGCGCCGCAGCAGTGGGAGGTCCAGACAAGGAGGACGTAGGCGCCGTAGAGGGAGAGGAAGGACGCGGCGGCCCAGACGGTGATGGTACCGGTGAGAAGCACGGCGAGGAGGTAGCAGAGCGCCACCAGGAGGAAGCACACGTCGCGCACGAACCCACGCCGCTCGATGGTGACCGGGCCGCGACGCCCAGCGACGATGGCGACCACGCCGGCGACGACCGTGGACACGAACAGCGCGCCCCCGAGCACGCTACTGAGCCCTACATCCCCCGCGTCCTCGCCGCCGCCGGCGAAGGCCACGACGCTGGAGAGCACATCCGGCGCGCCGTTCCCGAGGGACAGCAGCGTCACACCCGCGATCGCCGGCGGCAAGCGGAGCGCGGAGGAGAGCCCCTCGAGCGAGGCGCAGAAGTACTCTGACGCCGTGTCGCCGAGGAGGTAGAAGAGCACGAGCAGCCACAGAGCGAGCACCACCTGGCCCAGCCATGGCTCCCGCCCGAAGCTGCAGTACAATAGCCGGAGGTAGTTGACGTACCCCTCCGGCGTGCACGGCGTGTGCGACCGCAAATACCGGCACCTCGCGCCATGGTCCTCCAGCTTCTGCAGCTCCCGGCAGCCGCCCTCTCCTCTCCCCCCTGTAGACGAAGCCAGCGGCGACGAGCTCGCCGTCGCAGCAACACCACTAAAGATCTCAACCACATCGCCATCAACATTATTGGCGTGGAACACGGAGACGACGACGAGTGCAAGCGCCAAGAACGCCGCGCCGGCAATGGCGGCTGCGGTGGCATTGCGCCTGCGCCGGTGCAGCCTCAGCAAGAAAGCCATGAGAGAGAGACACACACACAAGGAATGGAGCTAGGGATTGGGAGAGAGAGACAAGCTACGATTTTGATGGCATCGCTGCAATGAATTGGGAAGAAAAGGCTGGGAACTAATTGTCCTGTAGTGGGCTAGTTGCATCTACATGTGTTCTTGGTTGGCCTAGAGAGAAACTCAGAAAAAGATGAAGTTTTGCTCTTTGCTTTGCTCTGTGCTTGAGTTTGTGTGGAAATTGGCAGGAAAAATGTGGACATAGGAGGACAGGTGGTAGCTCAGGAGGCCTCTCAGGGATCACTTGAGATGCTGAATCATCCATCTCGGCCTTGATACTGACTGCCTGCCTGCTTCTTCTTCTGCATTCCTCATCTTTTTGTACATACATATCATCAGGGATCACTTGTAGATGGAATGCAACTTATCTGGTAACCCATGAACAAGAGCATCCAGGAGAATGATGTATGATCATCAGCCAATAACAAGAAGGGACTACAACCTTGCAACTCAAATTTCTGACTGAACAGCAGTGAGAATTTCTGGGGCAGCTTGGTATGGTGAGCAGTAATCTGTCTGTCTTGTCAGAAAGGATGAATGCAAAATGTGAGCTTGTGAATTGTGATCACTGGACTTACTTTTAGGTAGCATGGTACCCAGGTCTAGGACTATTCATTGAGTCCCAGCTTGGGGTTGTCCAAAGTTGGGGACCCCTTATGTACAGTTGAATGATTTCACATGTTCTTGTCTGCTACTCTGAATTTCCTAGTGTCCATACTTCCTGAACCAGCTGTTTCCTCTGAAATTCTTGAGACATTCCTGCTAATTTTTTGTGCCATCATATTCATAGGTTAAGTGTGCTCCATTATGCAAGGAATTAACTTTGTCCAGCAAGAACAATCATCCAAAGAACAATATCTTGAGAGACAGTGACTACGGTGTGAGCAAATCAGCTGTTTGCAGTTTGTACTAGTGCAGCAAGGACAAACAATATCAGACAGGTAGGAAAAATCTGCAGAAGTTGATCCACCCCAAGATGCAAAGGATTCTCCATGTTTCTACTTGATCTGCAAACACCAAACAGTTGACCCTTGGGATGTGTACATCAACAATCTACTATTACACTAGGGTCTCCCACAGCGAGAAATTTACTATTATAACACTTAGTAGATAGAGTTTCTCTCTAATAGCGCTCACAATATGGGTTTCTCTAAAATAGCACTTTGAAGAGTGATCAATTGCTAAAATAGCATTTTCGGGGTTTTTTCAGTTTTTTAGACAAATAATTGACCTTTTTACCCCTGTATATCCACTGTCCTCCCACCTCCGCACGGCCTTCATCGCCGCTGCCGCCGCATGCATCCTCCTCGGTCGCCACCGCCGTGCAGCCCTCCTCAGCCGCCGCCGTTGTCCCCTGCCGCTGCCCCATCTCGCCAACTCTGAGACCCTACGAGCCCGGTCTCGCGACAACTTTGATAAGGGGTAAAATCAATCTCAGTCTTTGATTAAATGTAATTAAAATAGTTAAAAATAATTTTTTACTAACTTACCTCCACTCTCCTCTCCTCTCTCTCCTCTTCCCTCTTCCTCCACCGGTTAGTACTCTAGCCACCGTCGCTAGATACTAGTCCACTGTCGTCGTCCTCATCGCTGCGACGCCCGGCTAGTCGGCCGCCTCCGCCATCACCGTGGTGCCCAGCCACCCGTCTGTCGTCGTCGCCCTTGTCGCCGCAACTCCCCGTCGACCGCCCACCCCCACCATCACTGCGATGCCTCGTCGATGTCGGCGCCATGGCGGCAGGTCCCGTCACCGCGCTGCCCAGCCTACCGACCGCCCCCTCCATCATCGTGATGCCTCACCGCTGTCGTCGTCCTCGTGTGTTGCGATCCTGCTCCACCACCCATGCCATCATCGCGATGCTCTATCACCTGCCTCATCGCCGTCAGCGGCGCGACGCCCAACCGTCATTGTTGCCCTCATCACCGCACCACCCAACCGATCGGTCGTCGCCGTAGTGCCCAACCGCCACCGCCATCCCCGTGTGTCACGGTCATGCCATCCGCCACCCATCCGCCCTTGTCATCACGCCCTACCACCCACCGCGTCCGCCCCGTCGAGCCAGCCAGTCAGACTGGTCAAACAGAGAGAGAAAAGGAATGTGAGAGGAATAGAAAAAAAGGGAAGAAAGAAAAAAGAAAAAATTCTGAGAGGTAATAGATTTTTTTGTTTAAATTTGGACCATTAGATCACTAAAAATGAATGGTCTATATTTGTTGAAGGCACCATAAAAATTTCCTTATACCGCTACTAACAAGAGTGATATCCCAGATGGGTGGCTTTATCTGTTTCTCTCTGAGTCTGTTCAAAACAGGCAAGAAGGTTAACTGAAGGAAAAGAAGAGCAATGGTTTGCCTTCTAAAAAATGTCTCCCTAATTTACTGGTATATCTGTTCATGTGTTCCTGTTCTCAACCACATTCACATTGGGACGGTGATCCACGGTGTTTTAGGATGGCGATCCGCATCGACCCCGACCCTCGAACTAGAATACCAACCCCGCCCGACCCTCGAACTAGAATACCAACCCTGGAACGTGGATCGATCGCGGCTTCGACCCCGATCCATGTGACTATGAGATAGACTCGTGATGAGTTTGATGAAGTGTTAGATCTTGGACACTGAAGTACCTTTACAACTAAAAGAAACATGAAGTCTGAAGAACTAACTTTCTTCAAAATCAAACATGAGAAATATATTTGAAGCACCTTTACAACTAAAGGAAACATGAAGTCTAAAGAACATACTTCAAAAAGAAACATTGTTGATGGAAAATTCTAAAACATGAGAAATATTTTTGAAATACCTTTACAACTATACAAGACACATGAAATCTGGAGAACTAACTTCAGAACAAACACTGTTGATCTAATATTCTAAAACATGAGAAAAAAGTAAGCTTTGGTGTATTATAGTATCTCTAATAGCGCTCACAATATGGGTTTCTCTAAAATAGCACTTTGAAGAGTGATCAATTGCTAAAATAGCATTTTCGGGTTTTTTTTAGTTTTTTAGACAAATGATTGACCTTTTTACCCCTGTATATCCACTGTCCTCCCACCTCCGCACGACCTTCATCGCCGCTGCCGCCGCATGCATCCTCCTCAGTCGCCACCACTGTGCAGCCCTCCTCAGCCGCCGCCGCTGCCCCCTTCCGCTGCCCCATCTCACCAACTCTGAGACCCTACGAGCCCGGCCTCGCGCGAAGCTGCCAAGCCCGAGTCCCCACGCGCGGCGGCGACAACTTTGATAAAGAGGTAAAATCAATCTCAGTCTTTGATTAAATGTAATTAAAATAATTAAAAATATTTTTTTACTAACTTACCTCCACTCTCCTCTCCTCTCTCTCATCTTCCCTCTTCCTCCACCGGTTAGTACTCTAGCCACCGTCGCTAGCTACTAGTCCACCGTCGTCGTCCTCATCGCTGCGACGCCCGGCTAGTCGGCCGCCTCCGCCATCACCGCGGTGCCCAGCCACCCGTCCGTCGTCGTCGCCCCTGTCGCCGCAACTCCCCGTCGACCGCCCGCCCCCACCGTCACCGCGATGCCTCGTCGACGTCGGCGCCATGGCGGCAGGTCCCCGTCACCGCGCTGCCCAGCCTACCGACCGCCCCCTCCATCATCGTGATGCCTCACCGCTGTCATCACTGCAGCGCCCAACCGCTGTCGTCGTCCTCGTGTGCTGCGGTCCTGCTCCACCACCCATGCCGTCGTCGCGATGCTCTATCACCTGCCTCATCGCCGTCAGCGGTGCGGCGCCCAACCGTCGTTGTTGCCCTCATCACCGCACCACCCAACCGCCACCGCCGTCCCCGTGTGTCACGGTCATGCCATCCGCCACCCATCCGCCCTTGTCATCACGCCCTACCACCCACCGTGTCCGCCCCGTCGAGCCAGCCAGTCAGACCGGTCAAACAGAGAGAGAAAAGGAATGTGAGAGGAATAGAAAAAAAGGGAAGAAAGAAAAAAGAAAAAATTCTGAGAGGTAATAGATTTTTTTGTTTAAATTTGGACCATTAGATTATTAAAAATAAATGGTCTATATTTCTTGAAGGCACCATAAAAATTTCCTTATACCGCTACTAACAAGAGTGATATCCCAGATGGGTGGCTTTATCTGTTTCTCTCTGAGTCTGTTCAAAACAGGCAAGAAGGTTAACTGAAGGAAAAGAAGAGCAATGGTTTGCCTTCTAAAAAATGTCTCCCTAATTTACTGGTATATCTGTTCATGTGTTCCTGTTCTCAACCACATTCACATTGGGACGGTGATCCACGGTGTTTTAGGATGGCGATCCGCATCGACCCCGACCCTCGAACTAGAATACCAACCCCGCCCGACCCTCGAACTAGAATACCAACCCTGGAACGTGGATCGATCGCGGCTTCGACCCCGATCCATGTGACTATGAGATAGACTCGTGATGAGTTTGATGAAGTGTTAGATCTTGGACACTGAAGTACCTTTACAACTAAAAGAAACATGAAGTCTGAAGAACTAACTTTCTTCAAAATCAAACATGAGAAATATATTTGAAGCACCTTTACAACTAAAGGAAACATGAAGTCTAAAGAACATACTTCAAAAGAAACATTGTTGATGGAAAATTCTAAAACATGAGAAATATTTTCGAAATACCTTTACAACTATAGAAGACACATGAAATCTGGAGAACTAACTTCAGAACAAACACTGTTGATCTAAAATTCTAAAACATGAGAAAAAAGTAAGCTTTGGTGTATTATAGTATCTCCCATAATGCAAGCCACATACACAGCTACACACATGTGCTAAAGTTCTTAAATTAAGCTCCGTATCCTGTGCACAAAATCCCCTTCATGCACAAACATCATCGTAGTCTCATATCCAAAATCCAACGATACTTTGTTTTTGCAAAAAAAACCTCCACAATCACTACAACAAAACAAAAGATTTTCGTCGGCCAATATAACTTCCGTCGGCTTTTGGGCAAGCCGACGGAAGTTAAATAACTTCCGTCGGCCTCCACGAGCCGACGGAAGTTAACTTAACTTCCGTCGGCTTCTGACAGTGGCCGACGGAAGTTAGCGGGGATTTTTCCTCGGCCGCTCGGATCCCCCTAACTTCCGTCGGCCCGCATTAAAGCCGACGGAAGTTAGCTAACTTCCGTCGGCTTTAATGTTGGCCGACGGAAGTTAGGGGGCTTTTCCCCCAACCGCGCGCGCGTACAGGGAGCCCTAACTCCCTGTACACGCGCGCACTCCCGCCTCCTGCGCCTGCCGCCGCCGCCCGCCCGCCGCCGCCGCTTCGCCGCCCGGCCGCCGCCCGCCCGCCCCCGCCGTTTCGCTGCCCGGCCGCCGCCCGGCCGCCGCCCGGCCGCCCGCCCGCCCTCGCCCGCCCGGCCGCCCGCCCGCCCGCCGCCTCGGCCGCCCACCCGCCCGCCCGGCCGCCGCCCACCCGGCCGGCCGCCGCCGCCTCGGCCGCCCACCCGCCCGCCCGGCCGCCGCCCACCCGCCCGGCCGCCGCCCACCCGGCCGGCCGCCGCCCCCCCGGCCGCCGCCCGCCCGGCCGCCGTCCGCCCGGCCGCCCGGCCGCCGCCTCGGCCGCCCGCCCGGTTCGAGGTGTCCTCGTCCACTCCCCTCACCTGATCGGAAGCGACCGAGCCTTCATCGTCTTCGTGAGGTTAATATCCTCGTCGTGTGCCGATTATCTCTGATTATTATTTTGTGCATCAAGGTTTCAGCTATTTGTCGTTTTGCTGATTGCATACCATATTCAGAAGAGATTTAAACTGAACTGAGATTAAAATCTATTCTGTTTTGATTTGCCGGTTTATGAATAGTAGCGTAAGTGTTAAGTATCTTAAGAACTTCCTATTTGGCTTGATCTAGTGAGTAATCTTTCAGGATTCTTTATACTGAATTTATTCTGATATTGTTGTGTTGAGCTGAAGTGAGATTGAAAAGGTATTGCAATCTGAAACTAAGTTGGTAATTATTTCTGGCTGTTTTCGGTAAGTACTGTTCATCGTCCGAAACCATTATTTAGTACTGTATTCAGAGTTCATTTTGGCAGCAAGGTTTCAAAGTGCTGTGTACTGATTCAAATCAAATTGATTTTGAGATTTGCAATCTGAATCTCTAAATTGTCAAGTACTGTTACTGTTTTCAGTTTTTACTATTCATCGTCCGAAACTTGACATTAGTTCTAGATTCTGATTTGATTTTGAGTAAATTGTTTAGATTCATCTTGGTTCACTTGTTTGGGCCTCTAATGAGAGTGGACTGAGTTTGATGATCTGAGAAGTATGAATTTAAATCTGTTTTTGAGAATTTGATTCTGTTTGAGCTTCACTTTCATACTGTTTGAATTGAATCATGATTTTGTGTTTTTAGAGTAGCGTTGGGTGATTTGATTAGGCCATCACGCCGCCTCGGCCGCCCGCCCGGTTCGAGGTGTCCTCGTCCACTCCCCTCACCTGATCGGAAGCGACCGAGCCTTCATCGTCTTCGTGAGGTCCGTGCTTCGTCCCGATTCCACTGTAGTCGTCGCCATTTTTTAGTTAACATGTCGCCATTTTTTGTGTGTACTACATGTGGGGCCCATGGGATTAGATGATTAATTAATGTGTGATATGCAAAGGGGCAGAAGAACACAATGGTGCCCTTTGTATATATAATAGTTTGTAAGCTTGATTTGATCATTAGGAGGATTAATAACTGGTGCTTAAGTACGATGGCATGCAAAGCCCTGGCATAAAATATCTCTGTGCAGTGCTTATCTAATAATGTAGGGCCTAGCTAATGCATACCACCATCATCTCTTGCATATCTCTCCTTAATTAAAAATGTTAATTAACCTAGATTGAGGCATAATGTTGTCTTTTCAGTTTTCTTCGCCCGAACCAAAATGTGTATTATCCGTTTCTAGGCTTTGCACATAGATGTGTTAATCTTACAAAGGTGTAAGGTAAAATCAGCAAACATGTAATGCCCTAATGAGATTTACTTGTTTATTTCATGAAGACCTATCTGTATGTCTTGTATGTCTTGTATGTGATGTTTTGTTTTAATATGCAATATATGTTGTGATATTATGTATATATGATTCTAATTATATTATTCTATTAATTTATAGTTTTTTTTTTCGTATGCAATTTTTTATTTGACAACAACGTAGATAGTGTAACGAAACCTATGCGTCACCCGTTTCGGACCAACATGTCTCACACGTGTCATGCGTGTGAGATGTGTAGGTCCGGAATTGTCCCTTTTTGGACAGCCTCGGAGTGGGCGACAGAGCGTGGTTTTATGATGAGTCATGAGTCCGAATGAGATTTCAGTAACATAACCTTGTTGTTCTCCATTGCACCACTATCAGGCGTGCAATTGGAGAACAGCGGGGTTATGCTGCTGAAATTTCGTTCGAACTCATGGCTCGTCATAAATACCACGTTTTGTCGGTCACTCTTGGGTGGGTTTAGGACCTATCTTTTCCTATAGACCATGGTTGCCATGGCGTCGCCTGCGCCGACTAGACGTCCAGGCGGTCACCGCCGGATGTCATGGTGAATCGCGATGCCGGTGGGCTCTGCTTCCCCTTGCGTCGCCGGCCGCCCGGCCGCCTCTACTTCCCCTCCGTTGTCCGGAGGCGGAGGCGGGGGGTGGCCAGGGTGTGTGTATGTTGCGAGCCTCTTGACTGAATGAATGTTTTGCATATAGAATGGCTGAGGACGACCGACGGTGGATGTATAGTGGTTGGATGAAAAGTGGAGCTCACACGAGGGAGTGGGTAATCAACGCTGAGAAATTTGTTGATCGTGCATTCGCTTTGACAACAAACACTCCCGCGAGGTGCCCATGCATGAAGTGCAGAAATTCTCGTTGGCAAGACAAGAGGACGATGTCGTTGCATATTTGCAAATATGGTTTCGTGCCAGGTTATGAAGTTTGGTCTTTTCACGGCGAGACAGGCCTTGAAAAAACGGTATTAGTAGTGGAAGAAGAAGATGATAGCGTTGCTGACGATAGGATGGATGAGATGGTTGATGCTATACGACCGGAGTTTGAATCAAACCCCGAGGATCCTCCAACACCGGAGGTTCAAAAGTTTTTCGACATCCTTCGAGCTTCAGAAGAGCCATTGCATGAGCACACCACCGTAAGCGTTCTCGCTTTCGTGACTCGTATTATGGCTATTAAGTCAAAGTTTGCATTTTCAAACAATTGTTATAAGGAGCTCTTGAATCTGATCAGCGATATCCTTCCTAAGAACCATAAGGTGCCGAAAGACATGTATCAGTCAAAGAAAATGCTTTCTGCTCTCGGTATGGAGTATGAGAAGATTGATGTGTGCCGAGATAATTGTATGTTGTTCTGGAAAGAACATAGTAATGAGGTGAAATGCTTAAAATGTGGTAAACCGAGATTCGTAGAGGTCGTAAATGAAGACGGAGAGAAGGTGACGACAGAGGTTGCTCATAAGCAACTTCGTTACATGCCTCTTACACCTCGGGTGAAACGATTGTTTCTATCAAAGAAAACCGCTAGACATATGCGATGGCATAAAGAAGGTGTACGTGAGAATAATGAAGTAATGGTGCACCCATCTGATGGTGCGGCATGGAAGGCTCTAGATGATTTTGATGCAGACTTTGCTAGTGATGCAAGGAATGTTCGCATCGGGTTGGCAACTGATGGATTCACCCCTTTCAATGTAACGGCATCGTCGTACTCTTGTTGGCCCGTGTTTGCTATTCCATACAACCTTCCACCTTCATTTTGTATGAAATATGAATTTATGTTCCTGTGTCTCATTATACCCGGTCCAGATCATCCTGGAACACGACTAAACGTGATGTTGAAGCCCTTAATTGAAGAGTTGAAACAATTGTGGAAAGGAGTTGAAGCATATGACTATGACCAGAAACAAAAATTCAATCTTCGAGTTGCGTATCTGTGGTCGGTTCACGATTTTCCGGCATACGGTATTTTTTCTGGTTGGAGTTGTCATGGAAGGTTGACATGCCCGATATGTGCAAAGGACACAGATTGTTTCCGTCTGAACTTCGGGGGAAAGATTTGTTACTTTGATTGCCATAGATGCTTTTTGCCCATGAATCACCCATTTAGGTTACAGAGGAACAATTTCAAGAAGGACAGCATTGTTGTAAAGGGACCACCAAGGCGTTTAAATGGTACAGAAATCGCTGATATGCTGAATGAGTTGGTCCTTAATGAAAATGAGGATGGATTTGTAGGATTCGGAACCGAACATAATTGGACTCACATATGTGGTTTATGGGAACTGCCGTACGTCAAATCACTAATTCTGATGCACAACATTGACGTTATGCATCAGGAACGTAATGTTGGTGAAAGCATTATAAGTACATGTATGGATTTTACTGACAGGACAAAAGATAATGTAAAGGCGAGAAGAGATTTAGCTGAGATTTGTAATCGACCAACCCTTGAGTTGACGAATAGTGGTGGCAAGCCACGTGCCCCATTTTGTTTAAAACCTAAAGAAAAAAAACAAGTAATGAGGTGGTTGAAAAATTTGAAATTCCCAGATGGTTACGCCGCAGGATTTAGAAGAGCTGTGAACTTGAAGACAGGGAAATTAAATGGATTGAAAAGTCACGATTACCACATAATAATGGAAAGACTCCTTCCTGTAATGTTTCGTGGGTACCTGAATGATGATGTGTGGAAGGCGTTAGCTGAGCTGAGCCATTTTTATAGACAACTTTGTGCGAAAGAAATTAAGAAAGATATGATGGAGATGCTAGAGAAAGAGATCCCGGTACTTTTATGTAAACTGGAAAAAATATTCCCTCCAGGGTTCTTCAATCCAATGCAACATTTACTGGTTCATCTGCCATATGAAGCTAAGGTAGGTGGCCCTGTGCAATATAGGTGGATGTATCATATTGAAAGGTCCCTAAAGAAGCTTAGAGCGATGGTTGGTAATAAGGCCAGAGTTGAAGGTTGCATCGCAGAAGAATTTAAATTGAAAGAGATAGCATACTTCACTAGTGTATACTTCGCTGAGCATCACAATGTCAACACACCTGCTACACGGTACCATATGGATGAAGACCATCCTTGTAGTGATCTCCAAATATTTGGGTGGAAGGGCATAACTGTTGGTGTTTCCACGACATATTATGTAACTCAGGAAGAACGAACAAATGCCTTGCTCTACATGTACTCAAATATGGAAGAGATGGAACAATATTTCGCGTAAGTGATTCGTTTTAGTTTTATATTTTACCTCCAAATTTTATACCCGTTTGTTTACCTATTCGTTACATTGACAGTATGTTTGATTCGAAATACTTGCCATCTGGTCGTCAACCAACGGAGAAGCAATTAGATAAATTGCGTCGAGAAGGAGTAAATGGCGGGCCTAGTTTTCTCACTTGGTTCAGAGAACATGTAAATCCTTACCTTTTCTGACACGTATTATTTTACTCTACTGGGTTAATTATCTTATAATCTCTTATGATTTGCAGTGCGTGCTCGCTGACAATGTACATATAGACTTGCGACAGCTCTCTTACGGGAGTATTAGTGCCAAAAGTTACGGTCGCTACGATGTTAATGGTTTCCGCTTCCGTTCAACTATATTTGAAGCATATCGACCTCTAGCGGCAACAACTAATACTGGTGTTGTTACAAGGGTCGTTGATGGACAAGGACACGAAATTATGTATTATGGAATCATCAACAATATAATCGAGTACAAATTTGCCGGGAATAAAGAGATTAAAGTAGTCTTCTTCGATTGTGATTGGTTCGACCCTAAACATGGTACTCGTGAAAACCAATTTGGGATGGTTGAAGTCAAACACGCGGAACGATTATCTAGTTGCGACAATTTTGTCCTTGCTCATCAAGTCGAGCAGGTGTATTATATGCCCTACCCATGTGAAAAACTAAGTGCTTGGTGGGTAGTCTACAAAGTGAATCCTCGGGAACGTCTACACACCCCTAGTGATGACGCTTATCAATTGGAGGTTGAAGAGGTCGATGAGGTTTATCAAGATGATGAATTGCCGACTTCGTTTAATGTAGAGTCAGAATCGTCGACAGATTCTTTTCTCGGCGATTCTAATGATGTGGCAGTTCCCGAGAAAAGGAAACACCAACATAAGAAGAAAAAAGTCACATGGCGTGCTTTGGGGAGAAAAGGACAAATTGATCCTGATTTTGATGATAATTGACAAGTAATTGTTTTGATACATGGATATGCAATATACTTCATATTACATGTTTTTTCATATGTACAAACCTTCTTTACTAATAAATGCTTGTTTGTGCTTATTTTGAACAGGATGTCGAAAAAGATGAAGAGTGTCACGAGGAAGCTCTTCCGCTTGGGGAGTTCATCGGCGAGTACTCCGGCGAGTACACCGACGAGTCAGGAGGACACCCTATTCCAGGGTAGTTCCTCTTCTTCAAACAGACGTCGTCAAGAGCAGCTCCTGAGATGCATAGATCCGACATTAATTGGTCGGCCTATTGCATTTCAACTAGATGAGGAGGTAACTTTCAGATTGTTTTTTATGCCAGTTATAAACTATTACTAATTGTTTCAATACTGTTTTGTAGGAGGAACAACACTTGGAGAGTGCGGGTCATGAGGATGATCGGCCGGTGGGTGGCGGGCAAGAGGGGGATGTCCCAGAGTGTGCGGCACAGAGGGATGACCCAGAGGGTGTGGGGCAGGGGGATGACCCAGAGGCCGGTGCGGGGCAGGGGATCTCCCGGAGGGTGCGGGTCAGGAGGAAGGTGCTGAGGCTGCCGGCGGGTCCTCGGTAACTTTCAGGACGAGTCACTTGGTCGCTCCACCAGTAGTCTCTTCCGGTGGAGCCAAGATCGAGATTACGCCTGTTGGTGACGGGTAAGTGTAATACTCTTCTGTTGTTTTGCTTTTGTTTTCAAAAAATTTCTTTCACTAAACTAATTAACTTTATTTATTATGTATTTCTAGATCTTGGATTGACTCTCGGTTCGACGGCACTTCGAGGGTCAGACAGGTTAACCAGATATTGGGTAACCTGTGCCGTCTGCACTACCCAGGGATGCTGACAATGCCGACCGGTGAGCGGGTTCTATGCCAAACATGGGACCAGTACCGGTTCGCTCCTGACGGGCGACACGGAACTGCTCAGGGGGCGGTGTCTCATGACTTCTGGGTATGCAAGTGTTTTTTCAATTTTCTTTTAGAATTTTCGAGTTACAACACTATACTAATCATTATTTTTGCAGTTACGCTTTTGCTTGCCAGAAGTCGGCAATCACCATAACCATGCGCTTGTAGTCTTCAACAACAATGCGCATAAGGTGGTGAAGGACGCCATTTCGTATGCCCGCATTCAAGCGAACAATGCTTACTACAAGGAGAAGCTAGGGCAACGAATGAGCAAGGCGACGGGCTCATCGTCAGTCTATTTGACTGAAGAAGAATACCGTTCGGTAAACAATTCTAACTTTTTACCTCTTCGATTGTTGAGATTTGTTGTCATATAATACAAATAGCATCTCTGTTCAGGTGAGGATTCCGTGGTTGGCAAACCGCGAGGACGCCTATTTTGAATTCTGCAAGATTTGGTCTTCAGATGCATTTAAGAAGACTTCCGAGCAGAAAAGACAATGCCGCGGGACGGATCCGAAGCACAGATATGGTGCCGACGGACATATTCGCCACGCTAAACGCTTGGTAAGACCGATCTGTCACTCTCTAGCTATAGATACATTGTAATGCGACTAACTCATTTCTAATGCACAGGAAGCTAAATCTGGCAACGTGCCAAGTGACATAGAGGTGTATACCTCTGGTCACAAAGGAAGCGATCCGGCACAGCCAGATGTCTTGTGTAGCCAGACAGCCACGGACCATTTGGTGAGATGTTATTAAGAGTTGACGTAATTTCATTTTTCTGCGTCTAGCTAATCGGACATGTTTTTTGCAGGCGCAGTATGGTGAACACATGGTTCGACTCCATGGAGAGAACTATGATTGGCGGAGAGAACCTGTGGACCAAATGGCCGTGTACTCCAGCGGAGGTGGCAAAAGCCATGGACGGTGAGACAATGTTTTTATTAATGTTTTGTGTATGGTATTGTGATGGTAACTAACCCCTGTTAATGTTGCAGGTACTCCATGTTCAATGGAGTTATTGACTCGAGAGCGGTGAGAGCTCAGAAGTCAGCTCAGTCGTCGCAGAGCTCCGTCGGAGTTGGCTCCAGCCGTCGTCGCTCAGAAGAAACCCCGGAGATGGTTCGGATGAGGGAGGACATGAGGCGGCGCGACGAGCACTACAAGAAACAACAAGAGTACTATACCGCCTGCTTAGCACAACAGCAGGCGATGATCCAAGTAAGCTTACTTTAGAGTGTTGCAGTTCAAAAGTATTCAGAAATAGGTTTAGAACTAACTGATTACATTACAACATGTGTAGCAACTAGCCCAGCAAAACAGTGGATTTGACATGTCCATTTTCCAACCACTACCTCCCCCGCCACCACCACTATCTCCTACATCACCTGAGGTACCTCCTAAACACTTAAGTTAGCGTTTAGAAGGGTAGTTGAGTTCGTTTCTAATTTTGTCTATTTCTTCAGTGTTTCCGTACGCCTGGTCAAGATGGAGCCTCCGGGGCAAATGTGGACGAAGCGGGAGGCAGCGGCGGCGCCCATGACCCAAATGTGGGCGATCAGTGAGTATATGGACAAAATGACTTTGTATGTGGCTCTCGCTGTGTTTTGTGAATTTGTATGTGAGTTTGGATGTTATATGTGAATTCAGATGTTTACTGTGACTTTGGATATGAATTCAGTTATATTATGTGATTTTGGATGTGATGTGTGAAGTGTGGATGTGATTTTGGATGTGAGATGTGGTTTTGGATGTTATATGTGAAGTTTGAATGTGATTTTGGATGTGAAATGTGATTTTGGATGTGTATGATGAATGTATGTGAAATTGTGGTTGGATGTGAGTGTGAGTAGGGGAACCAGGAAAAAATAAAAAAAAAATACCAGGTAACTTCCGTCGGCTTTGACCATAGCCGACGGAAGTTAGCTGGTTTCGGCCACGTGGGCAGAAAGGCTAACTTCCGTCGGCTATGGTCAAAGCCGACGGAAGTTAGCTGCCCCTAACTTCCGTCGGCCAGCCTGGCCGACGGAAGTTAAAGCCCCCCTGGTGACGTGGCAGAGTTCGGGGCTAACTTCCGTCGGCCACGTGAAGCCGACGGAAGTTAGCTAACTTCCGTCGGCGGCCGACGGAAGTTAGCTAACTTCCGTCGCCGCGCTTCCGTCGGCCAAAGGCCGACGGAAGATAGCGTTTTGCCGACGGAAGTTGGCTTCTTCCGTCGGGAAAGGGCTAACTTCCGTCGGCTTTGGCCGACGGAAGTTGCCTGTTTTGTTGTAGTGAATGCACTTCTGTTTCTCCATGCTAGTTTGCAAAAAACCCCTTCGAACCAGACTCGTTGGATTTTGAATGTGGGGCTACGATAGGGTTTGTGCATTTGTGTACGGAGGAAGTTTTATGTACAAGATACGGAGCTAACCTTAAATTATACTAACTAGGCAAGTTAAGAATGCAAATATGGAGGAAGGAAGTAAGAAAGAAAGGAAGCATGTCCTTGCCCAAGCAAGGAGGTGACCCATGGCATCAAGCTCACTCCATGAATCTCCAATCTCCATCCATGGCGAGCATGCTTATATATAAGCGTAATATATAATGTTTGAACGTCGCTATCACGTGTGTTGATCATATACAAAGGTCGGTCGACGTGTCCGGTGTCCGGCGAGCGGGAGCGGCGGCGACGGCGAGAGAGAGAGAGAGAGATGGACCTCCGGAGCCGGGTATACGAGGAGCTCGACCCGGCCGTGGAGTGGAAGCAGGTCGGCGACGACCAAGACGTCGTGGAGATCTCCCTCCCGGGGTTCAGGAAGGAGCAGGTGAGGGTGCAGGTGGACAACCACGGCGTGCTCCGGGCGACCGGCGAGCGGCCGCCGGCGACGAGGGGCGGAAAGTGGGTCCGCTTCAAGAAGGACCTCCGCATCCCGGACAACTGCGACGCCGACGCCGTCCGTGCCAGGTTCGAGGACCAGAAGCTCACCATCGTCCTCCCCATCATCGTCGCCGACGACGACGCGGCAGCCTCGCCATCGCTCTCGCCGGGATTCAAGACGCCACCTCAATCACAGCCGCGGACGCCTCCGCCGGCGAGTAATGAGCCCCTGCCACGTCCACCTCCGGTGAAAGACACTGTCGTCCAGCCAAAGCCCCCGCCACCGCGTCCATCACCGCCACCTCAAACTGTCGTCCAGGTCCCGCCATCGCAGCCGCCGCCTCCAGCTGCTGCTCCAGAACCAACAAAGACAGCCACCGACATGCCGACACCCTCGTCACCGCCGAAGCCGAGGTGGGAGCTACCTAAAATTACCCTTCGTGTGCCTGGTGCACAGGGCGCAGCCGGCGGCGTGCCGCCGTCACGGCATTGGGACGACCGAGCTCCAGCTACTGCTCCCGAACCAACAAAGCCCGCCACCGACAAGCCGAAACCCTCGTCACCGCCGAAGCCGAGGTGGGAGCTACCTAAAATTACCCTTCGTGTGCCTGGTGCACAGGGCGCAGCCGGCGGCGTGCCGCCGTCACGGCATTGGGACGACCGAGCTCCAGCTACTGTTCCCGAACCAACAAAGCCCGCCACCGACAAGCCGAAACCCTCGTCACCGCCGAAGCCGAGGTGGGAGTTACCTAAAATTACCCTTCCCCTTCCTGTGCCTGGTGCACAGGGCGCAACCGGCGGCGTGCCGCCGTCACGGCATTGGGACCGAGCTCCAGCTACTGCCCCCGAACCAACAAAGCCCGCCACCGACAACGACAAGCCGAAGCCCCCGTTGACGTCGGTGTTGTGGGAATTACCAAGAATTACTCTTCCTGCAGCTAAGGCGCAGGCAGCGGCCGACGGCGAGCCAAAGCCGCCACCACCATCGCTGCCTTACAAGGCCGAGCCATCATCACCACCATCGCCACCTAGGAAGGAGATTGCAGCCGCCATCCCAGGAAGGGACATTGGTGCTCCAACTCCGCCGGCGCCGCCACCGCCGCAGGAGAAGAAAGACAGCGAGGCACCGGAGGAAGACGACGAGGTCAGTCGGCCATCGAAGCGTAAGCACAAGAAAGCACGAGAAGTGGCAAAGGTTGGAGCGCCACCACCGGAGACTGACAAGACGGCGGCAGCGGCAAGGGAAGCGAGGGAGCTTCTGGTGAACATGGCGGCGGCGGCGGCGGTGCTCATCGGGATCACCGTGGCCGTGTGGCGCACCTTGAGTAGCTAGAACCCACTCGGTGCTGTCCATCTCCATGCACGAACTTGCCAAGTGTGATATGTACTAATGGCATTTACATGTAAATTACCACCAACTATGTACCCAAATGTGGAATGAATGTAAGCACACATCCAAGCTTGTTAATTCCGTTCCACTATCATTTCAGTTTGATTCTTGGAACGAAATGTTTTGGTACCGGACATACCAGTATACCGTTTTGGAGTCTAATAAAATAATATAAATATATTTAAAATATATGTTACGTGTGTAAAATAGCTATTCTACACCGATCACTTTCAGTAGTAGATTTTTTCAGTATAATGGCAATTGAGTACTACTTTTTTCTCAGTAGTAGATTTCTTAGTAGAATAATTATTCTATACCTATGGTGTAGAATAGCATTTGTATATATGTTAATAAATTTTAATACATTATATCTTAAATATAGTGTATAGCTTAAATACCAATATAATATTACTTATATGTAATATGTAACACATATTAAAAAAATCAAAATACAATTTTGATCGAAATGACTGGTATATAGTGATACCGTCCGGTATCAAGCGATATTGATCGAAATGGCCGGTATTGATCAGTATTAAAACCAAAACGGTACACTGCTTAATACGTACCAGTTTGAGTGACGGAATGATACATACCTACTTATACCGGAATGAAAATAAGCTTGACCACAACACCTAAACCCTTTAAACGAAGTAGGATATGTGTAGTTTTCTTTAAAGGATTAATTTTTTTTGTGCCATTATAAATTTCACGGTTTGTTAATATGTTATTATTGTGTCAATGGCAAATAGCAACAACCACACTCACTAAGAGTTAAGAGTGACATGTAAACAATTTTTAAAAATTATAATAACATGTTAGTAATTTCCTTTTTTAAAAGAAACTGATCAATTTTTCCCTACTTAGGAGGCAAATTTCACAGTAACAAGAGTTCAAAGAGCAACATTATGAAGAGAAACAAAGTTTGGAGAAACAAGAGTTGGTTCATGTTGCATGCTTATAGGAACATAATCTACCAATGTGTTCCAATCCCAAAATATAGAAAATGAGTAGGAGAATCATACTCAAACATTGATAGATCACTTAGAGATTAAAAAAACTCCATTTTACAAGTACTAGATTATTAAATTCTGCAACAGAGAGGCTTTTTTTAATCTTATATGAATCACATACAAGTACAAGAAAGTTAAGGCAGCTAGTCTACCAGAGATATCATCCACAGCAATGCATATCATCAGAAACAGCCAACATTGGACTACACAGGTAAGCACTTGACATCAACTCTTCTTGAAAATCTGTAATTTGATCCGTAGCAACTCAGATGCAGATTTTAAACACTGCAGATTTCCACTCAGTTTACAATACGAGTACACCGACAACTGCCTCAAAACCACCAAATTTCATTCGAACTAAAACGGGTATGAGTGATATTGGCCCCCAGGGATTGACTAAGCTAAACCACAGACAATGGATCCACAGAACCCAGATTATTCAAAACAGATGGCTATGAAGACATCCTCCTCACAATTTGAAGGGAAATGCTGCTATGGAGGAGCTCACTTGGCACTGGCAAGCTGGGTGCGGATGAGCTTTGCAGCTGAAACCACGTTGGTAAGGGCGGGCTTGACCTCGCCGTACTTGCGGGTCTTGAGACCACAGTCAGGGTTCACCCAAAGGATGTTAGTGTCGAGCACCGCGAGCATCTTGTTGATGCGGTCAGCAATCTCCTCTGTGGATGGAATCCTGGGAGAGTGGATGTCATAGACACCAGGGCCAATGCCAGCACCATACTTCACACCCTCGCGGAAGACAGACAGCAGCTTCTCATCGGACCGAGAGTTCTCGATGGTGATCACATCGGCATCCATGTTAATGATGGAGTGGATGATGTCATTGAAGTTAGAGTAGCACATGTGGGTGTGGATCTGTCGAGAGGAAGTTAGTTTTCAGTCGAAATTCCAAGAAAGACAGGCAGACATAATGTGTAAGACTCTGGCGAGAGTCCGAACAAGAGATTACCTGGGTGGTGTCCTGCACACCGCTGTTGGTGATCCTGAAGGAGTGAACAGCCCAGTCCAAGTAGAAAGCATGCTCAGCCTTGCGGAGTGGCAGACCTTCTCTCAAAGCAGCCTCATCGATTTGGATGACCTGCAAAGAATCATTTAAAAATGTAAGCAATACGATCATGCCGTGTGCATCCTTCTTGAAAAGGGGTAAAGAACATTGCCTACCTGAATACCACCAGCCTCAAGGTCCTCAACCTCCTTCTTGATTGCAAGAGCAATCTGGTAGCATGTCTCAAACCTGAGCAAATGTGAAACATGTTAACCTCAATGAAAACAATGAATCACAACCTGAACAGTTTGAGGCTACATTCTTTAACACGGGAACTAACCTCGGTTGGTCATTTCTGACAAAGGACCAGTTAAGGATTGTGACAGGACCAGTCAGCATGCCCTTCATTGGGCGAGAGGTCATGCTCTGTGCTGTCTTGGACCAGAACACAGTCATGGGGTTGGGGCGGCTCACATCACCATAGATAATTGGTGGCTTGACACACCGTGAACCATAAGATTGCACCCATCCGTTGGCAGTGAATGCAAAACCAGAAAGCTGCTCACCGAAGTACTCAACCATATCGTTTCTCTGTAAAATACATGCCATTTAACTTCAGTGTGGAACAAACCAAACCACCAAAAAAAATCTCCCTTTGTCAGTGCTTCACAAGGAATAATTTTGTTCTTTCAAACAGCACAGAAAAGTTACACACTAACACAAACATACACAAGGGTACTGACCTCAGGCTCGCCGTGCACAAGCACATCAATGTCAAGCTCTTCTTGGATCTTAACAACCTTGCTAATTTCCTCCTTGATGGCACTGATGTACTCCTCCTCAGAGATCCTGCAACAGGATTTTTCAATGAGTACTATAGACAAGAAAACAAACAAGAAGCATTGCTGTGGACAATTACTCACTTCTTTGCCTTGTACTCACGGCGGACTCTCCTAAGCTCCACAGTCTGTGGGAATGAACCAATAGTGGTTGTAGGAAGGACTGGGAGGTTGAGCTTCTTCTGCTGTGCATCCAACCTAGCGCTAACATTGGTAGCACGGCGGTGGTCAGATCCCTTCAGAGCAGCCGCCTGCACATAAAGAATACTTTGAGTTTGAGAACTGGGACGAGTCATTTCGGCATGAAATCAGTACGTGTAGGCTCAAAACCTAAGGTACTTACAGCCTTTT
The DNA here is from genome assembly GCA_019279435.1 of Zizania palustris. NCBI lineage: Eukaryota > Viridiplantae > Streptophyta > Magnoliopsida > Poales > Poaceae > Zizania > Zizania palustris. The sequence goes on along the minus strand of JAAALK010000289.1, from coordinate 38,675,440 downwards.
GGACCTCCTCGTTTGTCACACGGGGTGATGACCTTCTGGAGGCCTGAGCAGCAGCATTTGCTGCGAAGAAAGCCTGTACAATATCATTTAGAAATTTACAAATCAGCCAAAGTTTGTCCAAATGCTCTCATGACAACAGGCTCTAATTGAGAGGCACGCGAATAGAGGAAATAAAAAGAGTATCACACCTCATCCTTCTGTCCAGCCAATGCCTTAGCAAGGGCATTCACCTCAACCACCTTTTGGGCAGCAAAAGCGAGCCATGACTTAATCTCGGCATCAAGCTTAGTCTCATTTACAAGATCCACAGCTGTGTGCATAAGTGAGCAGGAAGTCGACACCACAAGCTTGTCTGCAGAAACAAAATATATCATTGGATACGGCAAGTTGGTACTCATGAACCTATAACAGATATATAACAAACCACACTTAGTTCATTACCCTTTCCAACAAGGGTCTCAAGGGCCTCGAGGGTGCTGAGAGATGCAGCGAGATCATCAGCCCAAATGTTGCGTCCATCCACAACACCAGCAAAGAGGTACTTTCCAGAGGGGAAACCTGCACTCTTGACAAGGTCAAGAGTCTTGGTTCCACGGATAAGGTCAAAACCATAAGCAGACACACTGTTCAGGGATGTGAGGGTCCTGCATTCAAAAAGATGAATCAGTGTTTCGTCACTCAAAAGTATGTTAAAGGAAAGGTAGGTTTGAGAGTGACATGATAGCGGAGCAAATAAACATACTTGTACGATTCAGAAGGAATGTCAGCAAAGTATGTCTCAACAAGCACATTCAATCCAGAAAGTTCTGACTCAAGTTCTGTGTATGCAGCAGAGAATGCAGCCAATTGGTGAGAATCAAGGTCAAGAACAAGTGTGGGCTCATCAAATTGAATCCATGTAGCACCAGCTGCCTTCAACTCAGCAATAACCTCCCTACAAATCATCATACAACAAATTATGAGCTGAAGATTTAGTGCTAGCAGTCGTTAGTGACTCTGTTTACACACTTACTTGTAGACAGGAAGGATGCTGCTAAGAAGGGAAAGAAGAGGGAATGACTTCTCTACACCCTTGGCAGGCTTGGAGAGCAACAAGTACGAAACTGGTCCAACAAGTACTGGCACGGTGTCAACACCAAGCTGGACAAGGAACAAATGAACAATTATATAAGAACATAACAACAAAGCCTTTCAATCCCAAGCAAGTTGGGGTCATATAAGAAGAATACATTCAATCAAATTATATCTTAAAAAACAAGCGGCATGATTGTCATTTCAGAATGAATACTGCAAAATTTCAGAAAATGAGTTTTCGTTATTTTGTAACCTTAAAAGTGAATTCTAGTCTTTGTTCATCTGAAATTGATGTGTTCAAAATTCTCAGCAAGGGGTCAATATTTATTTGGCCATCAGCATCAATATTGAACTTGAAACGAACTAGGGCATCCATTGCTTGGTTAGCTTGTCATTTACAACCAAACAATCCGAACGAGTGACAATCGTCCAGAACAGTATGGCAAGCATTCCTTGTAATGTACATAAGAGCTTCTTTGATAAAACAAATATTAAGGAAATTTACAATTAAGAAACACTGTCACTACTAAAACTTGTGGTTTGAATAGCATTATAGATGACAATAAGCATGTATTAGGAACATCAATGTAGCCAGGCATACAAGAGGGCAAGTAAGGTCAGAGAAAAAAATCATAAAGTAGGTGGAGATCCAAGATATAATTCTAGCAACATACCGCTTTTGCCTCCTTGTATTCATTCACTGCCTTGTGGGATGAGTAGGAAAACTTGGTGTTAGGACCAAGTTCAGGGACGATAAAGTGGCTGTAAAAGTGAACAGAAACAGTTAGCCAATCTTTCGATGTTGAATATAAAGGTAAGCTAAATATTAATGTCAGACAGCTTAATCAGAAGCGACCGACTTACTAGTTGGTGTCAAACCACTTGGTCATCTCCATAGCAGGGACAGTGGCATTTCCCCTAGCCATTGAGAAGTAGGTGCTCAACCCAATCTCTCCCCCAGCCCATGAGTAGCGTTCCGGGACTGCGCCAAGCGTGGCGGTAGTGTCAAGAACCTGATCATAATACGAGAAGGTGTTGCTGGGGATGTGCTTGATCCCAGCGTCAGCCATTTGCTTCCAGATGCTGGCCCTGAGGTCAGTGGCAACCTTCTCCAAATCCTCAGCGCTGCTCTTCCCATCCCAGAATGATTCCAAGGCAAACTTGAGCTCCCTCTTGGGGCCCATGCGAGGGTACCCAACTATGTGAGACGCCATCTCTCTACATAAAGAATTGTTCTACATTCAGTTTGGTTCACACAAATCAAGAAATGAAAAGCATAATACTGAAAGATATGACCCCGTTTCGAAAACTGAACAGCTACATGGTAACGCCACTTACTACAGTGATAAATAAACATATGCAAACTATTCACTAATTTCTTTCAGTTCTCCCACTAATCATCCTATTCCTATGCATGAATAAACTAAACTAACACTACTAGTGAAGGGTGAGAGTTAGGTACACCACCAACCACCACTTGACCACTATCATGTAGGCCCAGCACCCAGGGGTGGGTACATACAACATACTACAAGTAGTGGGAGGCACTGTCCCTCTCACACCAGCTGCAGGTAGGTGGATCTTGTTGGCATATCATGCAGATTACAGACAATAATCGACTACTAGCATACAGTAAATTCCAAGTTTCCAATCAGGGAGATCAAAATGTAGGAAATGGTAGCCAGATTATAGTTCATGCGTGAGTACTTGTATAATGGTCTTGCATGTACGGATCACATGGGCTAGTACACCATGATGCATTAAAAATGCAAGATCAGACCAAAATACAGGAAAGCATAAGTCAACAGGGACAAAACCTCGGAGTCAGATCCAAAACCCCCGGGCTGGACAGATGACTACCAAACAAACCACGCATATGTGCATCTAATTCAGCAAAAGCGAAGCTTTTCAACTGAAGAACTACAAGAGATCCAAATATCCAATCGTAAACGATACATGCAACAAACTAAAAAAATCTAATCTTTCGCCCCATTTCCTGGTAAAGAACCCAGATCTAAGCACCTAACGCATTCAGATCGGATCCCAACCACCGAAAATACACTAGATCGATCCGTCCCATCCACCACCATTCCACCCGGATCAGGACGAACAGTCTGCGCCGTAACGAACAGCGCCACCGATCCCCGACACCGCGAAAGCAGCCATCTTTGCAGGTAAAAGCATCGCAGCAACGCAAATGGGCACGGATCCGGACCCCGGGACGGACGGACCACCGGCGGCGAACCCGGTCGATCCGAGTGGCACGCGCGAGTGGAACCAAATCCGAGGCGCACGCACGCGTGGAGATGTATAAAGAGGAGGAAGGAGGAGGAGGTGGGAGAGAGCGTCGCGCTGTTACCGTGGGAAGGGAAGGGCGAGGCGACGGCGAAGCTGAACGGAGGAGGAGGAGGAGACGGCGAGAGATGAGGACGGACGGGAGGGAGAAGGGTATGGAAGGGATTATTTATAGGAGATATGTGTGGCTTTTGCTTGTTTGGTTGGTTGGTGAGATCTGAATGCAGAATACAGAGGCCCATCGATCTGCTTCTGTTTCTGCTTCTGCACAGTTTTTTTTAAGCTGAAAAGTTCCATCTTTTTAATCTCTCTTTGTGTGTGTATATATATATATTAACTAATATAAAGCAGACAGTGGTCGTCCGTCCGCAGCCTCCCTCTCCGTCCACGCCTCTCACTTCCCATAAAAAACCAATCAAAACTTATACCCTAAAAAAACGGTGCAACTGCCCTAATAAAACCGCCCTAATAAAACCGGTGCAGCCCCTCAAAGCGCAAGCGCAACGTGCGCTCAACTGCCCGGCCCCTTGTGCATGCATGCGCTCATTGCGTGAGAAAGAAAGAAGAAAAGAGGAAAAAAACGGAAAAAGAATAAAAAAAATTGTATTTATATTTCAGTCTTTTAATTTATGTATTTTGCGCGAAAATAAAAAACCTATTATAAAATAAGATTCTATTGCAAAGCACAGGCCTCTGACTAGTATATATATTATGGCTATGTTTGTTTATTTCAGTTTTTAGCATACACTAATTCTCGGTAGCTAGTTAATCTGAGTAGCTGGTATTTTCGGTTTTTAGATCCTAATTCATTTTCAGATTTTGTAGCTACTTATTCTCACAAGTCCAGAATTTAGATCGTTTGTTTCCATATCAGATTCTAAAAGTAGCTGCAGCTATCAGAAACTGATACAACAGGCCATATGTGGGTCTTTTTAATTCTCTTGAACTCTATATTTTGAATTTTGTTCCTAATTTGTTTCTTTTTAAAAAATAATCTTAAGACGATGCATTTTTGAGCGTGCTTGGTTGCTTTTAAGCAGTGGGATTGTGAATTCTAGATATGGAGATACATGTTGAGTGAGATCAAACATTCGGTAGGGTTGCATCAATGATACCACAAATAGCGAGATTTTATTTGGTTAGATGTACAAGCGGGTGCCATATACTCAATATGGGGAATGAAGCTCAATGTGGGTATGTGGGTGGATTGGACCGTCCCGCACCCCACTCATCCAATTAATGTATCGTATCCAATCTTACCAAACGTTATTGTCCTTATGGTTTTTATTTAAGATTATACAGATCGTATAATTAGTGGATATAGGATTCAGTATAAGATGAATAATTTATATTTAGCGAGGCGAATATATATATACATAGTCAATATGATATAAACACTTATATGTATTTTTACCTATACCTATGTATGTAATTGGCATCTTATTATGTTTGATTGCTTGTAATGCAACTCATGGCATGGCATGCATGACGTGCTAATTGCTATTGTATTTTGTGAGACAATTGAGGTGAATTTGGTGGGTTGGTGGTGCTCTCAAGTTTGATGCTTGATTAGACATACGCCTTTTCAGTGTGGGTAAGAGTAGTTATCAACACCATAAATTAGGTCGTGCTCATGTTACCACCAAATCATAATTAGCCTCCTTCAAACCAAACCACTTTTTATTTTATTTTATTTTATTTTATTTGGCGATACCTAACCAACCCCCATTGCGGTATTTTTTGACAAACTTTTGTCAAAGTCTCTTTGGAATTTGCAAAAGTCCATCTTTTTTGGAAGTTTAAGATTATAGAAAGGCAGGTAGTAAGAGCCCGTTGAAGTTAGTATTTTTTATTTTTTCTAGTTTATTTTCAGATTTTGTAATTATTGAGTTTCACATTTCTTATTATTTGATTGGTTTTCTCGAGGCAAAAGCGATGAGACTTTTATAATTTCAAAAGGTCAATACTAAGCGTTTGTTTGTTTCAGTTTCTGGCAGCCAGAGTAGCTGGATACTCTGACTATCTAGCTGATGAGAAGCTAGTGTTTTCTTTTCATATTCTGTGGCTACTGATTCTCACAATCCGAATCCAAAATCTAGACCATTTGTTTCAGTTCAGATTTTAAAAGTAGCCACGACTGTCAGAAACTAAAGAAGCAAGGCCTAAATAAACGAAACGGGGAGAAAAAACCCTAAAATAATTCTAGGTTTTTATTAAGATCTAGAATCAGATGATTTTTTATGGACATTATTGCATTACTTCAGAAATTAGAAAAAAAAGATTTCATTAGAGACATGTTTATACATATGCCTGACCTTGAGGCAACAGTGTGAGCAGGGTGGTTGTCTCTGACCCTTTCTAGGTATGCATGTAGTAGGTATAAATGTATAATAGTAGTATATGCCATATATGTAAATCATATTTATAATTGATACATAAATATTTTAAAGTTTATGTTTTAAGTGAGAGACACCCTGATTATTGTATCCAACCAAACAAAGCTGCTTTTTCAGAAAGCATGCCTAACTCTTGCCATTGGCTATGCATGCATTATGCTTATGCATGATGAGGCATGCCCATTGGATTAAGAAATGGTTAACCTAACTAACATCTTAGTAGTGTGTTACAACATGTACCATTTGCTAATGCAGCAATGCCTAATGCTCTATGTATTTATGGCAGCAAATACTCCATGAATTGGTACAGATAGAGGCAATGTATGGAATGGTTGATGTAGGTGAGAGGTTTGGGGGTTGGTGAGATGCATGGTGCTGGTGAGAGGCAGGGGTTGGTGAGACAGTGGACTGGATGCTTCTTGTTATCTTGTACCATTTATTCTCCTCTCCTCTTTAGGATTGTTTGAGCTAACTCTAGCTCTGATATTTTACAATGATCTAAAATAAGTATGACAGAATAAAACAGTTTAAACTTTATTCTCAATCCAACATAAAATCAAATTGCTCAACTAAATGTTTTCAATTCATCCGGATCGAAGATTTCTCGAAGCTAGACTTAATATGCTCTAAAAAAACTAGATCTAAAAGGTATATTTGGTATAGCTTAACCAAATGGTCTGAATCCAAAAAAAAGAGCTAGATCACACTGAATCACTCAAAAAAAAAAACTAGTAGAGTGAAGCTACCTCTGTTTTATAAGTATCCTTTGAGCCTATGTTAAATTAACCATATATCATGCATAAATTAGCGTCTTATAATTCCTCAAAAGAGAGAGCCGACCACTAACCAATCCTCCACCCGAGAGTTTTGCTAAAATACCACTTCAAACAATCGGCTTCTCCAATTTGCCATCCGAATCCACTTTCATTGACTCATGTGGTCCTACATGTCATCCTCAGAAGTGACATTATAATCAAAGTGCACATTTTATAAGTGACAAATTGGCAAATTTTCCCCTCCACTGTTCATCTAGATTTTAATTCATACAGTTCATTGATCTTGGAGGAGAAAAAGGGCAATAAAAAGGTCTATTCCCATAAGAAAGGGACAAGAGGCTGTGAGTGTTGACTGTGCAAGCACGTGCTGATTGATTGCTGTCCATGCTGTCTTGCAACACAGATTGCCTCCAGATCATCTATCGCTAATTACAATTACTGGCAAGTAAACAGTGATGCAGATGCATAAGAACGGGCTAATGGCAGTGCTTCATGTGACCTTGTCCTGATGTCTGCTGTTTTCTAGCAGCAGTCCTCCTGGTACTGAGCTTTATTTGATCTTGGTTTGGGTTTTTTAATCACATCAGTCACTCAGTGTTGGATCATATAGGTAGGTCCCTTCAAAGTTGAAACAAGTTTGAATCTTTAACCCCCCAAAAAACAGCTTTTGTTGAATCCTGGGGAAGGGGAGATTTTCTTGAGCTGAGGTGTGACAGAATTTCTAGCTTCTTGTTAAACTGGAACTATATGTGTCTGCATTCAATGAACCTTTGCTCATACCAAACTCCACTCAAGCAAATTGTAAGTATCTAATTGTGCATGCAACACAACTCCTTTTCTCCTACTCGGAATTGCAAGTGCAAACAACACATCTGTGCATTTATATAGACCATGGTGCCAACCATCTATGAAAGCCATGTGGAGGCCAGAGCAGCAGTAGGAGTAGTGGGATTTTTAAGTGCTCCTTTGGAATCTTGATCAAATCTTTCCAATCAAGTATGAACATAGACTAGTTTTGCAATTCTTCACTCCAACCACCATGATGGGTCACCTTAGCTGCAAATCTCTCCTCACTTTGCATGCAACTGAGTTTTTTTCTTCTTCACAAGACTGGGCAAGCTAAGGGTTTATGTGTTCATGTCATGGTAGGTGCTCCTACCTCCCATGGGGGTTGGTGGATATAAAACGGTGAATGCTATGCTGAATTTTATGCACGCCCTTCATTTTCAAGGTTGCAATCAGGGTAGTTCATACTTACATGGAATTCAGACTCGACGTGAAGATTTCTTATGGTTCTGAATCCACCAATCATTTCTGTGCAGGAGTCAAAACTGCACCCCCCATAATTTCCACAGCTCAGATTTCTACTTGGGCGTCGCTTTCTGGACTTGATCTTGTCAAAAGATACGCAGGCTGCCGAAAACATGTCACGATCCAAGAATCCTCGCAAGAAAAGAAACGATTCTCGAGAGAGGTTCCAGGATATGCCCTGTGAGCTGGGATCTTCAACAAATCTCTCTGCAAGCAGAAGAAAGAGAGGCATAATTGAAACTTGAGCTGTTGCCGAAGCAGTGAAGCTGTACTTTAGTAGCTGACCAAATCACAAGCTTTAGCTTCCATGTAACGCCCTGACTTTTGTCAGGCGTTAAAATAAAATAAAGTAATTAATAAATGAAATTCAAGAAAAATGATTCAGTGAAAAGCGATAAACAATGAAGATAAAATGCGTGCTTAAAATTTTCGTTTAAGAATAAATCGTAGCGAGAGTATTTTTCTTAAAATTCTCTTTGCTCTAAATTGCGTCCCAAAAATTTTCTAGAATTTTTGGTGCAAAGGAATTAATAAAGATATAATCAATATTATTTCATCGCAAAACTCTAACATTAAATAATAAAATATGTTCAACAATAATGTTGTGTGAATAAAATATATAATAAATCATTTCAATTAAAAATAATATAAAACCAAATAAAATTTGGCTAAAGGAATTTCTAGTAAATTTCTTGCGCCTCAAATCAATTTAAGTTTTTATTAAGGATTTTGCAATTAGAATAGTAACTCATAATAATTTAATAAATAAATTTAAATTGAAAATAAATTAAATTCCTATTTCTTTCCGGTCGAGTTTAAAATCTTCATCCACGACCATCTCTCTTTTTCCGTCGTAATTCCGGAGGAATCAATCTTTTATTTTCGTTCGCGAAGTTAAAATCCTCTTTTAATCACGTGGTTTAAATTCCGTGAAAAATCTATTTTTAAATTATTTTTTATATTTTTAATTCCTGAAAATAAATTCAAAACCTTAGTTTTGTATTCATGTTCGAAATTTCTAATTTCGACGCGGATACACCATTTATTTATTTTCCAAATTATAGTTTATTCGTCAAAATATTCCCGCGTTATTTCCTTGAAAACCAAAATTTATAAATTAAATTTAAATTTAAAACTTTTCGAAAACTTTTCACTTTTTATCAAAAATCCAACTTTGAATTATCAGGAAAATATTTTTCCATTTTTTCCCAATCTTTTCCTTTTTCTTTTCTTCCTCTTTTCTCTTTCCTCTTTTCTTCCTTTTCTCTCCTTTCTCTTTTTCCTTCCTGCGCACGTCTCCTCCTCCCGTGCATGCGCAACTAATTCCTTCCTCCTCTAAACCGCAACCTCTCTCCTCCCTTCTTCAACCTCCAGCCACCTCTTCTCCTCCCTCCTCCATTTTCTTCCTCTCACCGGGCTCCCCTGCTCCCCTCTCCTCCGCCGCCCCACGCCTCTCCCTCCTCGCGCCTCTGCTCCCGCGCCCTAGGCCGCCGCCGCGCCGCCTACCTCTCCCGCGCGCCGCCCTGCTCGCTCCCGCGCCGTGTAGGCCGCCACCGCGCCACGCCTCCTCCTCCTCCACTGCGTCGCCTCTGCTGTCCAGAAAAGAAGCTACATCCCATGGGTTCCATTTTATTTCCGCCTGCCAAGCCGCTGCTACAATCGAGTTACTTCATTTCTCTTCAGCTCATTGTGAGAACCCTCCTCTCTTCCTGTAATATGTATCATAACTTTTGTTTTGTTCTTAGATCTCATTGATTCATTATATGTATGTCTTCATGATTGTATAGCATCAAGATGTTTTGGTTCCATGCTTTCCTACCATAATCAATGAAAATATTGTATCCGTTCATTCCAGTCGATTCATTATTATGTTGACATGTCTTTCTTATGCCCCGTTGAATCGTCTACCTCTTATATCATGGTTCCTTGATATTCCGCTGGTCTAGTTAAATATTGTATCAATTGGTTTCGATCCATCTACTAATCATATCGTTGTATACCTCATGACCAATCATTGATATCAATCTGTTATACCTTTTGTTTCCTATTGATCTAATTCCCTTGAGTAAATTGTTTCATCCATCGTGTAGCTTACGCCATTATATCATTGCTAAAACCTAGTGATCTTGCTGTTCTAATCTAAATCTCGTAGCCTTTGTGTCTATGTCGTTCTGATGCTTCTTCGCCATTCATCGCCTTTGTTTCTTTTGAACCGTTGTTTCTTGTTCATTGGCATTCAATAGGGTTGAACGCCACTTCTCCTCTTTTGCGAATACAATCCATTATCCTCGTTTCAACTCAAGATCAATAGTTCTATTCCACTCTATCTTCTTCGTTCAAACTCCACCACTCTTCTTAATTAATCCTTTAATCTAATTAATAAGAATATTTCATTGTTTTGCTTGATTGTTTTCTTAGAGTGTTTATCTTGTTTGTGTGTTGTGTAGAGCCCCGTGTTCCTGAAGCTTCGAAGGACCTCACGCAAGATCCAGAAGTCTTTGTCAGGAGTTAAAAGGTTTTTCAAAAGCGCAATTGGCAAGTCACAGAACCCTCCTGTGGAAATAGTTGATCATGTTGAACCCATCTTTTTATTAATTATTGCTATAACCCATAGGCTAATGAATGCATTTAGACCTCACTTTTAATGTTTAGCTAAAGTTTAGTTTAATCCCTGTTGTGAAAACCCAAGCCATGCTTTGTACTCCGTTCTCCTTGTCGCCTTATAAAATTTATTAGTTAGTGCTCTAAAGTAGAGGCACACTTGCTAGCGTTAAAATTAATATTTATTACTAGACAGGTGGATCATCTCTATATCCTTGTTATATCTCGTCTCGTTGTGATTCTGAGTTGTGATCCATGAAGCGTGGAGAATGGTGTTGCATTGAGCATGGTGGGTTCCGGGTGCAAGCTCGGAAATTAGTTGGTCGCACCCGGGGCACTATAAGGACCGGTCTGCGGGATCTGTTGCGAAGCATAACAGTACTGACCACAAGTCTAATGGGTAAGGCCTAATTCGAAGTATGGGTCGATTCAGCTTGATGCACCGAGCGGAGGGGACAAGTTCACTTAACCCGGAGTGCCAGGTGGTGGCTTGGTCCGACGAGGCACGAAAGGGGGTCTACGTCTGCCAATCGGGGTCTACCCATGATTTTCGGGTGAGATCTCAGTGGAGCGTGGGCGAAACCTGGTGTGGTTGTCCTCTTGCTGAGTCAATTCATATGACGGGTTTTGGCACGAGTTCCTTCGGGGTGACGTGGTGTCATCTCGACACACTGTTGTGTGCGGGAGCGAGTGCCTTGTGGGTAAAGTAGTACACCTCTGATCAGAGTATAAACTTTTCGAAAAGCCGTGCCCACGGTCACGGGCGGCCTAGTGATGTTCTCCGCAGTTAGCATTTATTTCTGCATTTGTGTGTGAAAGCATTGAGCATGATGGAATGGGTTGAAAGAGCGAGTTGGCACAGGTGTGCAACTCGAGGTAGTGGATAGCTATTACTCATATTTACTTCAGCATTTTATATTCATGCATTAATTTGCTCACTAAAGCTTAAACAACATTAAATATGCTCATTTATGCAAACAAGCCTAGAATATGCTCCTTTGTAATTCAGCCTTCATTAATTGCATTTCTGTGGCTTGTTGAGTACGTTTGTACTCACCCTTGTTGATTAAAACTTTTTAGATGCTGAGTCCTATGAAGACGAAGGCCTGGAGTAGCTGTCCTAGTCAAGGAGCGATCCGTGGAGCAAGATGTTCATCGCCAAGACTTTTTTATTATTTTAGTGTAATATAATAGCCTCTGAGCTATATTTTTGTTTGTCGTAAGACGTTGTCGCTTGATGAACATTTTGATAAGTTGATTTTCTACGGAATTTCAATGAAACTCAAAGTCGGTAGACTTCGGGTGTTACATTCCAACCTGGAACAGACTACTGGAACATTCATTACCTTCCACAGTTCCATTGAATCACTGAAGCTACGCAGCTCTGCTGAACTGGATAGACCAAAAACTCAATCTTGCTTGCTTCAGGTAGTTTCAGATGACCGTCCATTTGCAGATTTGTTGTTCGGTAAACAGTCTCTCTTTCATCACTGCCATCCAACAACACAATGCTAATAAACTACCAAACAAGTAGACTGCTGCATACATGTTAGATGTTACCATGTTGTGAAGCAATCTGGCCACTGTCACAAGTTCAGAATTCAGTAGTAAAGCTGAATGCATGGTAATACATACCATGAATCCATAAGTGATCATAAAGATGTGGAAATGTTGTATGCATAATGCCATAATCCAACAGCAACCCTGTCCACTAAAGTTGTGGCATGTGAGCAGAACTAGCTGTAGTTCAATTGCCTTTGCTTCTTATGTTATCACTAGCCAGGGAGTGGAACCTGCAAGTTTCACCAAAAACTGAGTTCTCACCTGAAACTAGTACATGTGTATCCTGATCCAAAGCGAATCAAGATTCAAGAGAGATGCTGGAAGGAAGATGAGGTTGCTAGCAGGGACAGTGAAAAAAAGACACTGAGAAAAAGCGCATTTCCATACTTTTCTTGTGAAAGGAGACACATTTCCACTGATGTGAATGAGACGCAGCACATTTCCACCAGATCTGTCTCCGGCGAGTCTTGGTTGGCCGCACCGCCCTCCGTGGGTCAAAAGGACCCAACGCTCAGGGCCTCAGGCGCCTCATTTCTTGGGCTTCTCCGAGACGGCCGAGGCGATGGAACTGAACATTCGTGAGGAGATAATCATCGAGGAAACTACGTGAAGGAAGAAGCGGGGAGTGAATGGAGGCGGCGGCGGCGGCGGCGGCGGCGCCGGCGAAGAAGGGGACGGTGAGCCACCAGACTGACCAGAGGGGCTATTTTGTAAATTTACACCAACCCATTCAGGCAGATCGCGATCTGGGCCACACATTTTTGATCTAACGGCTCAAGTAGATTCCGGATTAGCAGGGGGTTAATTGTAATATTTATATATATAAAGGGTGTTTCTATAAAATTCCTGCATCCGCTCCTGTATTTCAGATCTGAACCGTCTATTTTTGATCGCACGGTCAAAGGATCTACGTGATCAGCGGCCCAAAAAGGATTTATTTTGAATACATGTACTTTTGTAAGGGGCATTTACGAAAATTACCAGCGAGTTTTGCCGCCACGCCCTCCCGGCGACCTCCGCCGTCGTCCCGCCGCCGCCGCCGCGGTGGCAGTACGGCGGAACCGAATGCTATTCTTCCCCCTCCCCTGTAGCGTACCTCTGGTCTCGCAGCCTGTTGCTCTCCTTCCACGGGCGGAAGCGGCGGCGGCGACGACGGCCAGCTCGGGGAGTTCTCTGGGTATGTGGAGCGGCGGCGGAACTACGAGCGCGGCGCAGGGACCGACTCCGACGACGGGTTCGACCTCGGTCGCATGCGCCGCCGCGTCCGCTGCCCCGGCGACCCCCACACCCACTTCCCGTTCCCGGTGAGAGTGTCAGACCCTATCCTCTCCTGAACACTAGATCCTCACAGCTTTCCTTTCGAAAAAAAAATAATAATTTGTCACTCTTGAGATAATCTTTTTGATTATGATTTCACTTCAACACAACGATATGTAAACGATATGTAAGTATCATTTAGATCATTGACATGTATTGTGTCAAATGTATTGTTTCTTATGCTGTTGTTTTTCCCTTGAGAATTATTATGGTGCTCATGGATTTGTTAGAGACATTACACTTAAGGAGTGGATCGCCTAGAGCTAGACCAGTAGGGTACACTTAGAAGGGATGACGTACCTCTTTATTCTGCCGAGGAAGAAGCGGACGCCATGGGCCGGTGTTGTGGCGTCGGAGTCCGGTGAACGGCGGTGGAGGTTAGGGAACCTTCCCGTTGCTTCGGCACTGTTTCTTAAATAGGTTTTGGTCTTAGGTTTGGGAGAGGCAGATGAGATGGTCGAACCTCGATCAGAAAACCTAGCCTCTCCTTATATAGTGTCGCGCAACAGGGGCCCCTAACAGATTCTGTTGGGCGTTCCCGATCAATATGCGCTAGGATCAGGCGCATGCACATAGCTTTTGTGCACGAGGGGGGAGAGGGATTATTTGCTTTTGCTGCTGGGTAAAACACAGAAATAATGCATGCAAGATGAAACCAATCAAACACTGTGACTAGTCTCATGAATCTTTGGTTTTGCATTGATTAGCTCGGATCTTAGCTCATTACACTGAACCTTGTGTGCATAGCTGCCATTTTTTTCTATCCAGTAGGTCTTCTAATTTTCATGTGCCCAATGGCAAAACCATTTCAGTACCAAAATATATTTGCTAATATATTGTGTTTCTACAATTGCTAACTTCTCACTCAATTTGACATATAATCAAATGCCATCCCCCAGGCATATTAGGCATGTTAGAAATGTTGCATGCATTAATTGTTCGCATTTTTTTGCCAGGTTGGCTTAAGAGAGACCAACTAAATTTTATTAAGATGAAGAAAGGAAGAACGGGGATTTATCTCAGCAGGAGGCTACCGAAGCCGAAAAAAAGAAGAACAACACAACCCGTCCTAAAAGGGTTGAAAACACGAGGGAAAAAGAGTTACATCATTGAAATGGAAAGTCCGGGCATGCTCTAAACACCCTAGCCTGATCTTTCCAAACTAGAAGTTCTTTTATATCCACTAGCAACTGAATTGGCGTCTTTTGGCTGTGCTGAAAGATCGTGCTATTCCTCTCTTTCCAAATACACCAGACCAAAAGGTCAAGAGATACACAAGAAAGAACAGAAAAAGAACAAAAAGCTAAAACACTAAGAGAAAACTAAGCAGGGGAGGTCCTTTGATGCTCTCTAATTCTACAAGAAGGGAGAAGCTGGTTTAGAGAAGACAATACAGATGCCTGGGAGAAGCCAATTTCTTACAAAAGAGGAAACTTGAGCACTTGGGCTTGATGGGGCATCCAGCTTACTTGTTGATGGAGTTTTTTTGCATCCACCATAGTTTTTCTTCATATTAATCTACCTTCACTCACCTGGTGATGTTATAATCGATCTTTTCATCCCATACCGGCAGCAAAGGCCTCATCAGATGTGCTCGAAACTGTCAAACCAGGAGGGCCCTTGGCTCTTGTTGTTGGAAACTTGGAATGGCTAATGACAAAGAACATCTTTCGTTTGCTGAACAACTTGTGTCAGGTAAGATTCCTCCCTCTCTAAGCATTTCAGATGGGATCAATTGCTCGATTGTTTGATTGCAACCTCAAATTTATGGTCTCCATCTCATGAGAAATCAAGCACGCCATTTTCGTGCGACCTGATCAGAGCCGAGAAGACGGCGACCGGTTCTCTGCACATCAGCACATGGTTTCGTCGGTTCTTTGACAACTCGAGCAGCAGCTGCATCTGCTCATGAACATGCTCATGAAGTAAGTAAGGCCAGGACAAAAGTACCTTTTCCCAAACTACCCCTAGCAATCAGTGGTTATCTTAGAAATGTATAATTCGATCGAAAGAGTAGTACCAAGTTCATGGTCAACCCTACTGTCAACGGGTGATCGATGGATGGATGGATGAATTCTTGGAGCCGAAGCCGGGCCATTTCTGTGTCCACTACTACTGTCGTTACCATGGTTTGCACATACTGCTGCTCTCATCAGCCCGCTGTTTTGCTTTCTTCTGTGGTGGCAAAAGAATATTTATTGCCTCCGACGTGTTGCTGTCGGTGCATTGCCCTAAATATCTTCTCTGTCATGTTGTGCTGCAGCTGCAGCTGGAGCTCGAGCTGCAGCTGGAGCTCGAGCTCGTGCGTGAGTGTGATGCACTGAGGAGTGAGGTGGAGGTTGGTGCTGCTCCTGTACTGGTACTGGTACAGGTACAGGTAAGCTAGGTACTGTTACTGTACATCCCTAGTGCCCACTGCATTTGTCATTTGTGGTGTGTGTGAGTCATGTGTGCTCTGGTTCGCCAGTGGTTTTGTGAGCCTACCGTTGATCTTTGGAGCACAGGGACACGTGGCATTGCTACGTGTCGCTCTGTGGTTCACTGACCGACGGGTAGGAGTACTTAGCAGAGAGTGACACTTGTCCTCTGCTCCTGCAGCTGACGGCTCATGGTAGTACCATGCATGTTTTCACTATTCCATATTTATCATTTTAACTTATTGTCGTAGATGATTCTACTTGTCATCTATGCAAGTGATAAACGATTAAGCTATCAAGCTGTACAAATTTTTTAGTGGCAAATCTTTAAATTTCTTTAAACCGATCTAGATTCTAGATCTAAATTGTGAGACTTAGTAGTTGCATAATCTAAAAATAAACCGAAATTCTAAAACCGATAAATATTAGCTTCTTCAGTTTTTTATTAGCTCAATAATCACCAACTGCTTCTCAAAATCCTCCTAATATCCCCTTGCTTTACTGCTACTACACTGTACTGACATAAAAAATATTGTGATGCTAGCATCCCATTTGCAGCTCCAAATGGAATCCAGCTGATCACATTAGGATAACTTATTGAGATTATAATATAATCATGATTATTGAATGATTTTGTTGTCACAATAATTTATTGGTTGATAATTTAAATTATTTAGTGAACTTGGTTATTAAGTCTTATTATCCTATGTTAAAAGTGAAAAAGACGAATGATAGAATATACTTTCGAAGGATATGACTACAAAATTGGGGCTATTGGTTCAGATAATTGGATTTTCATGAGATTATTATTATTAGTTCATTCTCATATTATAATTATTCATAAGGTATAAATAATTTAATCCATTAGACCATTACCAATTTAATCTTACGGTCTGTTTGGATGCTCATTGCTTATTTTTAAGGACTAAATTTAGTCTCATTTAATCCCTAAAGTCCCAAACAAACTTGTTTATGACTAAAGTCCCTAAAGTTTAGTCTATAAGTCACTTTGATGTTGCTTGTAGGACTAAAAGTATCATGCAAATTTTATCCTAATTTATGAACCAATCATTAAATGATGTTTAGGGGCCGTTTGAATGGACTAAAACTAATTGTTAGCTAGAACTAATTATTAGTTAGCTAATAATTAGTTCACATATGTTTAGATGCTTTGGACTAATACCTGAAAAAAGAGTAAAATGTCATTATTAGCTCTCATTAGTTCACTTTTGTGGACTAATAGCTAACTATTAGTTGACCCATGAACTAACAATTAGTTTAGTAATTAGTTGATCTGTTCGGATGAACTAAGGCTAAAAATTAGTTACTAACAATTAAGTTCATGAGATTTAAACAGAGTCTTAGTTCCTACATCTGAACAAGAGTACTAAACTTTAGTCCATACAAAAATAAATATGTTTTAGTCACTAAAAATAAGCAAGATCATCCAAAAAAACATCATCTTAATTTTAGGCCCCGTTTGGATCCCATGAACTAATTGTTAGTAGCTAATTTTTAGGCTTAGTTCATCCAAACAACCCAACTAATTATTAAACTAATTGTTAGTTCATGTGCCACTAATAGTTTATCATTAGTCCACAAAAGTGAACTAATGAACGCTAATAGAGACTGTTTACCTTTTTCAGGTGCTAGTCTGAAGTATCAAACATATATAAACTACTCCCTCTTTCCCATTATCTCCATCATCTAAGCGTTTTTCAGATTTCCCACAATCTACATCATCTAATAGTTGAGTCATTAAAGCAGTACACTGTATTATGTGTGAATTGATTTAGAGTCTACATGCATAGTTTTGACTTCCGCTTTTGTTTCTTATTTTACTAGTACTCCACATTGTCACATGCACATGTAGGTTGAGAGTGCGGAAAAACAAAGCAAGAAACACAACATACGAAGAGAATTTAAGCTCCATATCTCTCGTCTTGGTCATCGTGTCAAGTTGTTAGATGATGGAGATAATGAGAAGGAGGGAGTAATTATTAGCTAATTAAAAATTAATTTTAGTCCGTCCCAAGAACGGGACTTTAACACACTACTAGTCATTTAATGGTAAGGGGAAGTATCCTGTGCACATCGGCTAGCCGTGCACATGGTGCACATGTGAGATCTCCACCTTCAATCTGTAATCCAACGGACAACAGTAGCTGGGGGTTATCGCAAAATGACAGAATGGGGGAGGTGGGAGGTGTTTTCTGCAAAATGATCTGGTGGAGCTGTTGTCCGTTGGATTACAGATTAAAGGTGGAAATCTCACATGTGCACCATGTGCACGGCTAGCCGATGTGCACAGGATACTTTCCTTGTTCGGTCAGTCTCGGTCTGAATCGGCAACGTTGACTCGGCCGGAGCTGAACAGTCAGCACAGTGTCCAGCTTCAACTGATTAGCTTTAATTAGCAATGAACTGTAGCAAATGCGACTACCAGTTTGAGGATGGTGGTTTTCCCTCCCGCTTCCGGCTTCCCCCGAAATGGCGGGCGGCACCAAACCACCTCGCTGTCGCTCTCTTCTTGTATGGGAGGGAGGAGAGGAGGAAACGAAAAAAGATCCGATCTTTTCTTTTCTCTGGTGTCTGGACACGTCGATGCGATGGCGGCCTGGCGGGCAGGTGCGGTCAGCGTTGGTCTGTCTCCAACCCAGCGGCGGTATTCACGTTGCCTGCCCATGGTTTGGCTCCCTCTTCTTCCTGCTGGGTAGCTTGGTATATATGGCGTCTCCCCTTTCTCCTCCCGGCAGCTAAGCGGAGCTTTCTCTCTCGTTCGGCCAGCCCTTGCGTCATTTGTTGCATATTGTTGCATATTGTTGCTCTTTTTTGCGAAAGGTCGGGTCTTGGTGGTGGTGGTGGTGGTCGATGAAGGTGGGGAGCGGCGCGAGGGGGGTGGAGGGCGACTCCAGCGGCGGCGACGGGGTGGAGAAAGCGCAGCCAGCGAAGAGGAGGCGGGTGGCGGCGCCAGCGGCGGGGGTAGGGGGGAGTAGGCGGGTGCAGGCCGAGGCGTCGCCGCTGCAGCGGCTCTTCCAGGCGTGCCGCGCCGTCTTCAGGGGCCCCGGCACCGTGCCCGCCCGCGCCGAGGTCGACCTCCTCTGCTCCATGCTCGGTAAGCTTCCTCTCTTCTCTCGTCTCCTCTGCCGCTAAAATACTCCCATGATTTAGCATGGGAATTTGCTGGAGTTTATCCATGAAACAATCTGTGTGATCCGACGAAATGCAGAGTGGATTAGATGAAATGTTCTGAAAAAACCATGTAGAGTTTCTGATAGAAAAACTTATATCCCAGACCTACATAGCTCATGCACATCTTGTGTGTATTTCATGAGCAGAATTAGCTGGGTTTGAATTGCTTGTGATGATATTTGCAGACAGTATGAAGCCAGAAGATGTCGGCCTTAGTGCATCTCAAGAATTCTTCACGAATAGAGACGACCCTGAAGGAACACCGCTCATTAAAAACACAACGATATATGAATGCGACAACTTTACGGTAAGTTGCCGGCACTGCACGAACAAACTGAAATCTGGTGAATAAAAACGACTTCTTTTTTGTATAACAAATGTACCGACGTTCTTCATCTTGCCAGATGGTTATCTTCTTTCTACCACGCAATGCGATCATCCCACTACATGACCACCCTGGAATGACGGTGTTCAGTAAACTACTCATCGGAGCGTTGCACATAAGGTCGTATGATTGGGTTGATCCTGAGCCTGCCTCAAGTGGTGGTTCTTCATCGAGTGATCAATGTAAGCTTCTCACTTTTCAGTCATTCGACATTTTCTTTTTTCTGTGTTTGTTTGTTTGTCTTCACCATCAGTCATGCATCCTCCTCTTCACAGACGTCCTGATCTTGGTGGACTTGTGATTGTTGCAGTGAGATTGGCAAAGCGAGTGGTGAATGGTTTTTTTACAGCACCATGCGATACATCAGTCCTGTATCCTACAACGGGAGGGAACTTGCACCGCTTCCGAGCCATCGCGCCTTGCGCAATTCTCGACATTATTGGTCCCCCTTACTCCACGGAAGATGGCCGGGATTGCACGTATTACGCCGCTATTCCCTTCTCTCGTCATCACTCAAGTAAGTAGCAAATTTTACAGAACATTGGCACATCCGGAGTACTTTTTTTTTACAGTTTGCAATTTGAGTAAACAGCTAGTTGTCTGGACTTGGTGCTTCTTCTACTTTAGCTAGGTGTAAGAGGACAATTAATTGGACGCTTTAGGCATTGATCACTGCAAGATATATCTAATTGTTTGCTTGTCAAAACAGTAGTTTGGCAAAGGAGAAGCCCCACTGAATAAAAGGAGACAGCTTTTGCTAGTTAAATTAACAACATACAGATACAGATCGATAGATTGGCCGTACTCCATTTGCAATATGCGCGCGCGATCAGCTTTGCAAGCACACGGTTTCGATCTTGCGTCGGAGTTAGAATGAAGCTCATAAAGTCGTCAAAACCATTCATCACATTAGTTAGGCTGCTTACGAAATTTGCACACTGTAATCGTTTTCAGAGCTGTTACCTGAATATGATCATGTGTGTGTGAGATTTACTGGAGGTTAATTTGTCTTTGCTCCGACAGATAAAAACGGCGCCGACCTCACCGGAGTCGACGAAGAAGGCCACCGTCTCTCGTGGCTGAAGGAGACCATTCCGCGGCAACTGAGGATGCCCAAGATCCGGTACGGCGGACCGCCCATCTCCGACGAATGATCGCCGCCCGCGGATCGGATCGGCAGCCAGCTGAATGAATCCATGGAGGTCTAAAGCTCTAACCATGTAGACAGCAGCAGTTAGATGCCTGATGATGCTGCCTTTCAGTCTCAGTGTTGTTGTTGTTGTTGGTTTCTTCATCTTGATCAGTAGTGATCCAGTACATGCATGCACAGATGATGATCAATAGACTGTTCCATTTACTTCCTCTCTGTTGGATGCCCTTGTATTCAAAAGTTGCAATCTTTGGGGTTAAAAATGTAAGGGAGTGAAATTAGGTATGTTCTTGAGCAACCCACAACAAACTGCCACCTCAGATTTCAGCCAAAACTAGCAAAAATGG
Organism: Zizania palustris; assembly: GCA_019279435.1. Taxonomy (NCBI): domain Eukaryota; kingdom Viridiplantae; phylum Streptophyta; class Magnoliopsida; order Poales; family Poaceae; genus Zizania; species Zizania palustris. The sequence continues at coordinate 38,654,616 of JAAALK010000289.1, read as the reverse complement.
CAGGTGCAGTTTCATCGTGCGTTTAGTGAGAAATTTTGACCCGAAAAAGGAAAACTTGATGATGGGCCGGAACTGGACCGTGGGCCCACATGAGGCCCATGCTAATTGGGCCGGAACTGGATTGTGGCCCACGTGCTGGCCCTTCTTAGGTTATGTTTGGTTTAGTTTTTTCGACCAAAGTTGAACCAAACATGTTCCAATCCTAATCAATTTTTTTTCGTAGTATAAACCGAAAGCTGGGTATCTCAACTTTCATAGCTTCTTAATTTAATTTTGAATAAAAATTACTCATCATGCTATTATAACATACATGTACGTATCTCAACTTTCGTAACTTTTTATTTTAACTTTAAATAAAAATTACTCATCATTCTATTATAACATACATGTACAATTTTAGTGTAATTAAAAAATGAATGATTTCAGTATTAATGTTACAACATTCTACGATTACAATGATTAAATGCAAAAATACATATTAATAATATAACCGAACGTCGAGAGCTGCCAAAACATAAATCCACGTCTATTCGAATCAAACAACTCCTCAGCTTTAATTTTTCACATCTCACAACGATTTTTTCACGTATCGCCGATATTCGTGATTTTTCATTAATATACCGGTAAACTCGGAAACCAATTAAAGGTCATAATCTAGGTGCCAGATAAATTAACACCAAAATTAACATGGCTAGTTGAATGTCCTTGTCTTGGTGTCCTTTGGTTTCTTTTCAATTGGACATGTCCTTGTCACCATGCTAGCATGTATACCTATGCCTAATTGTTATTCCTTGCTTGCATAATTGCACTTGCTTTTTCTTGCTTGTGAAATGGACATCATATCATATCATGGATGCCAATTCTCACAAGATCTCTCCATCTCATCGTATCCATCCTCAGGCATGGATCCATGTTGCTTGCTTCATGTGCAACCAAAACTATGTTCACAAGTATCTACTTGACTACGATTTTGTTTCAGTAAATAAATAGAATATAGAAGCTGAAAACAATAGTTTCTTTAGATTCTTATCAGCTAGATACTCGGACTATCTAGCCAGTGGCAAAGCTAGTGGAAAACTGAAGGGGGTGCATCACTTCATGTGGTACATCATATTAGGTATAAGGGGGGCACAAAGGGTAAAAAATTACTAATAATAATTAAAAAAATTGGACCCGGATTCCTAGAACCCCCTAGTCCCCACGTGTCCAGCTACTCATACTAACTAGCTACTAAGAATGTCTAAAAATGTCTAACCGTTAGAACCTGAAACAAACGGAGCATGATATTGTATGCATTAGGAGAAGAGTAATCATGTTTTTCAATTAATTATATACAGCTTTGGAGAGTTCTGGTCTTGTGACCTGGATAGATAGATAGATAGATATGATGCAGTGCATAATTAAAAAATTACTGCAGTGTTAGTTGAGAGCCAAATGATTAGTCACAGTCCAGTTGCTGAATTAACAACAAGTTTAACTGATGGACATGGCAATGATGCTTGTGAACTAACTGTATATCTGACATGGCATGGGAAATTTCAGGTCCACATCAACATGACACATTTAATTAATATATATGATCAAGTTGGGGTTTGCAGTGTGCTGCCCTTTGCCTGAACATTGTCAACATTGATGATCAGTTACTAGTTAATTAGATTTGTCAGATTCTGATCTGTATCTAGTGAAAAAGAAACAAATCAACTTTGATTTGTGTGTATTACGACTCCATGGACATATCAATCTATGCATGATTATTTAGGTTTTGTCTAGTTCTTTAATGTTGATCAGTTACTAGCTAGTTACTCAATTCATCCCGTTTTAATCTGCGTGTAATGAAAAAAAAATCAATTTTGATTTGTATGTATTACTCTATCAATATAATATATTAATGTATGCATAATTATTTAATTAGGTTCTGTATACATATATATATATATATATATATATATATATATACGGGAGCGTTATTCTACACTACATGTGTAGAATAACTATTCTACACCGACTACTTTTAGTAGTAGATTTTCTCAGTAGAATAGTAATTGAGTACTGTTTTTTTTTTCAGTAGTAGATTTCTCGGTAGAATAACTATTTTACACCTGTGGTGTAGGATAACATTTATATATATACACACACGAGAACACTATTCTACACTACAGGTGTAGGATACTATTCTACACCGATCAACTCAACCATGTCCACCTCATCTAGTGTACCCCCGTCTCACCCAATCCTGACCCCCATTACACGTTGGTGTAGAATATCATATATATATATATATATATAATTAAGGTGCAAACCCTTATTTAAAAAAATAGGCCACACATGTTCGACCTTGTTTGAAAACCATGGGGTGTGTCGAGGATGCGATACGAGAACTTTTCCAAAAGACCAGTTATAATTACTCTCGCCTGGACACACTTAACATTAGAATTCTAATTCGATTCGGTGCAAACCCTACCGGATAAGAATGAAGAACTACTTGGACACGTTACATCTACTCTCTATAGTGTAGATTGAACACACGTTACATTTATAGCCAATCAACCGACGACATGGTCAATGGAACATCGCCAGTAGGATTAGGAAACCAATTGGGAGATAATGAACTAACTAAATATAGTCAAATATATACTCTACCACACCACATCTATTGTTATATATTGTGAGAGATTGCTTTACAATATAATGAGATATATATACCAACAGTTATAATACCAAATTATTCCATTAAATCGATCATAAAGCATGTCTTAATATCGTATTTATTTGATACGCTAAAAGTTAAGATATTTTAATTTAAACTAGATGAGTGCACGTGCGTTTCAACAGGAAAAATTACAATGTTAAAAGAACATTGTATGTTAATGATAACGAGGGCTTACATGTCAATAATAAGGATTGTGATGCTCATAGTGGTAGATTCACTACCGCAAGCTATTTTATAAATTAATATAGATATAGATATAGATTTATTACAGATAACTCATTTTTTTTTAAATAAAAATCAAATGACTTAGGGGGTGTTTGGATCTAGGGGCTAAATTTTAGCCCGTGTCACATTGGATATTTTGACATCAATTTAAAGGACTAAACATGAACTAATTATAAAAATAATTACAGAATCAGAGGATAATTCGTGAGACGAATTTATTAAGCCTAATTAATCCATGATTACCAAATGTTTACTGTAGCACCACATTGTCAAATCACGACGTAATTAGGCTCATTAGATTCGTACCGCGAATAATTCACCGATTATGACTGGGTGTTATAAACAGTCTACATCTAATACTCAAAAATAATATTTAAATATCGGATGTGACAGGGGCTAAAATCGTAGTTCGCCATCCAAACACCACCTTGTTATAATAATATGGAATAGTGAAAGGAATATGATAAACAAAATGAAAGGTGTATGCAGCTAGCTGCATATATGCTCCCTCGTGGAAGGTGACACAATAAATTAGTAGACGATGACAATTGTAAGACAGTGGCATGCAATAATGCAGATCATCTCAAAAGCACACGTTTTATTATACTTTTTTTTGTGTGGTTGCTGTGTACGTCTACACTCTACACATCTTGGATTCTTATGTATAGTTATGGTCAAGCAAGATACAGTAGTGATTATTTATTTTGAAGGGAAAAAAGAAGATGAACTGAGCTTTAATTTCTTGCCGTATATATGTGGGAACATGTAGATTGGAACTTTCAACTTCGGCTAAAGAAGCCAACACGGCACTGCCACCCAACGAGTCCATTGGAAGAATATTTGACAACTCATAGTTAAATAAAGCTGATAAATTAGTATCTTAGAAATATTCTATTCTGGCCGTCATAGTTAGGGCTGGATAACGAGTCAGCTCGGCTCGTTTAGCTCGGTTCGTTATAACTCGTTATGTTAATGAGCTAGCTCGGCTCGGTCTGTTAATATAATGATCATAAAACCTAGCTCGATCGGCTCGGCTTGGTCCATCTAGTGAGCCAACTATTTAAAAGATGAATAAATAATAAATATTCAAATAATCACATATCAAACGTCAAAATATGAAATGAATCGAATACATACGGTTTCAAAAATTAATCATCCATAGTTCCATCATTATTTTTATGATTTCATCAAATTCATCACACTTGTTATTTGCTTCATACTTTTATACGATAAATTCTATATATTTTTATATGATAAATTATATAGGCCATAATAATAAATCTATAATAGCAAGTAATAACTAGATACTAACAAATAAATCATAAAATAATGATTCTCATACTCTAAGATAGTATTTTATTATTGCTTTAGTGAGTTGGCTTTGACTACTTGTGTTGAGGTCGTTAAGCTCACGAACAGCTCGAACTCACTCGTTATACTAACGAGCTAAAACGCTAGCTCGGCTCATTAGGAAAATAGAACGAGCCGAGCCGAGCCGAACTGAGCTGGTAACGAACCGAGCGAGTTAACGAGCTACGAGTTTTTTGTCCGCTCCTAGTCATAATTAGTTTATATTCTCTCTGTTCATTTTTAAATGACACTATTAACTTTTATCACAACGTTCGATCATTCGTCATATTCAAAAATTTTGTGTAAATATGTAAAATATAAGTTATACTTGAAATAAACTCAATGATAAAACAAATTATAAAAAATAATTGATATTTTTTTAATAAGATGAATGATCAAATGTTGAAATACAAATCAATGACATGATTTAAAAAATGAATGGAGGGAGTATATCAATGTAAATTCTTTTAGATTATGAAACTAATAACATCTATAGAATGCGAAAAATAAACTAATATTCATAATAAACAGGAGCATCCCAACTAATTAGATCCCAAGCATGTATGGCTTATAATAGGTTGCAGATGCATGATTGAATGGCAACTTGTTGGTAATTATTTATAGTTTTATCACAACATATTAGCACATGGATTATGACTACTTGTGAATTAACTAACATTATTATTATTATTATTATTATTATTATTATTATTATTATTAACACACAAAAAACTATAATATTGTTGTCTTGTTAGTGCCATACATGCATGACAGATTCTTCCTTCCTTGCACAAGGTCACTGAGTTGTGGGGTCTCCGGCCCCACTGTTCATGGGCCCCACCTGTCAGTGAGAAAAGCTAACGCGGCTTGGATTGTTTGGTCAAAACATCAAAACAACAAATTGGAGACAAATTGTTTTTTTAATGAAATACTTTTTACATAACACTTTTTATAATATTACACACTAAAACATGATTTGATATTTATAATACTGCAAACTAAAACATGATTTGGTATTTCAGAGTACAAACAAATCTTATTTATATTCTTGATAATTAAATAAGATATCTTTATAACAAAAATATATTTATACAAGATATCTTTATTTTATTTTTTATTGTACATATAGTTAATTACTCCACTTAATTATTTATAGATATAGATCTGGACTTACTCACTTTGAATAGAATGATTTGGTGTTCTTATTTATCTTCTTGATAATTTACTATATTTTGTGAGGAGTGATTATTTGTTTATTAAAAATGAGGTTGTGAAATCGGAATAAAAAGAGGAGAGGAGAGAGTGCTTTCGTCCTCACAAGAATCCTCCTAGCTCAAGCAAAGGAGAGAGCGGAGCACGCCGGCGCTCTCGCTAGCTCTATCCCGGCCGCCGCGCCGCGCCGCGCCGCCCTGTCGGCTCCCGTCGTGGAGCCCCGGCGGCTCGCCGTCCGCCTTTGTCCGCTCCGGCCGTGGCCGAACCGTGCGGGGGTGAAAAAGATCCCGCCTTTTTGGTGGCGCGCTGGTGAATCTACGGTCGTTCCTGGGGGGAGAGCGTGATGGGGTTCGAGGACGGGGTAGGCGGCGCCAGGGGCGGCGCGATGCGGGCGCTGATGCGGCGGAAGCAGGTGGACTCCGACCGGGCTCGCGCCGCCGGCGGCCACCAGCTTGCCAAGGCGCTCTCCATCACCCAGCTGGTCGCGATTGGTCCGAAGCTTTCTTGCTTATTTGCTCCCTTTCTCCTGTGTTTTGTTTGGTCAACTTTGGATGCTTACTGTTCGAGAAAGGTGCGAGCTTTGCTAATTGCTATGCTGAATTGTTGTCTTTTGTCTCAAGGTGCAAGGTTCTCTGTAGAATATGTTGTGTTTTTTTTTGTGTGTGAATTTTCCAAGTTTTGTTTCCATATTGTGTGATTTGTCTGTATAGTTTCAGTCTTGGATTTTGCTGATTTTGATCTCGAGATAGAGTTATGATAGTTTGGTTTCAGTCAGGGAGTTAAATCCCATTTCTTCTGAGAAAGGTTCAGATTCAATGTTTTTGGAGGATGTTCCTTTGCTTCTACCTTAATTAATGTTGTTTACTTAATTATCAACTCTCTCCATACCTAGGTTATGCTTACGTGAGATTTAGTACTTGTAGCATGTCAACAATTGGAGCAGGTGATTTAGTTGATGTAGCATGTCAACAATTGGAGCTGGTGGTCACTGGTTAGGGAGTGTTTTTGCAGGGTTCAGGAGTGTTCTTAGTTTCAACTGTGTATTCTTGGTGTAATTGTCTTCAATAGAAGCTTCCATCATCTAAAAAAAGCGCGGGGTAGGTGGGTGCGGGCAGATGCCTGAATCTTGCTGCCTTACTGATGGAAATGAGCTTGATTGCTGTGTGCCTTATGCTGAATCTGTAAACAGAAGTTCATAAAGTAGTGCAAGAGGAATTGGCACAAGTATTTTCTGTGTTTCCGACATTTTGTATGGCATCTATGAATTTATTGCCGATGGAATCTTTCATCTTCGATCAGGTGTCGGTTCGACGATTGGAGCTGGAGTATACGTCCTTGTGGGGACAGTTGCTCGGGAGCATGCTGGGCCAGCATTGACACTTTCGTTTCTGATAGCTGGAGTGGCAGCTGCACTCTCAGCTTTCTGTTATGCAGAGCTTGCTAGTCGCTGCCCTTCTGCAGGAAGCGCCTACCATTATTCATACATCTGCGTTGGCGAAGGGTAATTTACTTACACAGCGGATTAAACACTGTTGATGAATCCCGTGTTCGATTGATTGGGTGTTCTTAACATTGACCAATAATCCAATGTTTTGTTTTTCTAGAGTTGCATGGCTGATTGGTTGGGCGTTGATACTGGAATATACCATCGGTGGATCAGCCGTTGCTCGTGGCATATCTCCCAACTTGGTAAGTAGATTTCCCTTGCATCTGGCTTGGTATACTGAAACTGTCAAGGGTGTCGGCACCTAGGGTAGGGGGCCCTCGACCGCGTAGTTCGTAGCTGTGGGGTAGGCCAACGCGGGGTTGATCCCTTTGTCGAGCTATGTTGGAGAACGGAGGAGATTTAGAGAATTGGGGTAAAGACTGGAGATTGATTGACACTTCTTGCCTACTTTATTGTGGAATACTCATGCCCTTTTTATAGGGCTTACAACCGAAACCGACTCGAGTTACTATTGATCTAACCTACTATTTTTAAGGACTGCTAAAGATACCCTAACTGCAGAATATAATCTCTTGATTTCAACGTTAAGGACTATCCGTGGGCCACTTTTTCCGTGGGTACCGTGGCACTGTTTATTCCTGGGCCTAGTGGCTCTAACCCATAGCACATGACAGAAACCGAATAATAGTTGAATTTTACACACCTCCTGACAAATATGCTTGTCTTTTCAGGCTTTATTTTTTGGAGGACCGGATAGTCTACCATGGTTTTTAGCACGCCATGAGATTCCAGGGTTAGATGTTGTCGTTGATCCTTGTGCTGCTGCCCTGGTTTTCGTTGTCACTGGCCTGCTATGCAAGGGGATAAAAGAGGTTACTGCCTTCTCCAATCAGAAACATATTTCTTTTCCTTTTTTCAAGAAGTACGACATTTGAAATTTACTCTCTCCTTTTCTTTTACAGAGCTCATTCATACAAGGAGTTGTGACAGTCCTGAATTGCTTTGTGATGCTATTTGTCATTATAGCTGGTAGTTACATTGGCTTCCAAACAGGATGGGTCGGCTATAAAGTGGCTGGCGGGTAATGCAAAACATTCTTGATGCTATGGATTTTTTTCTAGACAGTGGGTGGGTGCACTTACCCAAATTCAATTTCCCCCAGGTTTTTCCCTTATGGCGTGAATGGAATGCTTTCTGGATCCGCAACTGTTTTCTTCGCTTACATAGGCTTTGATTCAGTTGCCAGCACTGCTGAAGAGGTAAGGAAAGATTATATTTCCCAATTAATTTGCATCTTCCTGCTTTTCCGGTTAGCGCCATTATTGATAAATGAGAAAAAAAATCAAACAGGTGAAAAATCCCCAACGAGATCTGCCATTGGGAATAGGAACAGCATTGTCAGTTTGCTGTTCCTTATACATGCTGGTTTCAGTTGTTATTGTTGGTCTGGTGCCGTATTTTGCTATGGACCCAGATACCCCAATTTCATCAGCCTTTGCAAAACATGGAATGCATTGGGCAATGTAAGAACTCCTTTTGACTATTCTTCTGTTTTACTGTAATTGGTCTAATGTGCTTCCAACTGAGGCTGTTAAGGTCTTATCACGTTTTAGGTACCTTGTAACAACTGGTGCTGTTCTTGCTCTCTGTTCAACCTTGATGGGATCGATCCTTCCGCAGGTATACATATATCTTCATAAATATGTGGTGAAACTTCTATAACTGCAATGCATAGAAAATGAGCACAGTGGTCTTAGTGGATACACTATAAACACAACCGTTTCTTTGTATGTAACTTATATAGCACTGTGTTATGCATGCAGTTGAACCAAATCAACCAATGTTCAACAACCCCACAAATTTTGTTGTCTCTTGTGCTATGTGACTGTCAATTGTAAAACTGAATAATACTGATTGTCCTCATAATTAAGTACCTTTTCCAATGGGTGATGAGTATAACTGTAATCTCAGGCTGAGATAAATATTTGAATTATAAGGAATTTATGGTTTACTACTCTCACAGCCAAGAATATTGATGGCCATGGCACGAGATGGACTTTTGCCATCCTTCTTCTCAGATGTCAACCAGAGGACACAAGTTCCTGTCAAGAGCACAATTGTAACTGGCATATGTGCAGCTTGTCTGGCTTTCTTCATGGATGTTTCACAACTGGCAGGAATGGTAGGGATTTAGAAGCTACCGGCTTTCTTCGGAGAATATTTTATGCATATTCTGAAATTTCCAAACAACACTACAGATTGTAGCCTGAGCAAAAAAGAGTTAATTTTGGTTGCAGGTCAGTGTGGGCACACTCCTTGCATTCACCGTAGTTGCTGTGTCCATCTTGATCCTCAGATACGTTCCTCCAGATGAAGTACCCTTGCCATCTTCTCTAGAAGCGTCGTTCCGTTTGAGCCAAGAATATGATGAGGAAAAGGTTAAGGGTCCTGTAGATGAGAGTCATGAACATGAGTCATCCGTAGTAGAATCAATAAGTGATCCCCTTATTGAGAAGCCGCTATACTCAAGTATGTATTGTTTTGACAATTTTATCGCAATTTGGTCCATTTCACCTTCCAAGTAGATGTTTTTCTGTTGAGTTAACTAATCATTTTTTCTGTAATTTCTCCAGGCATGGATGAGGCAAAGCGGCGAAGAACAGCTGCTTGCAGCATAGCATCTGTCTGTGTAGGTGTTCTGGTCCTCACAACCTCAGCTTCTGCGACATTCTTGCCATTGTAAGTACCAAGAGTACACACTTTTCCCCCCTGATGAGCTTCCCTGTGTAAGCAAAATACTCATCATTCTGATGTATGTATCACCTCCATGTCATACCAGCCTGTTGAGATGCTTTGTCTGCGTTTTTGGCGGCCTACTACTCCTAGCTGGTCTTGGTGTCCTCTGCTGGATCGATCAAGATGATGGAAGACACTCATTTGGTCATTCTGGAGGTACTCAGATCACAGCACATCTCCTTCATCTTGTCCATAATAGATTCTATTGATGAAGTTACTTAGTTACTTGATATCACATCGTGCTGCTCCTCCTGCTGCAGGATTCATCTGCCCCTTTGTTCCATTGTTGCCGGTGATGTGCATCCTTGTGAACACATACTTGTTAATAAACTTGGGGTGAGTCCTGGTCTGCTGATTGTATGTGCTTAGTTTCAGAATGGGCATATGCTTGTACAATTGTACTCTAACCTGAATCTTGCCGCCTTGCCTTGTGCTTGTTCAGTGGAGGGACATGGATGCGAGTTGGGGTATGGCTGGTGATGGGGGTCTTCGTGTACATTTTCTACGGTCGGACCCACAGCTCATTGACAGACGTGATATATGTCCCGGTGGCGCAAGCAGACGAGATATATGGAACACCTTCTTCATCAGGATTTGTGGCCTAGAGGGAGGAGGGCACACCATCAATGCCTTGAACAATGAAATGCTCCAGAATCTTTTTTGTACACTTTGAGCTTCCCTGGCTGGAGGGGGCTCCTGCTGCTGCTTCCTGCATTGCATATTCCCATGGAAGCAATGGGTTTGAAGAATTCAATTCATATATTGATTCAGAGTTGTATAAATTGTAATTTAAGGTCATATTACTTATAAGTACCTAGTTGAAAGAATGTGAATATTAAATAGATAGAGATTGGAGATAAGGTGTGTAATATGTGTATATCCACTAGAGCATATCACAGCTTCATGATCCTATGTACATTTTGTGCTGGAGGTCTGGAGTGAGAAAAAAACTGAAGACCTTGGTGAGATCATGCAACATGAATCAACTCTAAATCATCACCATTCTTTTGCTTGTCATGCGTGATATGATATTGAAGATGTGCACCTTTTTTTCATTGAAAATTTATTAAAAAAGACAAATGCAATCATAAGTTTTTTTCACTCAGCTTCAGCTTAGTACATAACCCAGAATTCAAGAGCATTTTCTCAGGAGCAGGAGGAAACTAAAAAACACTTTCCTAGCTCAGAACTAGACTGTACTGCAAGAGTATCAAGATTTCAAACAGATTAATTACGTTGCCGCTCGCCGTTAAAAAAGGAATTCAGATGGTATATTGGATTCAGCTATCCAGGTCCAGAGGGCAAAGCCCCTTCTGTTTCTCCCATTGTTCTTTTCTTCCAAATGCCTATGAGTCGTCGTTGCGTAGATTGTAGAAGATTGATCCATCAATCGTTTCCATAGCTAATTGATTCAACCGCATAAGGATCAACAGGTAGGATCTTCCTTTGCGCCCTACAAGGAACAAGAGAGTGAAACGTTAGTTGCGTCACTGGAGATAGCATACAATTATACTGAAGATCAAGTTTGATATCAAAGCGTGATGTAGGCAATGTAGCCCACGAAAATGCATGTCCATGCATCAATCAAACAGAAAATTGTGTGATCCGACGAAAAGTTCTTTTTGGAGGTGTAACAACAATTGACATTTTAAAGCCCTAAGGGAAGTAAGTACACATACCTAATCCAATCTCTCCAACATCTTCTTGCTTCAACGCGACTTTGCCATGAGTTTTGTCACCGCTGAAGTATGAATTTAATTTTGATATTGCCTCCTGTAATTCCTGATGCAATGAAAAGCGCAGAAATGTAAGCATTGCAGTTGTGAAATTTGAACCTTCGTCTGGTCCGCGTTTATTAATTTATAGTACCAGTAGCAATTACAAAACCTGCTCATGCAATTAGAGTCCTCAACTCTCCCGCAATGAACCTCAACCTAACATCCGTAACACATGTTATCTCCTGTGTTGCGTATGTGTACATGGCTCTTATCTTAACAAACTAACAACTCCTACGTGGACTCTAATCGCATGCAATCCTTGGCATCCAAGGCAACGACGATACACAAGATAATAATCTAAATATTGTTGAACAACAGTAATTTCTTGTTGAGGCAGTTGTACTTAAGGCAGTGCCGTCCTTATGACACCACCACCCAACTGATGATAGACAACGCAAACTTGAAAACAGGAAACTGGTCATAAATGCAGGAAAAGACATTGCATAATATTGTCCGTTTAATTTCATTAAAATAATCTGTATTGTGATTTTTTTTATCATAACAAATAGCTAATATGCAAAATGTCCTATGAGAACTACTTAATTTAGGGTAAAAACAGACCTCCCATGACGCGAGAGATTTCATGTACGGAGGTAGATTCTCATACTCCTCATTTGATGCCTTTATCATTCCTTGGAAAGTGTCATCTTAACGATTCAACAGGAAAAAAAACTCAGAATGAGCAAAGATTTAATCCATCTTTTAATCATAAAACACTGTTGCTGCTCACATTGACAATTCGTTTCTTTTAGGGAAATTGCAGACTCAATGTCCTTCATGATGTTTTGACCATCGGCATCACTGAGAAGTATGAGAGGCAATTTTAAGAAAGAAGAAAAATCATGGTAAGTACTAAGTACAAAATGACAGTGAAGAAAAGAGAGAGAGCAATAGCTAAATATATGAAATCTTTGAGTCACCTTTCAGGTTTCTTGTAAAGCATCTTTGTGCCCCCAGGAAAATCATCTTCTGCAAAATTTCAGCAGATTGTCATATTGAACTAAGAGATGTATCTATTGTGTAAACATCTGGCAACAATATTGTTCAAGTGGGTCATACCTTGAGAGGATAAGGTAGCTAGGCAAGCATCTGAAAAGCCAAGATTCTTTAGCGACATCGAGTCCTCAAATCTTACTGGTGGTCAAGAAAGAACTTGATGCTATCGTAAAAACTAAAAACAATTGATCAAAATATGAAAGCACAAATTTAATGCTGAACAGTGTAGTGGAGTACAGCAGATCTTGCGAACAAAGATAACTCTCCCTTTATAAACTAAATTAACATATTGCGCCAAAGCCCCTTAGACATCAGAATTCTTGGTAATTCAGTACTGCACTGTTCGTCTAATCCCAACTAATGAGCCCCAACTCCCTGACCAATCTAAATCTACGATGCACTGTGATCTGCATTCCACAAATAAATGAATAATATTTCGCAAAGTGAGAATTGGAAGATTTAATTGAACAAGAGGAACAAATACTCAGCTAATAATGTGATTGCATGTACGCTACATGAATAAACAGGCTAAGCTCCTAAATGAGTAAATGAACAAGTCCTAAAATCTGAGTTACAACTGCAGTGAATGTATGTGATAACGCTGTGGAAGCCACCATAGATCTAGGCACAAAATGTTACTGAATGATCAAGTTTCCTGTATCTAACCATTCCATGATTCCATCAGATGAAGCATGTGTAGAAGCCAACGCAACCAAAAACTCTATCATAAACTTTCAGAAGGAAGACAAACAATCAAACCACACTGAAGGATACAAGGCGTCGGCATCGTCGACCCTCTCCCTGCTGGACCTTAGCACTGAATTCTGTCCACCAAAGCAGTCATTCCCAGGGATCCCAGGCAGCTTCTCCACATCTCCATCTTCCTCCAAATCGAAGGTCGCCTCCACCTCTACACGAAGCACAGCAACCCGCAATTCTCAACCAAACGAGCACAGAAGAGCTTAAAAATGGCGCGGTCCTGTTACCGGGTGGCGCGTAGCCGAAGGCGACGAGGCGCGACTCGATGGTGTCGGCGTGGCGGGAGATGATGCCGAGAGCCTCTCCGCAGTGTCCGAGGAGCTCCTCGAAGGAGACTGTGCCGAACGCCATCGACTCGAGGCGCGCCAGGTCGGCGCCCGCCGCCTCCACCCGCCGGTCCAGCCCCTGCAGGAACGCGCTCGTCGCCGACTCTGCGACCACACCCCACCCCCGCGCCGCGTGAGCAGGATCCCCTAAACCCCAGCGGAGAATCCAGAGGAGAGGTAAGCGAGTAGATACCGAGCGCGATGGGGCGGCGGGAGAGCGCGTCGGTGAGCGCTCGGGAGGAGTCGTCGGCGTGGGTGAGCACGGCCGAGAGGGAACTGCACAGCGCAGAGATGTGCGCCTCCATCTCTCTTCTATCCCACCTGGCCCCCTCGGCGGCGGCGGCGGCGGCTCGCCGGAGACGGCGGGAGGAGGGTTTCGGAATCGGGTGGGGAAATTTCTCGTTCAAATTTCGGCGACGGCGAGGCGGGCAATCTCGTATTCTCGTGGCTCCTGACATGTGGGCCCACGTCTTCAAAAGTGGGCCAGAGTTTTGGAATTTTTTTTCAAATAATAATTTTTTAAAATAAAATTTCAAATTTGTACGATAATTTTAAAAAATTATAAAAATAGATACCGATCGGCACTTGATCGAGCGACTGGTGCCATGTGGCGCCTAATCGGCACTTGGTTGGCCGGTGCCACGTCAACACCAATTGGTCGTTCAAGTGCCAACTAGAACACGCCAACAGCTCTTTCCATCGACTGGCGTCACATCAGCGCTAGTCGACCGTTCAACGGTCGACTCCTACTGACATGGCATCAGTCGACTATTGAAATGATGGCACGTCAACGGGAGTCGATCGTTCAATGGTCGACTGGCGCTAACGTGACGCCAGTCCGCAGAAAAAGATTGTTGCATGCCGAAGGGTGCCAACGTGCCATCAAGTCGACACTTGGTCAGCCGACTAGCGCTGACATGACACCAATCGGCCGACTGATACCTATTTTTGTAATTTTTTTAAACTACCGTACAAATTTGAAATTTTATTTTTAAAAAATACTGTTTCAAAAAAAACTTCAGAGTTTTATTAATTTGATTGGGCCTCCAATCTTTTTATGGGCCAAATTTGCTTGATTCCATCACTCTATCTCTCTTTTTTTTTTCAAGATTTTTGTAAAATATAATAATATCATCTCATCTAGAGGCTCTACCACTACAAAGGCATTCGCTTTCGTCAAATTTCACGTCAAACAGGCTGAATTCAGGAGAAATTTCAAACGAAACATCAAAATAATTGGGATTAGAGATTGCCGGAAAATGTCTCCCAAAAACGCATATGAAGCAGGTGTAGAACCGACCTGAAGAAATCAAGGCTGAAACTAGGGCAATTCAAGAGAAGGAAATTCTGTCTAATTAACTCTAGTTTAACCCAAGAAAAGTATGGTAATTCTATCTTTTGTCATATCTGCTGCTATCTTGAAGTTGTTGTGGTTGCTATCTTGATTCTTGTTTGTGAGATGAGATTGGGTCTCTGGTATGGTGAATTGGGTGGTGATCAGTTGGTGGGTTGTCATCTCCGGCGCCGGCGGCGTCGAGCGCCGCCGTCTTCACCTCCAGCAGGCTGGCGCCACAAGGTGCCGAGGTGTCCTGCAATGCGGCGATGGCTGCAAGGAAAGATGTCATCTTGCTGCTCGTTCGCGTGCAACAGCTGATGCTTTGATGCCGTGATGCGTAGCAGAGGTGGAAGAACAGGAGGGTGAGGGCTCACCGGGTGCCGGTGCCGGAGGTCATGGGCGCTGGTGGTCGGCGAGCCTGGGGAGGGCAGGAGGGGGAGTTTTCCGGCGTTGGTGGACGAGGCGGACGTCGGCGTGGGGAGGCCGCCAGCGAGCAAGTACTCGCACAGCTCGTCCATGGTGGCGAAGTTGGCCAGGGCGTCGGCGCCGGCGACGGCCACGTCAGCCGTCGGGATCAGCGGCGACGGTGGCCCGAGCTCCGGCGACAACGCCATGGCCGGCCACTGGAACGTCCCCTGCGGCTTGCAGATACGCACGCTGCACTTCCTCGACGTCCTCTTCCCGCTGCCTCTGCCGTCGGTGCCATTGCTGTTGCTGATGCCATCGCCGTCGACGGGCTGCTGGTTGCCTGCACAGATCAGCTTGTCATCTTTCCATGGATCCTTGATGTACAGATCAGCTTGTTCTTGTTCCACCATGTGCTGTTCTGCAGAGTTCTTCAGCCACAGCAGCTCCTCCTGTGTAAATGTTAATGCAGTCCAAGTCAAGGTGCACATTTGCATAGGTTAATTGCTGATTATTACTGGAAATCAATAAGAAAATTAGTCAAACTATGCAACAACCAAGAACCAAGAAATCATAGAGTCAATTAGTAACTATACCTTCAGAGACAGGAAAGAAGAGGATAAGGCAGCCATCTGCTGCTCCAATCTGGTGTTGTTCTCAACCACATTCAAATACTTCTCCTGAAAAAAAAGACACAGAAATGTAGATACAAAATACTGTCCCAAAATGCAGTCTGTATATTAGTTTTAAGGGGGGAAATCCTCATATGCCATTGCAATTTTCAAGAATTTTAAAAATAGCACACGCCGATGACATATTTATAAACCCCGAATGTCAAGGGCCTCAGGCCCCTGGGTAGCCGGACCTAGGCTGCGTAGTTCGTAGCCGCGGTCCGTTGTCTTCGGCGAGGTTTTACCCCTCAGCCGTAGGTTTTCTTGGAAGAGTAGGGAAAGGGAAATAGATTGATATTGAACTTGCTTGATTACATCTGACCCTGACTATGGCTTATATAGCCACCCAAAAGACTCCCATGCGGGCTAATCCCCTATTTTATAGCAACCAATTAACTAATCTCAACTAATTATTCAAATCTCAACTAATTATTCAAATCTCAACTAATTATTCAAATCTCAACTAATTATTCAAATCCCAACTAATTATCCAAATCTCCTGGCGCCGGCCCTTCGGCTGCCCTGCGCACGTCGCGGGCCCGCCGACGCCTGCTGTAGGTGCGGCCCCACATGACATCTCTCCCCCCCTCGAGATCCAGCTCGTCCTCGAGCTGAAAGTCGGGGTACTTGTCGCGGAAGGAGTCCAAATCTTCCCATGTCGCCGATGCCGCGGTCTGGCCCTTCCAGTGGACAAGCACTTGACGGACGCCTCTAGCCATACGGGCGCGCACCACCTGTTCTGGTGCCGGGTCCACCGCACCATGATGGATGTTGGGCAGAGGTGGCGGAGCTGCTGGCGGTTCGCCCACCCATTTCTTCAATAGGCCAACATGAAAGACGTCATGGAGCTTGGCGCGAGGAGGGAGCTCGAGACGAACAGCAACTTCGTTGATGAGTTCTTTGACGCGGTAGGGTCCGAAGAACCGCGGTTGAAGCTTGCCCTTGACCGCCGGCGACAGAGAGGCAACTGGGCGGTGTCGAAGGCGGAGCAGTACCCAGTCGCCCACTATGTAGGAGACTTGGCGGTGATTTATGTCGTAGTGGTGCTTTTGGACAGCTTGTGCTTGTTCCAGTCTGAACCGTACATCAGCCAAGAATTCTTCTCGTTCTTCCATCGTCTTGGCCACTGCTGCCACGCGAGTGTCGCCTGGTTCATAGGACCGGATGGACGGAGGATCCCGCCCATAGACCACTCGGAAGGGTGTCTCACGGAGGGACGACTGGTAGGCAGTGTTGTATGTGTACTCCGCCCACGGTAACCAACGGAGCCATTGGCGGGGACGATCACCTGTAAAACAGCGGAGGTACATGGTGATAACACGATTAGCAGCTTCCGTCTGGCCGTCGGACTGCGGATGAAAAGCCGATGTCATGTTCATCTTGGTGCCCAGAAGGCGCATCAGTTCCTTCCAGAACGTTGAAGTGAATACGGGGTCCCGATCGGAGACCATGGACTGCGGCACCCCATGGAGACGTACAATGTCGGTGAAGAACGCCTGTGCCACGGATTCCGCGGAATACGGATGGGCGAGTGGGATGAAGTGGCAATATTTGCTGAAGCGGTCCGCCACCGTGAGGATGACTGATTTGCCTCGGACTCGTGGTAGCGCCTCCACGAAATCAAGGCTAATGTCCGCCCAGACAGCTGTCGGAACGGGGAGCGGAAGGAGAAGTCCCGCCGGGTGTAGGTGCTCTGATTTGTACCTTTGGCATGTGGCGCAGCCGCGCACAAAGTCTTGAACGATGCGGCGCATGTCGGGGAAGTGAAAGTCTCGTCGGAGACGGTGTAAGGTGCGTTGCACCCCTTCATGGCCGTCCTCATGGACCGCTGCCAACAGCTCTTGCAAGAGTGGAGATGCCGGTGGTACGTACAGCCTCCCGTCATAGGTCACCAAGTCGTCGATGAGAGCCCACGGTGTAGCCCGTGACCCCCTTGCCAACTCCTCATGGAGGGCGACCAGCGCTGGTTCGGTGGCCTGAATGTTTCGGAGACGTGTGATGAAGTCGAAGCGCGGTCCCGAGACGGCCATAACCGTGCTGCTTGTGGCTTCCTCTTCTGTGTCGCGGCGGGAGAGGGCATCCGCCACTGTGTTGAGGGCCCCGGGCTTGTATTCGACGGCGAAATCGAAGCCTAGGAGCTTGCCGACCCAATGATGCTGTGGAATTGTGGCGAGGCGCTGATCAAGCAGAAATTTAAGGCTGTAGTGGTCTGTCCGCACCGTGAAACGCCGTCCCCAAAGATACGGCCGCCAATGTCGAATGGCGTGCACAAGGCCGATGAGTTCTCGCTCGTACGCCGCGAGGGAGCAATGACGTGGTGCCACCGGTCGGCTGAAGTAGGCGATGGGATGCTTGTCTTGGATCAGCACTGCTCCGAAACCGTATGTCGACGCGTCGCACTCGACGATGAATGGCCGGGCGAAATCCGGTAGCGCCAAGACCGGTGCCGATGTAACCGCGGCTTTGAGGGCCTGAAAAGCTGTAGCCGCCTCGTCGTTCCAGGAGAACCTGTCCTTCTTGAGCAGCGCCGTTAGTGGAGCCGCAATGGAGCCGTAGTCTTGGACAAATTTGCGGTAGTAGCCCGCGAGGCCTAGGAATCCCCGCACTGCGCGAGCCGAACGGGGTTGTGGCCAGTCGCAGACCGCTTGTACCTTAGCGGAGTCCATGGCGACGCCCACGTCGGAGATGACATGTCCTAGGTAGGCAATGGAACGTTCACCAAAAGCGCATTTGGAGCGTTTGACGAAGAGCCGGTGCTGTTGTAGTATCGTGAAGATGGCCCGAAGGTGGCGTAGGTGATCAGCCCACGATGAACTGTAAATCAGAATGTCGTCAAAGAATACCAAGACGAAACGACGCAGAAAAGGTCGTAGTATGTCGTTCATCAGCGCTTGGAATGTTGCCGGGGCGTTGCACAAGCCAAATGGCATGACCAGGAACTCGTACAGGCCGTCATGTGTTCGGAACGCCGTCTTGGCGATGTCGTCGGCGCGCATGCGGACCTGATGATAGCCTGAGCGAAGATCGAGCTTGGTGAAGAATTTGGCACCGTGGAGCTCATCCAGCAACTCGTCGACGACCGGGATAGGAAAAGCGTCTTTGACGGTGATGGTGTTGAGGGCGCGATAGTCGACGCAGAACCGCCATGATCCGTCAGGTTTCTTGACGAGGAGGACCGGCGAGGAGAACGCCGAAGAACTTGGCCGGATGAGCCCTTGTTCCAGCATTGCGGCGCACTGGCTCTCCAGCTCGTCCTTGTGTCGTGCCGGGTAGCGATAGGGACGTACCGCGACCGGTGGCACGCCCGGGAGTAGCGTGATGCCATGATCCCGAGATCGGTGCGGCGGTAGGCCGTGAGGTTCGGCGAAGATGTCGGCGAAAGAAGCGAGCAGTTCATCCAGTAGAGTTGGCGTGGCCGAGATGGTGTGGACGGAGGACGTCGTGGTACTAGGCACTCCCTGCCAACAGATGGACTTGCCATGCCACTTGAAGGTCATGCTTCGTCCGCGAAAATCCCAAAGGATAGGGCCCAGCTTCGCCAGCCACTGGGTTCCCAAAACTATGTCGTAACCTGCAAGAGGCATAACAAACAGATCGTCGTGGAAACTGTCGCCGTGAATAGTGACCGCCGCTTGACGTATGACCCCCACGCACGCCACCCGCTCGCCATTTGCCACCGTAGCTGTGAGGCGGGGCCGGTGTTGGATGGGCAGGCCGGATCGCTGCGCCGCGGACTCGGAGATGAAATTGTGGGTAGACCCGGAGTCCAGGAGCGCGATGAAGGGGTTGTCGGCGAGTTTTACGTCGATCTGCATGGTGTCGGTGAACCGGACTCCCGCGATGGCATGCAGGGAGAAGGTAGGCGACTCCTCCGCCAGTTCATCCCCTATTGCCTCTTCGTCGTCGTCTTCCATGGCGCAGTCCAGGAGGAACAGCCGCTTACATACGCGGTTGTGCCCCCGGCCAAATTTCTCATCGCAGTTGTAGCATAGTCCGAGGCGGCGGCGCTCCTCTTGTTCTGCCAGGGTCAGTCGCTTGACCGGACGGCCCTCCACGGTGACCGTAGATGTGTCGGCCTTGGGTACTGGCGGTGCCGGTGGCGCTGGACGTGAGGTAGGAGCAGGCAGGAGGCCACGGCCGGCTGGGCGGGGTTGCGCCGTGGTGTACTGTTCTCGCAGCTCTAGTTGCCGTGCCAGGCTCATGGCAGCCGCGAGGGACTGCGGATTGAGGATCCGCACGTCGAAGCTGAGTGGTGGCTGAAGACCTCCTGTGAACAGCTGCACTCGTTGCTCCTCGTTGAGAGGTCCGGCGCGAGCCAGGAGCGCCTGAAAACGGTCCTGGTACTCCGCGACGGTGGAAGTGCGGCGGCATTCCGCGAGCTCGTATAGGGGAGCGGCACGCAGGGGCGGCCCGTAGCGCAGGTTGAGCAGTTCTTTGAACCGGTGCCACGGCGGGGTCCCTTCGTCCCTCTGGACTTGCATGTACCACAGTTGCGCCCCATCTTCAAGGTTGTATGACGCCATCCACACCTTTTCCTCCTCCATGATGCGCTGCTGATGAAAGTATGATTCGCAGCGATTGATGAAGATGAGGGGGTCGGACTTGCCGTCGTAACGGGGAAAATCCAACTTTTGAAACCGTGGCGGCCGATCGCTGTGGTGTTCGCCGGTTCCCGGGCGAGGCCCGTTGGAAGCGGAGGACGTGTGGTCGGAAGCCAGGGCCTGGATCGCCGCTGCATTGGCCTCGACGGCGGTTTGCAGGGATCGCATGTTGGCCGCGAGCATCTCCAAGGTGGTCCTGAGGTCGTCACCCATGGTGTTGGTGGCTGGCGGCGGTGGAGAGGAAGATCGCGCGGATGAGGATCGCCGGGATCGTGATACCAGGTTGTCAAGGGCCTCAGGCCCCTGGGTAGCCGGACCTAGGCTGCGTAGTTCGTAGCCGCGGTCCGTTGTCTCCGGCGAGGTTTTACCCCTCAGCCGTAGGTTTTCTTGGAAGAGTAGGGAAAGGGAAATAGATTGATATTGAACTTGCTTGATTACATCTGACCCTGACTATGGCTTATATAGCCACCCAAAAGACTCCCATGCGGGCTAATCCCCTATTTTATAGCAACCAATTAACTAATCTCAACTAATTATTCAAATCTCAACTAATTATTCAAATCTCAACTAATTATTCAAATCTCAACTAATTATTCAAATCCCAACTAATTATCCAAATCTCCTGGCGCCGGCCCTTCGGCTGCCCTGCGCACGTCGCGGGCCCGCCGACGCCTGCTGTAGGTGCGGCCCCACATGACACCGAAACTATTACAACACATTTCCAACTAGCCCTTTTAAGGGACTCGTATGAATGCAGCGTATTACTTTGACTAAGATTTTGTATCAGGACATGAATCAAAATCATGAAGGTTATAACTCATGGAAGGATTTTGCAAGACAATGAAAACAATTCGCATTGATTTTGTTTGTGTATAGTCAAGCTATATGCTTTACATGCATAAGTGATCAAAGTATCAATATGTAGACTGCAATGATTATATTTATATATAAGTGATCAAAGTATCAATATGTAGATAAGAATATGGATAGCATTCGGTTAAGATTCACATTTCACAAACAACATTGATCGTCTCGATGAATTGAGATGTAAGTTGTACAGGTTGACAACTCCCTTGTTTCAAATACCTTGAGGAATAGCAACTCCTCCTTCAGCTCACCATTTACTTGTCTCGCGTTCTCATATTTCTCCTGAAAATAAACCACAGGATTGCTTCAACATAATCAAGTAAATTAAGGAGATGAAATCAGATTCAATTTGACAGGCATCACTGATAGCTTAGTATGCTGAAATAGAGTAAAGTGCCACCAAAAACTGAGAAAGAGCTGTGCTTTGTTTAGTTGTACCTCCCAGGACAGAATCTGCTTTTCCAGATTGCCATTGGCCTTCACCATACAGGCATACTTACCCTGCAAATAATATCACCATGTTTGTATGTCACCACCTGGAAATAAAGTACTCATGGGACCAAACAAAATGTAAACTTATTCATGGAAAGATAACCTCACAAAGATCAATACTATCTCTGTGCAAGTGTTCTTCCAGTGTGCAGAGTAAAACTGGAGATAAAGATGCAAGTATTCTTCCATTAAAACTTGAAATATAATTAGGTTTTTTAGCTAAGCTAACGTCTACCTTAAGGTCAATGAAACATTGTGAGCAGTAAGCTCTCAAAGATTACTGAATTGCAAGTGTGCATGTTATGCCTTCACAACATAAAGATCAAAAATTGCCTTCATAGTAACTCAAACATCAAGCTAGCTAGATATGTGCACACAATGACTCGAGTATACATATCTAGCTTGATGTTTGAGTTACTATGAAGTACTCAATAAAGATTGAACAAAATGCACATCAAAATGTGTAGCATGATCACCTGCCATGAATTGTAGGATCTCTCTTCCTCAGATTTCATTTCCTTTGTCACTTGTATCACATTGGAAGTAAGGTGCTCCAAGTGCCTTCGTGTAGAGTTCAATGTTCATAGCAACACAAGTCAATTTTTGCGCCAAGGTACTGTGTAATCGGCCATGCATTCATAGCTAGACCAATGGAAGAAGCAGAAGCTGCAGGAGAAGGAGAAAAGAAATACCTTTTTGCGCCGGTGAGCTCTGTGGCGAGCTGCTCCACCTGCCTCTTCAACTCCAGCGCGTAGGCTTCCGGCGACACGGGGTCTCCTGGCTTCCAACCGGGAGGAGGCACCCAGTATGGGTCGGTCACGCCGGCCTCCCGCCGCAAGGCGACGAGCTCGGCGGGCTCGAGCCAGTACTCCAAGATGCCGTCGGCGTTGTGTCGGCGGCGGAACCGCTCGGCTCTGCCGGGAGCGAGATTGCCGGCGATGTGCCTGAGGAGGTGGTCGAGGAGGCCGGTGTCGCCGATGTGCGCGCGCGCCTCCTTCCGCAGCACGCCGCGCGGGATGGGCTTGCCGACGCGGGCGCCGTGGGCGCGCATGATGCCGAACAGCGACGCCTTGGCGGTGGCGTACCTGTCGGCCTTCCACCGGTCGACCATGCCGCTTGGTGCGCCTTCCTCCTCCTCCTCCTCCTCCTCCTCCTCCTCCTCCTCCTCCTCCTCCTCCTCCTCCTCCTCCTCGAGCTGCTCGGCCTTGGGAGCCGGGAGCGTCGTCCTGGGACGCTTGCTGCTGGCACGGCGACGGGCACCGCCACTCTTCCTCTTCTTTTTCTCCGGCATGGCCACATTGTGGTCGTCTTCGCTGCTCTCTTCGGCCGCCTCCTGCTCCTCCGGGCTGCTCTTCTCCATGAAGGCTTCGGTCGAGCTCTTCTCGTCCAACTGCACCGCGGAGCGCACGCCGGCGGGTGGACTCAGCACATGGCCCGCGCGGTTCCTCCCGACGTACCTGACGCGCTTCTTGACCCCCCACCCGACGCCGCCACACTGCAGGGTGAGGCACGGCTCCGCCTCCGCCTCCGCCGACTCCGCCATCGCGGACGGCAGCGAAGCCACGGGCGATGGCGGCGTCTGCATCTGCGTCTGCAGGGAGAAGTCATAGAGGCGTGGCTCACCACTCCAGAAGGCACCACCCCCGTCCTCGTCCCCGCCGTGGTGCGCGCCCAGGTCCTCACCGGCGGCGCGGCAACGCAAGACGCGCGAGGCGTGGACGGCGGCAGAAGCGCTCATGGCTCACACAGCTCCAGAAGAAGGAAAAGATTGGCGAGAGAGGGAGAGTCAGAGAAGTCAGAGAAGAGAAGCAGGGGTGGAAGAAGGGAAGGAGGGAGGAAGACGACGACGATGAGAGAGTGGTCACTGGTCAGAGGGTGGTGGTTGGTGGCAGCTTTGCCATGGCTTGGCTGCTGCAGTGCAGGAGACAACATCCTCTCCTTTCCTTTCTTGCAGCCGGGTGCAAGAGAAGAAACAGAGATGAGACAAAAGAGAGCTTGCATTGCATGTGCTGTTCATGGTTCATCCAGCACCAGGAGACCTGAAGAAAAAGAAGAAACTTTTGGGAAAGGACAGAAGCATTGCTGACAAGGAGAGTTTTTTTATCTTGTTTGATTTGATTGTTCTTGGTTAATTAGGATTTGTGATCAGGTTAATCATTACTCATCCATTCTATTATCATCACTCCAAATGAACTTTCATAAACCTAGAGAGTATATGAATAATTCAAATTACACCATTATAATTTTGTGACTTTAGAAAAATGTCATTACAATTCGCATACGTAGATTTATATCATTTCAGAATTGTAGCTCACTGAAAATATAATGACATGGCCAGGTTTTGTATTTCTACTCATTTCTTCCTGCTTGATGCTGCCATCTTTCCCAGGGTCAGAATTTTCAAAAGGTTCAGAATGTTCAGCATGAAGGACATGAGGCCTTCCTAGGGCAGAAGAGTTCATGAACCATCAATGTGTTCTAAACTCTAAAGTGCACAGCATGCATTGGTACTTTATAGACAAGACAAATCGTTTTGAGTCATTATCATCAGCCATCCAAGGATGCACTGTCAAAGGGGCATCAAGTTTAACTGTGCAATCCAGACAAGCATAGCAATGAATTGTTTGCCATTCAAGAACAGCATGTCCTGTAGATATACAGGTCTCACCCCCCCAAAAAAAAGGTTACATGATTCCAGGTGAGAAATAGCTTAGCAAAATAACCACAAAACCAGCAGCAAATAGCAGATACCATTCAAGCTCCGGTTTTCTGGCTACCTGATTGATGGACGAGGCATTGAGGATTCTTGGTGGAAATGGCTCAAACAAGAAGAAATAATCCACATTCCTTCTCCTGTCCCATGGAGCAAAAAAAAAAAACAGTTGCACTTGAATAGGAAGGAGCACTGGCCTTGCTTCCCAGCAATGCTTCAGGTTGTTGCAGCTCACAGCCTCACACCGTTGTGTATGCAACGTACTCGCTGTCCTTGTAACCGAGGCGCAGCAATGAGGATGTAGAATGCAAGGAGGGAACCAAAGTGGCATCAGCGATGCCCAACGATTCACAGCCTTCGGAGGAAAGCGTATTGGATTGGGAACTTGTGCTTATGGAGTTAAATGCAGCATTTAATCCCATTGACGAAGGCTCAGTTGTCATTCTGAAAGAACAAATGAAAATGCTTTTAGCGCATGAAAATAGGTGGTGACGCTGCATCAGGGAAGATGGTCGCGCTTACATTAAATCGAAGCTATTTGCATCACAGCACATTGCAGCACAGATTCCAGAAACAACCCATGGTGGAAGGATGGGATCCTTTATTTCCATGCTGTAGCAGATATTGCCTGACACAGAGGCGAAAGCAGATCCAGGTTCTTCTGCATCATACCCACTTGAACCTAGCCCCATATCTGCTTTCCTCATCTCCCTACATTTCACCTGCAGAAGCGTGTCCAGAAGATCAGACCTCCAAATAAGCCTTACAATTGTACAAGGCAACTTATGGAGATTAGACACATAGTTAAAACATGATGTAATGCCTTCAAATTCAATCTGAGGAACACCTGAATAAGGGCTCCTGGATGAACACAGGTTTTAACAAAGGTACTTGAGGAACAGGTAAGAAAAAACAGTATGGAAACTAGGCATACAATAGCAGGAAGAAAAACTCAAGTCCACTGAAATGAAATGAGTCAAATGACCTCTGGGATGTGGAGGCAGCCATTTTGAAATGGCACCGGTGAATATAACACTGGAACATCTGTGGCAGATAAAGAATATAAAAATGACCTGAAGACAAGAAGATCATATTATACAGCCAGAAAAAAATGGGGAGGAATGTAATGGGATGATTAGCTAAGGCTTTTAAGCAACCTACTTGTAGTTCAACAAGAAATCGTATAAACCATGAACACTCTTATTGCCCATAAACGAGAGAAGCGATTGTGTAGTGTTGTCAACATCAGACAAAGCATCTATGTGGAGCGCCTGCAAGTTTGACAATTTTTTGACAACCGGTCAGTAGCCGCAACCTGACTAAAGAAAATAAGGGAAATGTTGAGGGAGTTAATGAAACCTGGCCAAGATTGCGCTTTTGGATTTCTGAAAGTTCCATCAAGTCATCTTCTGTAACCTGCTCCACTTCAGTGTTGCAAAGAGGCATAGAAAAGCAAACATCCTACAACAATACAAAAACATATGATTAATGAACCTAGCAATCAATGAATTCTAAAAGGTCAAAACAGTGCTAAACAAACAAGCGGTCTTAGATTGAATTGACTCCAGCAAATTCATGCTTTGGACACCCAAATACCAAAATCGTATCCCAGAGTGTAATTAAACCAAATAACAATAGAAAAACAGTTGCTTTCAGAAAAAGGACAAGCAGGATTCATTGTGTTCAAATTTCAGAAATACCAATGTTTTACTCAAAACCACGTCTACAACACAGTGGTTGATCAGCTACAACAGATCAATGTCTATAATTATGAAAAAGAGAATTGATGCTGTGCAAATGATCGTGGCATAGAAAAGAAGAATAAACTCACGTGTTTCCTCAGCAATGATCGTATCCCACGTGTAGACTGTGATAAGTAGGCATTACATGTCTGCTTCTTCTCCAAACAGTTTCCACCAATGAAGAGAGCAACAAATTGTGGAGTATAAACTAGAACAATTAAAGCAAATGTTTATTGTTATTAACAAGGAGTCATTCCCTCAGTTGGAGCCTCTCCTACTAGTTATTCTAAAAAATGAGTCATTCAGAGATATTCTAACAAAACATTAAACATTAACAAATAAGGGTGGGCATTGAAAAACTGTGCCACATGCGCTGGGATTGAATTTCCCCTTAATGTAAAAATGATTGAAGTAATGTAATATTGTAATTTGCATGCTCTAGTATTTTATTATTTTGTCTAGACTAATGTGTACGGCTGCATTTTTGTTTTTTAAAATATCACAGCAGCATTTTGTGTGCACAATTGCACATTGATATGCATACCTTATGAAATACAAAATACAAAATAAATACCATAACATTACTTATTCCAACTATTTAGCTCATTTTGAATTGTCTAGATGACCTAGATCTGAGGAGCAAGAGGATACCATAAAAGATATTCAACAGATTCTTCCGGAGCATGTAATAAAGATTCTGAAATGAATCCTCCCAGTCCTGATGCCTTTTGAGAAGAAAATCACTTTCTACATAACCAGATGAACAGATCACTTTATAGAGTTACATCCAGAAAATGTTACATGATTGTTTGATGTTTTGATATTACCTCCTCGCACAGTTGATGAGACCATAGCAGATATGATGGAGGCAGGCAACAAAGATTGTGGATGTACCCAAGATTGTAGTGCCCTTGAGAACAGGAATTCCTTGTTTCTCTGCCTTATGCATCCTGAGTTTTGATGCCCACGAGGATAGCTCTGGGCAATTGGTCCTGCAATGCTGCTCCTACCAAAACCTGTACTTAACTTGTGACACCTGTTAACAGGCAAGAGTTATTGACAGGAGTATTTGTCACTTTTGCGAAGAAAATCTCCAAACAAAACAGTCGGATTTCATGATAAGGAAGATAAGAGAACTCTGCAATCATAATATCATATAATTTTGATTTTTGTTTCCTTAATCGCTGCAGGTCATATGTTGGGATTATTTTAGATGTAATATCACTTGAGGTATTATAATGATGCATAGCCAACTAACCGTTTGTCAAATTCTCCCACCAGTTTCACAGTTATTGGTTTTGTGAATGCTATTGCATGTCATTCTATTCTTTTGTCTAAACATGCTTCACAGCTACTGGTGTTAGATAAATGCATTATAATTTAACAAGGGAAACTATTTGAAAAACTAAGCTGTTAATTCCTTGTTCTATGTTCATGTCTGCATGAGAGCTGAATGGCATCTGTTTTGGAGAATACATGTGGTTCGTTCAGATGCACACCTCATATAATTGAGTAATTGACAAGTTCAAAGGGAAAGAAAGAGCAAAAGGCCCACCACTTTACAGAAGATGATGAAACAAATTGCAAAGTAGTCTTCAGGGTGAGATCCAAAGGAGCTTTTCTTCCTGGAATGGTGATCTTGGAAGGGCACACATCTGAAGACTTCAAAGGTACATCACCAACTTGTATGTTCGGGTCACTGAGCTTAGAAGCCACAAAAGCATCACGAGCTCCAAACCCTTTGAGAGCTTTTCCCTGTCAAATAGTATCAGGGATATTAGCACACAGGATGGCCTACACTAAAACACCCTAGATAGATGCTCATTACCATATCAAATTTGTTAGTGTCAGACTGCTGCTCATTGCCAATATGGAGCTCAGATACACTCCGCAAAGCATTTTCACTGCATTTCTCAACTTTCCTAAAACCTGGTTTTGCTGCCTCCGTATGTGATGGAACAGCCGAGTCCAGCTGAGCAGAGTCGCCATAACTACTGAAATTTCATAAAAACAATCCACATAAGAAAGTAAGCACGATACAGAACATGTACAAGAAGATCTCCAATCAAATAATTACCATGAGAGTGAAGATGATGCAAAATCAGTTGTCGTCACAGCATCTACAAATTTGGGAGCCTTCTCATTATTCTGCAAAGCATCCTAGTTTCAAGATACCACATTTAGCAACACACATTTTTAAGTCCATTGAAGTGAATAATGTGCCAGTGTCTGACCTTTAAGTTTTCCTTTCCAAGGTTTCTAGATTTTCTTACTGGGAACACCTCTGTAACACGAGTATTGATGTATTTCGATATTTTTGGTTGCTCTGGATTTAGAAACCCATTGCTTGACCTACACCAACAATATAAATATCAAGTATGCAATAGAACCGCATGAGGAAAATTACTAAAAAAAATGCAGATCAGCTACCTATCAAATACCGCAGAATGGAGAAACTGGTCCTTAGCAGGCTTGTCAGAAGTGCGCCGCTTCAATTGCTCTCCCTGAAACAAGTAATTATCAGAAGTTCAGAATATTGAGTATTCATCAGCGACTCTACTGTTTGATGCTTACAGTAGCACTCGAGTAGCAGCAATAAGTAATATGTCTGCTTACAATGTCCCCCATTAAACTCATCATTACTAACAATTCAACCATGGAAAGGAAACATGCATATATAACAGTTGTCATGCACTTATGCTAAATGCATTTGGATTTGGAGTGACTATGTCATTCACTTTCTCTAATATTAGGTAAGTATAACCCAGTAAAACAAACCTCACTTGATGCATCAGCATCACAACGCTCTAGTACATTCTATTATTCTAAGATGCTTTGGCAGTAAACACTTCATGTGGCAGAACATAATTTGTTCATTACATCATGCTACAACATCACGAGTTGTAAAGCATAGCAACAAGGAAATGGCAGCATAATCCATGTGCGTTATTGATATCTCTTGAAATTGCACGCACACTTCACCTCCGACATAACAATGTAATGACTATAGAGCGAGTACAGTTGAAAGTATGGCTAAATGCAAACAAGACATTACTCTGAGTTCAGATGGGGTCTTCCTCTTCATTCTTGGAGCTCCTGCTGTCCTCCCAATAAATGAGTCACCATTCAGAGAAGGTTGAACAGCAGCTTGAGCCATTGTACAATCCAAACCTCTACTCCCGCCTCCCTTCGTGTGCCTCGCCAATCCGTACCTTCCTCTCCCTCAACCTACATCGGACAGAAGAATCATGTAAAGTTGAGGCTAAGAAATTTCGAAATGAGGGATACGCATCTCCAAAGGTAATTTTTTTAGCAGTTTTAGTGACAGTTTCGGGATTGGATCTGATTCATAAACCACATTAACGGATCGAATCGAGTCGTGCGAGGCAAGGCGGCTGGCGGGAGAAGGGAAGGGAGGGGCGGTCGGCGCTGAGATGCGGAGACGGAAGGGGGCGCGGGCGCTCACCTGAATCCGGCGGCAGGGCCGCGCTGCCTGCCCCGGTAGTAAAGGACGCGCCTCCGTCCCTCCGACCCGGAAGCTTCCGACGGCAGGGGAGGGGGCAGGATCAGGCGGCGGCGAGAGGGGAGGCGATTGGGGATTTGAAAAGATGGAGACGAATTGCGGGGTGCGGCGGCGCGAAGGGGAAAAATCGTGGCTTTTGGCGTTGGGAGCCGAAAAGTTTGAACCCTAGCGACGCGGATGAAAATTTGGCGCCGAGAGAGATGCCAAAGGAATCATTTTCTTCTTACTTGCTGCTTTCAAAGTATTTTTTACGATTTTTGATCGCCGTATCATCGTAAATTTTAGTATTAACTAGTTGAGTGCTCAACGAGAAAAATTATACAAATAGAGATAAACGAAGCTGAAGAGTTTTCATTTGCCGTGAGAAAGAGTGGTGGTAGTGACAGACTCACTACTACTAGTTTTTTTAAAATAGTATAGATTTTAATATTTATTGTATTAATATATATTTCCTCGAGAACCGTAAAATCAGCATTGAGTAAATGGATGGAATAAATCCAATCTATCGCTCTGCTTTGGTGTCACCCATGTGCCCTCTACTTCGTTGCCATGTTCAGTACCACCACGCATCCCAACTGACCACACCCGCCCTGCCCACTCTAACGCTAGTTCACCCCCCTAAATTTGGGCTAGTTTCGTCTTTATTCTCTCTCATTGTTGGTCGATTTGATATAGATCAAGGATTTATTTGGTTGTTGTTTTTTTAGGCTCACCCCACCTAGCCAACCCAACTATAAAACCTAGGCGTTATAGTGGGAGGGGTGGGGGCTTTTATCCATAGTCCAACATTTCCCCTACGGCGTGCGAGCCCGGCGTAGCCCGCAGCAGGTTCTAGAGGCCCGGCGTAGCCCGCAACAGGTCTCAGCACACTAGATAGGCGCAGGGGAAATCACGCAGCGGAAATGCGGAAATGCGTGGCCAGGGGGATTCGAACCCAGGACCTTGGCTCTGATACCATGTTAGGCTCACCCCACCTAGCCAACCCAACTATAAAACCTAGGCGTTATAGTGGGAGGGGTGGGGGCTTTTATCCATAGTCCAACAGTTTTGATAGGTAGTGTAATAAATTATCATGTTGGTAGACCATAAAAATGACCTTTTCTTTTTAGAACATCATGATGTGTGGGATAAACCGCATTATTTGATGGAAAGAAACATAGAAGTAAAGATTACAAATAACTAGAAGTCATGTAACAACTTATTTAGGAAATCGGAGTAAGTATGATTCACTGGAACACCAACTTCAAAGCTATCATCCATCTTTATCATTTATGGCCTCATTCTAAATAGCTTAAAACTAGCCTTGATAAAATCACATCAAAAGTTATCTAAAAGGCAAAACTTATAGTCTAAACAAGTCATAAGCTCATGTTAGGGCTTGTTAGTAGAAAAAAACTGTTCCAAATAATGATATCACTAATTAAATACCAAACAAAACTTTTAAGAGAAGTTGTTTAGAGTGTAATAGAATCAAACCTTGGAATTCTTTATGTTACTTGTTCCTTCAACAGGCAACAGGTTGTTCTTGACAAAAAACTACATCTTCCAACAGTGCAGATAGCAGCAATAAACTCAATCTTTCACCACTTAGGATGATTCCATTCCCCTTTCATAGGATGGGTGATTTCATCCTCATAAATGAGATAAGATGACCTTTTTTTGTTTGGTTAGAGAGATATAGGCCGTATTTGTACAATCAAGCTTCCGCCGCCCTGCAATGACGTAAGCTCACACTATCGTCACACAAGCTCATCCACCGTCACCCGAGCCACCTTGTTGCTTGCATCACCCGTCACTTAAGCAAGCAACTCACTCACCACGCGAACTCACTCGCCGTCGCCCAAGCCCATCTCACCTGTGCGCACACACGACACAAGTGGAATAAGCGCGTCTGCTTATTTTTTTGGAACAAAACCGTCTCAAATCTAAGGGGAATATTCCCCCTCAAGGTCCATTTCATTCCGCTCCCTCCTAACCAAACACTCTTAGAAATTAAAAATCGCTCCATTCCATCCCATACATGTTTTTTGAGAAAGGTCTACATTTTTACCTGCTGTGTCTTCTCTCTGGACATATATGGTCTGTACATCACATCAGGAATGGAAAAAACTGTACACAGCCCTTTGATCACTGGCTGGTCAACACATTACAGAGAAACTGAAGCCATCAAATTTAGTGGAACCAGTCTAAATCTGTAATGGACCAAAGAACTGTGACAAAACTGAGGTAGTTCCCTGTTGATGAAGCTCCTGCCTGCCCAACAAAACTGAAGAAAGTACTTCACTTGATCCACCTTCTTTGTATACATACAGCATCAGATCATCAAGCAAGAGACATCATCTCAGCAATGAGACACTACCTTGTTGATGAAATCTCTCAAGATTTTGAAGACTGCACAGGATCCTCATTATGCTTTGTTATCAGATCATAATTCATAGATGCTAACTGAGAAATATTCTGGTTACAGAGAAAAGGGGTAAATGCTTAGTAACCAAGGGCAGGATTCAGAGATTGTGTGGACTTCAGATGAGGGTTACCTTACCTTGAATGAGAAATTGCTGAAAGAATACTTCACTGATAGTGATGGAGCTCCAAATTCTTCCATGCTCCCAAATTCATCCGCCTGTTGATGTTTTTGAGTATGAAATCTAAACATGAAGTAAGTGCTACAAGATGGCATGCAAATTATAGAGATTTATCTAGCATGCATACATACATCTTCCTCGTAGTCGCAACTGTGTGGACTACTGCCACAACTCATGCTACTAGTTTCACTTCTATCATCATACTCATTAGAAGCCACATTAACCTGCTCATCTGCACTATCCCATGCATGCCGGCAGGCAAAATAACTGGTATCATATTCATCATCCGTGGAAGGAATAAATGCAACCTACAAAGAAAGAAAGAAAGAAAGTTCTTCAGAGACTTTCAGTTCCTGTTCTTTGGATGGTCCATTAGTTCATCTCCTAACCTTTTGTCTGGCAAGCATGTCCCAATTGATATCTTTGAAGAAAGGATGACCCTTTACCTGCTCTAATAGCGTATTTCAGTTAGCAGATCGGACACAACAAGTATAACCAAGATGCAGAAAAGGAAAA
Source organism: Zizania palustris (assembly GCA_019279435.1). Classification (NCBI taxonomy): domain Eukaryota; kingdom Viridiplantae; phylum Streptophyta; class Magnoliopsida; order Poales; family Poaceae; genus Zizania; species Zizania palustris. The sequence continues at coordinate 38,621,566 of JAAALK010000289.1, read as the reverse complement.
CGGGTACCTCTCCAGCACCAGTTGCTCCTAATCTTTGCACGGGGTTTTCAATCAGCAACCTAACAATGAAAGCCAAATGAGCTAAAGCATCTAGCATTTGTAGCATGCAGATCTGTTGGCCACTTACTTAACACTACAGATCCCTGATCCCTGAACAGATCACTTAACACAGTAGATATCACACATTTTTTTCCAAGATAATTTTTTTTGGGTGACTTACTTGTCAATCAGGTCATATGCTTCGAAACTCAATTCCTCTGGTACGTGTGGCCAAGGTATCTCGCGATTCATTATATTGTCAAATATTATCTGCAAGTGAACAATTATTGTTGCTGAAAAAACCTTTGAGAAACCGTAAGCTTCGAGACATTTGAGTAAATAAATGACAAACTCATTCTAACTAATACTCCTCTTTTTTTAGTAAATTAACTATTTGTCACTATGCATTTTCAGTTCCATGAAAATTCGTTTAGCTAATTAGCTCTCATTTATGTACTTAGTTTTATAATTAACCTACGTTTAAGACTTCTAATTAGCACAAAAAACGGAACTAAATTCTGGACTAAAGGAAACAAAGTAACAAACACCACCTCAGAGAGGATAAAAAACTACCTGAGGATGCTCAGCATTAAATGGGGGGATTCCCACAAGAAGTTCAAAAAGAATGATACCAACTGACCACCAATCTGCAGTTGGACCTGCATGCAAGAGAATGCCAAAGATTTTACTACAAGACATGCATGATTAGCTCTCCATAAAGGTGAGCATAATATGTAATCAACTCCACACCATTATGTACTACAGACTCAACATTTTGAAGCAAAAAACAAGTTCCATGGAAGAAGCAAAACAGACCATGGGTCATCCCTAGCAGTATCTCAGGGGCCAAGTAGTCAGGAGTGCCCACAGCTGCCTGCTTTTGCCTTTGCTCTCGCTTCTGTGCACGCTGTTCTGCATCTGTTGGTTGATGGTCACCTACAAGAACACTGCTGACATCTGGACCAGACAGATCATCGGTGCTGTTGATAAGACCAACTTTTGATAGCCCAAAATCAGTTAGCTGCATGGAATTCATCATGGAACCCCCAAATCATTCAAGTGCATGCAAAAAGTAGTAGAAACTAGAGAGTGCATCAATAGTTTTCCTCAAAACAATCTAAGTAACTCACTTTTATATGGCCATCACGAGAGATTAGAAGGTTGTCAGGCTTTAAATCACGATGAATCACGTTCAAAGAATGCAGATACTCCAAAGCAAGAACCTACATGCAGAAATGAAAAGGGTCCATTGTTTAAATCCTAAGGAATACACGATGGATTTTTTTAAAATGTTTTTTTAAAAAATCCAAATCTGTATGTCCATTTCAAAAAATGCAGAAGTAGCATGTGGTCGGCACTTGAAGTGCCGACTTGATCTCCAGTCTGGGGCCACGTCAGCTCTAATCGACACTTCAAGTACCGACTGAATGCTAACCCCCTATTAGATTTTGCCACGCCAGCTCCATTCGACACTTGAAGAAGTGCTGACTGGAGCTGACGTGACGCAGTCGGCACCAGTCGGCACTTGAAGTGCCGACTAGAGCTGACGTGGCATCCAGTCGAGACTTCAAGTGCCGACCGCATGTTAGTTTTGCAAATTTTTCAAACGGACATACATATTTTATTATTTTTTTAAAAAATATATATATTTTTTAAAAATACTACATGAGGAATGGTTAAAGACGGACCATTTTCAGCTTTTGTTGTTTGTGTAATACTAACACTTGCAGGAAAGAAGAGAAATCTGTAACTCACAAGTTCAGCTATATATGTCCTTGCCATGTTTTCATCTAAACAACCAAGGTTTCTCAAGAGGGAATAGAGATCTCCTCCATTCAAGTACTCCATGACAAGATAGAGGTTCTCCCTACACGTGAAGGAGTAGAAAAACCGGACCTGCCCATTACAGATTTAAGTCAAGTGAAATCCACTGTCCCATTAAACTAAACATCTCAACTACTTACCACAAATGGGTTGCGAGCTGATATTAAGATGTCACGCTCTGCCAAGATGCTTTCTACTGCATTCTTGCGGATCATATCAGCCTTTTTGAGCACCTGGAATTGCAGTGATATCATTAAGATATATAAAAACCATCACTAAAGCTATCCATTGCATCAAAGGACCTGAAGACATTCAAAACAAGCACATTTTCCTTTTTAATTTTAAGTTTATACTGTTTTCATGGTTTATCCAAAGAAGCTACTCATTGCCATGAATTAACAAAAAAAAATAGAGGCCAGTGTAATGGCCATTACCTTGATGGCAAAAAGGTCTCCTGTTATCCTTTTCTTTGCAAGAAATACACGCCCAAATGCACCACGGCTGATTGGCTTTAGAATTTCAAAGTCCTCAATTGAGGTACGATCCTTGAATTTTCCATTCATCTGGCTTGTTCTTGAGCTTACACTACTCTCCATAGGACCCTCTTCATCTATTGGACCTAATGATTCAGTGTTTGCATCATCTATTTGTCCACATAGTTGGATAAATTTCTCCCTGATATGTCACAACATTAACAAGACACTCAGGGCCTATACCTTCAGGTATATATGTGCAGTATCTACACAAACATGCATTGCACTTACTGTAGTAACTTGGCTATCCTTCTTCCAAACGTCTCCACAACAAGAGCATCCACTTTTCTTGTGTCAATAACAGCATTGAGATCTTCCAGATAAGAGCTCAAGTCCTCCAGCGAGTTGTACTCTGAGATTTTTATGCTCTCGATGCCTCTAGCAATAGTCAGCAAGCTTTCAACCTGGCAGTGCAGTAGACTACAAGTCTAGATCATTGAACAAGCAAAGTTTACCATAACCTCAAAAGTCAAAACTCAAAAGAATGTTGTTCCAGCTAAACACTCTAACTCTAACAAGAACAGAACTAAACCGAACAATTAACACTTTTAAGTTGGAGTGCACAAACCTGCTGAAAATTCTCCAGTTCCACGAATGCCTTGTGTTTAGTCAGCTGCGACTCTGCGTGGCTGGTTCTTGGTGTCAGCAATGGCGACTGCGGCATGCTGCCTGATGCTGGTGTTAGTGCACCCTGCCAAATTAATTCACCAGCACAATGTCAACAATCCACCATGATCAAAACAGAATAGTTATAATTGTTTGAGGAGGGAGAAGCCAACTACTTCTGAAAACAACTCTGTCGATGGCACTGTCAACAGATGAGATAGATTATTGTCATGATCCATGGATATATCGGACTCCGTTAAACTCGATGTGCTGGCCCTTGCAGTCTCATGATGATTAAATTCTGAAAGATGTGGGCTTTTAGCTTCAAAGCAAGCAAGAACCCTCTCAAGTACCTCGGCAACTCTCTGCAACCTCTGATCTGTATTCAGACCCTTTGAGTCACACCGATCAGCTAGCGTGCACACTGTGAAGTGACCTTCTGCGCATGACATGGGGATCTCGAAGTCGCAGATCCTGCATATCATTCTCGGCTTCCCATCGACAATGATCTGCTGGGCCTCTGGGTACTCGGATGGAATCTCGAGCTTCACAGCAGAGTCCCCTAGATATGAGAGGCCGTCGGGGTGAATGCTAGCTGCGTCAATCCTCTCGACGATCTCATCCACGGCGACCTTGTTCCTGGTAATGGCCTTCTTCTTGGTAGGGGTGGTCTTTTCCTCCGTTGTCGATTCCGTGCTCTTGTGCTGGTTCTTCTCGGCGGGTGATGGCAACTTCTTCCAAGATGAGATCTTGCCGCCGCTGCCGGGGGAATCGCATTGGTCTGCTGACATGATCCGGCCCGCCGAGAAGTCGAGGGTAAGTTGCTTGTGCTCCAGCATCCTCCGCCGGATGAGCCTCTCCTTGAGCTCGGTTAGGCTGGAGGTGCTCTTGCGGCCGAGCTCGCCCGAGCCGCCGGTGACCTGGAAGGGGTAGAGACCAAGGTCGCTGAGCTGGTGCAGGCCGAGGACATGATGCTTGTCGTCGTCGGCGACGTAGCCGATGCCTTCCTTGCGGAACTGGACGAGACGGGTGCATCGCGTGAGGATGAAGAGGACGCGGGTGTGGGCCTGCTTGAGTACGCCGGCGGTGAGCTCCTGGCGGTGGTCATCGAGGCCCTGGACGATTCCCTCGCACTTGACCCAGAACTCCTCAGGGCTCATCTCGGCGCACCGCTGCGCGATGACGAGCAGGTCCTCGAGTGCGACGCGGTCCTCCTCCCCCTCGGCCCTATCGAGAGAGCCGACGAGGTCCCCAGCGAACACCCCGAGCTCCGCGTCGACCTCCTCCTTGAGCTTGATGAACTTGGTCTTGATGGCGCCGATGAACTCCTCAGGGCTGTTCACCCCGCCGCGTGGCTTCCGCTGCTGCATCGGGTGATGCGGCCCCCGCGCGTTGAGCTCGTGCGAGAAGCTCTTCACGTCCGGCGCCCGCTTCCGCCTCCCGCTCGTCGCCCGCATGATCGCCCTGAACCGCGGCGAGTCCATCTCCCGCCCGCTGCTATCCAGCATCACCCGCCGCGCCACCCCGCCGCCGTCCTCCTTCTGCTGCACCCCCACCCCCACCCCCACCACCAGACATACACATTACATCAAACACCTCACCCACAAACACCATGACCGGTAGTAAATCCATCCATCGAGCACCTTACCTCCATCGCCGCGACGCAGCGCCTCCCTCCGCCGAGATGCCTAGCTAGAACTAGAAGCAATCGCGGCGCAGATCACCCCGCGGGCTTCGTCGCTCGCACGTCGCCGTGTTATTCGCATCAAAAATAGCAAATGCGCCGCACCAGTGGCGGGTATGAGTTTCGCCTTTAAAAATAGCAACTTTCTATAGCGTGACTGACATGTGGGCCCCACTATAGGAAACGGCCACGTGACGGTTGACCGGATTAGGTGGTTTCTGTTACCGTTATAACGCCCGCGCGCGCGGCCACCGTCGATCGCGGTCGTCCATTTCGCCGCCTCGTCGCACGAATCTTGATGATCCCGTCGTCGCCGTCGACGTCGACGTCGACGGCTATGGCGGCAAGGGTGCACCACCGCGCGGATGCGGCAGGTTTGCCGGCGGGGGCGGATTGTGCCAGGAGGATGAGGCGGTCGCGGGCCGTCGTGGAGACGAGGAGGGAGCGCGAGCGGCGGCGGGAGCGGCCGAGGTGCGGGGAGGTGGCGGGCGGGACGGCGGCGGATTGCACCGCGGTGTGCTGCTGCCTCCCCTTCGCCGTCGTCGAGATCGTCGTCCTCGCCGCGGTTCGCATGCCCGCGGCGCTCTGCCGGCGCGCCGTCCGCGGGAGGAGCCGGCGCCGGCGCGGCGCCTCCAAGCGGAAGGATATGATCAGCGAGCTCATCCTGGACGCCTCCCCCACGTCTCTAAAGGCGGCGGCCGCCTTGGCCATGCTCGCGGACCACCCGAACAGCCCCATGGCCGCACACCTCGGCGAGGCGGAGAGGGAGAACGAGGTGTGGGCGAGCTTCAACGGCGCCGGCTTCTGGAGGAGCCCTTCGCAGCGCGAGGACAGGAGGTGATCTCCTCCTCCTTCTCCGCCGCCGCCGCCGCCGCCGCCGCCGTCTATTGGTTTCTTGGCTTCCTCCTCCCATTTCTTGGGAAAAGAGAAGACACCAGATCGATCTTTGTTTGATCGATCTTGTGATAAACTGCAATTGGCATTTGCAATTGCTTAGTGCTAGCTCTCTTCTTTTTTCCTATTTTTTTTTGTCAATTGGGATGAAAGAAAAGAAACCATGCTGCATCTGAATTGAAGCGAAATTCCGGTGAAAGATTGCATCTTTTATGCACGATTCATGTTTAACACAAGAACTCTAAATTGAGAGAAAACATGACTAAATTCTACAGAAAAGGAAGAAAAGAAAGAAAGATACTTTTTTTCTCTCCTTTGGTAAGGCAGATTCAGATTCAGATTCATATTCAGATTCAGATTTAGAGTTCAATCTGTGGCATGCATGCATGGTAGATCTATGTTTGTGCAAATGTTGTCAAAGTATTTCATAAGTTGCACTGAAAATTTGCAAGTAGACACACTCTTGTTCCTCATCTAGGTACATATTGCATCATGCCTGAGTCTGAAACATTCAAGTTTCAGGTGGTAACAGTGCTCGTTCACAAGCGTATCAACTTATTAATAACCTAAGGGTTATTTTACGGTTCTTGAGTAGGTACAGGAGGTACTATGTGTTAGGAAGTATTAAAATTAATATTGAAAAATATGGTACCTCCTCGAGGACCATAAAATAACACGGTTTAAGCATGCTGAACGTCGAACATATTTTTTCAAGGAATAATTAGATTCATGCCATTACAATTTTACAATTTTGTGAGTTTATTTTCTGAAAAACAGAGTTTCCTCCTCACAAAAAAGAGAAAAAAAATGAGACATTGAGTTTTTCCTCAGGGTGGCACTAGCTGCTTCAAGCTTCACTACTAGTGTTACCTATTTATCGTCGTATTATATTTCTCGTCGATAGATCACCACAGCGGTGGTGGGGGCTGAAGGGGGGATGCCGGGGCGGGGCGAACAAGCGGCGGTGGGGCAGCGGTAGCGGATGCGTGGCGAGGGCGGATGGGCGGATGCGGGGGCGAGGGCGGACGGGCGAACACGAGGACGGGGGTGGATGAGCAGTGATGGGGCGGCGACAGCGGATGTGGGGGCAAGGACGGATGGCGACGGCGGGACGGGCGACGACAGGGTGAACGGGCAACGACGGGGTGAACGGGTGACGACGGCAGTGGGCACGGGAAGCGGGGCAGGGGCAGGGGCAGGGGCAGGGGCGGACGGCCGACGGCGGGGCAGCATGGTGCGGGGCGGCGGCGACGGTGGCGGCGGACTGAGGAGTTTGCTGGCCCGAGAGAAGAGGCAATAGTTTTTTTTATTTTTTTCAATTAATTTAATTGTGCTTAGTCCAAAGGGGGTGGATATCTTACTTTTATAAAGAGCTGATATTGATTTGAGCTAGCAGACTGGAAGTACAGAACACACTGGAGTAGTATGTGCAATTGGCTACTAGCTAGCAGAAATTTATATCGATCTGTATGTACTAATAAATCAAACTGAAATTTTAATTCAATTCAGTGGCGTTGTCAATCAAGATGATGTACAACTAGCTAGCTAAGCTAGCAGACTGGAAGTACAGAACACACTGGAGGAGTGCGTGGACGACGATATATATGCATGCATGCGCTGCTTGATCGATCTCAGCTGATTAATTAGATACAGTACTGTTCTAGCTATATTGAGATCAGCAGTATGCCTGCCTGCATATACATGTGCATTTGAGTGCGCAGTTAATGCACAGCCTTTATTTACACATGCAATTGCAGCTGATGGCGCGCGCCGAAAGATGCATGTCGTGTACATTAATATTACATGCATCATGCAGCATAGCAAGCGCTCGTGCCCTCGTGCAGTCGATCGATCAGTGATAGATTCTTCAGTTAATGGATCTCTTATCTCGTTCGATCGACAGTACACCGGCCCATGATATGAACGCATGCATGCGTATGCATGTGATATCAATGGATCGATCGACTTCAAATTCGACATATATATATATATATATATATATATATATCGAGGCAGGCAGGCAGGCAGTACGTACTGATGCAGACAGCTAGCACGTACAGTGTCAGGTTTTAATTCGAGACCTGTACTACGTACGTAATGTGTGTGTGGTATCTTCAGAGAGACTGCTGTTAGCTGCTGCTGCCTGCAGGTTTGCCGCCTGCTGATCGAGCTACAGTTCGTTGGTTGGTTTCGACAGTTGCATATATGGAGCTGAGATCGAGCCGATCGAGTAGACGACGATATCTAACCACTGCACCACTTAACTATTACTGATGGATTAATTGTTACCAATTGTGAGAATCCATGAATGCATGTGTGGTTGCATGTGTTTTTTTTTTTCTGAATTCACAGAGCTCTGCTGAATGTATAGCTGCTGGCTGTGAAAATTAATTTTTGACCTTATATAGAGTAATTAATTTATAGAAAGCCCAGTTGTTTGAGCAGAAATATGATGGTTTTCAACCCATTTTTGACCTAGAACATAGGGTTCTTCAAAGAATTATATATATATATATTTATTTACAATGCAAAAATATAAATGCATGCATATCGATCTTTCTTGATCATCTTTTTTTTGTCGTTAAGAAATTAAATTTACAATTGTGTAATGTTATAGAACAAAATTGTGGGACAGATGCTGGATATGCCTAGGGGAGAAGGTATCAATTTAATTATGGAAAATTGCACATAGATTTGAACAAAAAGATCTAGCTACGATCCAATCTCTGTGGAGGTGCACACACCCTTATCTTAAATTATAGAAACTATAGAGTAGAGTTCAGAACTAATATATAATTCTGGTGAAAATTTAGCATCAGTTATATATATTATTTAAATAGGGTGATAAATCCATATTGCAAGTGCAAAACAAATGCGCATGATCGAGCAAGATCTAGTGAACTCGATCCACGTACACACAGCTAGAGCTAGCGGTGAATCCTATGGATTCTTTTGAATGTATGTAAGCTCATAAAAACCTGAGTTGACATTTAAAATTGGTGTACATACATGCACATATATACGCGTGATAGAAGCATATGGGTTTCTTTAAGGATAAAAACCTGAACTAGTAATGTGATTTCATCTCTGATTTGCATCTATTATATCGATATTTCCCTCAACCTCTTTGCAAATTAATTTCATTGGAAGAGAAAGGCAATAAATTAAAGAACTAGCCATGCATCTAGCTAGCTTCAAATGTACTTATACAGCATGTAGGTAATAACAATTCGGTCAAATGCATGGTTTATTCAGTAGTTCACTCGACTGATCGTATATATACTATATAGTTGTAGCTTCACGTTTTGTATGCTTTGTTTTTTCATTCTATATATGAGTTGATTTCTTCTATGTACTTACGATGTACGTATCTCCTCATCACAAGCTTTTCACTTATGAACAAAGTAATTAAGGTACGTGTAGTAGCAAACCTTTTCTTCCATCTCCTTTGCTTCTTAATTTACTCAGTGTATATATGCTTGGCTCTTGCTCATGCATGCTCGATCTCTTTTTGCTGTGTCATCCGATATATCCATCATATTATTCAGTCGATCTATGAGTAGAATCCTTGGACGATCTTCTTGGAAGATGGCACATTCGGGATGGCATCAACCTGATGATGATCACTAAGCTTCTTGCCACCCTCAGGACCCGGGCTTAGCCCAAAATGGATATTTGGATAATGTGCCCACTACAGGAATAATATGCACAGAAATGTTAATTTAGATTCCTTTGTTTTTTTAATGAAGGGAGTGATCTTTGAAGACCCACTTAAAAAATGAGCTGAGGATCTAGCTACTAATATATATATATATATAAACGATTCTTATTAATTCGATGTATCTTAAAATTTGTCGATACCCTTAATATCTGATGAGGAGACACACTTAATTGGCTTGGTAGTAATTACAGGGTTACTGTAACACTTCTCTTTGACACTCGGGTTAATTAATTAACTGACCCTAATTTTGAGCAAAGTGAGAGGGCGAAATAACAAGAGACGTACGCGTGACCCACACCCTTACACGATCGATCGCTAGCTAGAGTTAATATTTCTGTAGTAGTATATATGTATATATAGTAAGCAGTGTTTCTGTTCTAGCATTACGATTAATTAATTAACTTGATTTTAACTTCAGCTATAACATGCATGGTGAGACGGTTAACTAGCTGCTAATTAACTATTTACACTAGTTGGCATGCATGATATATAATACATATATATACACAAAATGCTTACATTCTTGGCTGCTGTGCTGAAGGCCTCCCTGTGGCTAATGTCGGGGTTGTTTTCTTTGATCCTTCGTATCTCTTCCCTGAGTAACCACAATTAACATATTGCACAATAAAGATTTTATGGTCTTTGAGAATGTATCATAATTTTCAGTGTGACCTCGGGTACCAAGAGGTACTGAAATTAATACTATTTTTTTGAAGGGCTATTTTACAGTCTATGAGGAGGTACCAGGAGGTACCATATTTTTCAGTATTAATTTTGGTACCTCCAGGTACCTCATATGTCAGGAGGTACCAAAATTAACACTGAAAAATGTGGTACCTCCTCATAGACTGTAAAATTTCTCTTTTTTGAAAATTCTGGTACCTCCTCAAGCACGATAAAATCACTCATTGCACAAATGCTTAAGTCAACTGCCAACTAACTGACTAGCTAGTTTGTCGGAAGGAAAACACATATATGAATATTGAGGGCCATTTGCACGGACTAAAGCTAATAGTTAGAGAGGTAGTTAACTAACAATTAGTTGGTTAAAAACTAGTCATATCTATTTAGATACTTTGGACTAATAGATCGCTAAAGTTGACTTTGCCTCTGCTATAATAATCGTGCTACAATAGTGTAGGGGCAAAATAGTGACCCTATTAGCTCAAATTAGTTCACTTTTGTTGACTAATAGGCTAACCATTTGTTAGCCAATGAGCTAATAGTTTTAGTCCATCAATTAGTTGCATTATTTAGATGATCTAAAACTAATTTTCAGTTATTAACTATTAGTTCATGGGATCCAAAAAGGACATAGAAAACAAAGGAACAAAGGTAGAATACAATAAAGTGAAAAGAAAACTCACTTGATAAATCTGTTATATGCTGAAGGTACCCGTTGCCTCTTCTCTGGAGCTGTTGTTTCAGAAACAAATCAAAGGATTGGAGAACTAAAACTAGCAACTTAATTATATCAATATATAAATGATTTTCCAACATATATATATATATATATTAATTGATCCCTTGTCAATAAATTAAAGTAATTAAATGCCGATTAATTCATGCATTCATGATCGTATGTATGCCTGCCTGCCTGCCTGCTGCACGCAGCAGGTCATCGCCGATCAGATCTTCAAAATTTGAGACCAAGAAAAAAAGGAACAATAAATTCAACTTACGGCGCACATGCAGATCTAGAGCTTGCTCGAGCTGCTGAGTTTGATGCGAGTATGATACCATGGCAGCAGGCAGCCTGAGTTTGGATGTCGACGACGACGACGAAGCTGCAGAACCAAACTGGTCCGGATAACCGCTTTGATCACGGAAGCCACTAATAAGACTGATCTCCTGTGTAATTAGTAATAAACACATGCATGCCGAAATTAAATAAATACTCAAACAAACTGCACAAATTAAATTTAACGGTATTAATCTCATTTATTATATAGATATGGAATATAATATATAGGCTCACTTTTATATAGCTTTGGCTTATTCATAATTAAGCCAGTCTATAAGTTTAACGATTTAAATAAGTTGTCCAAAAAAAGTTAACTGAAATTTGAGCTTATTATTTGTCTTATTTTGCTTAGTGTTTAATGAGATAATAATTTTTTGACACCAGGTGAAATTTAGATCAAAACAAGAGCTTAGAATGCATCAAAACTCCGATCCCTCTCTGTCCTATTAAGTTTTAGATTTAATCACATGTATTAAAAGACATGAGAAAACAAATCATACTATTCTCCTCGCAATGTGAGTGCGTATGAGTCTAAGAGGGGTTAGTAGAGTAATAAATAACTAAACATAGAAATATAATTTAATAAAAACAATCTTTTATAAATATGATATTACTATATTTAAAACAAATTTTGAACTCCTTTCATTTTAGCATAGGATGATAGAGTACATATATATATCAGCAGCACCAGCACTGTAGAGACGTGACTTGTGCTTCTTGTACTCTCCACAGTAGCATTTTCTGCTGTTTTTTCTTCTGAAGAATAATTAAGTAGCCTTTTCTGCTAGCTAGCAACAGCAATCAAGCTACTACGTACTGTAGCTACGAGCTTGGCGTGCAATGACATGTATTGGGACTCGTATATTTTTTGCGTCAAGTATCACTCGACGAAAGACGAAAGTTTCGCTGAATGCTCGATAAAGTACACTTAGCAAATCTCTGTTTGTCAATAGTGGATTCGCCAAGTGCAAAAAGGGGTTGCCAATAAGTATTTTCATGTAGTGATGCGTGTCCCTTTTTTATGGGAAAGTTCCATATTTGTTATTGAAAGTTTACCTGGTTCCATATATGCCACTGATTGTCTCACTGACATGTGGGTCTGGGGGACCCACACGTCATTGAGACAGTAAGTGGCATATATGGAACTGACTATTTTTTCAGTGGCATATTAGGAATAATCTCCTTTTATTGGAAGTACATATATATCATATGCATTGGGTGGCCAATATAATGGATAATTAACCTGGAGATGATCTTGTGCAGCTGGGGCTGAATGCATCATGAGTCCTCTCAAGCTCACTGACAGCAGATTCGTGCAGTGCCCACACCGGACGGTCACGATGTTGAGCATGCTGTTTCCCGGGACACTCACCTGCAACAACATATATACAAGTCATGCAAGTCATGGTAGTAGTTAGAATTTAGAATGATAAATATAATTAACCAGCTGACAGTGCATGCTAATTAGCCAGTTAACCAATGCAACAAGCCAGCAGGTTAATTAGATAATAGATTAACACGTACTACAGAAGTAGTAACAGTAACAATACATGAATGGCCTGTTTGTTTTAGCTTCTAGCAGCTAGAGATTCTTAATAACTAGCTAGTGTAAGTAGTTGGTGTTTTTCAGCTTCTGGATTCTAGTTTATTTTCAGATTCTGCAGCTAGTGATTCTCATAATCTGAGTCCTGAATCTTGATGGTTTGCTTCCGTATCAGATTCTAGAAGTAGCTGAAGCTGTCAGAAACTGAAACAAACAGTACCGAAGTTTGCTGCTAACTAGCTAGTCTGCTTCGATCCGGAGCGTGCAACATGCAAGTAATTAATGAACTAAACGGGTTGTTCATTGTGAACAGTGATTAGCATGTGGTAATAAGCATCCACAATTCAGAACATGAATAAGAAAAGCATGCAATAATGGATAAAAGTCTGAGAGTATGTATCAAGGTAGATTGGAAAGGACTGAGTGAGATTCACAGCAGCATGCATGCATGCAGGTGTGGCTAGCTATGATCTTGCCTACTTTAATTTCTTGTCTTCTTTTTTTAGTAGCTTTAACCAGATGCCATGCTGACCCAATTTATGACTTTTATCAGAGGGTTTGGCCCTGTGGCCTGAACCATTGGTTCCCCCTTTTATAATACTGATCACTTTTGTTTTCTTGTTTCCCATCCTCTCTTCTCTTTTGGGAGCACCCTCTCACTAGCTAGATATGCATGATCACACTCAATCTCAGATGAGAATCATGCTGGCTAGCTCATCAGTTTGATTCTTTTCACCTCTTTCTGGGCACTCACTCCCATAACAAAGAATAAACAATCCAATGCATGGCCCCTCCTGCCTAACAATGATTGTTGATTGTGTACATAACAAAGAATTTGTAATATTAATGTATGTGTACACACAGTGTAGGCCAAGATGGATTGCTGACAAACTGTGGCTCGGAGAGGGAGATAGAGAGTTAATTATGTCATAAAATGATGCATTGTATTGCCATTCACTACCGAAAAACGAATGTTTACCGAGTGCCCGAAAATTTGCTAAGTGATATAGAGAGAGTTAATTATGTCATAAAATGATGCATTGTATTGCCATTAACTACCGAAAAAGAACGTTTGCCAGAGTCTGAAAATTTGCCGATCGTATTCCATCGATCACTCGGCAAACAAGTGTATTTGATTGGCTTCCCATGCAGCATTGTTGCCCCCATCTATCTCTGAACCCACCTAGCTAGAAGGCAAGATATGTATGTTAAAAACTAGTGAAGGCAATAGAGATGAGTGCCCCCTGCACTAGGGGAAAAGATGGAGCAGACGGTGACACTTCATGCAGAGGGCGCGCAGAGCCACTTGCACAACACACTCACAGGCATATGCACAAGATTTTGCATGCACCCACCAGGCCGATCTTACCACTCGTCTACTGCTGCTACAGTAGCTAGCTATGTATGCTTGGTTTGAAGTTATCTCACAAACTGTGTCTGCTGTTAGAAATACCATATCTTAGCTTATAATTAAACTCAGCAGTATATATAAGTTTTATAAATTAACTAGCTTGGACATACCCTACCTGGTGTGATGAATGAACCCTAAGGGCTGGTTTGGGAGCCCAAAATTCCAGACCATTCCCTGAGGATGGGTCGGGATTTTAGCCTAAAATTCTGGCCCATTCCCAAGGAATGGGCTGGGATTTTGGGCTCCCAAACTAGCCCTAAGCTAGTTAGTCGTTGGTTAATTAACTTAACGTACTAGACCATAGATTCATACTACCGTTTGGCTTCTGCTCGCTTAATTTTGCATGCTCAGGTAAATTTATCTTACTGATATAATGATAAGTTTAAAGTCAAACACATGTTTAAACTCATGTATATATATAGCTTGAAATTCTGCTAGCTGCTGGTAGTATGTATATATATATATATATATATATATATATATATATATATATATATGAGGAATTTTAACATCCTTAAAGGAGGTACAGGGAGGTACAAGGTACCATGAGGTACTAAATTAGATCTAGCCATTAATTTGACAAAGGTAAGATTAGAAAAAAATTGGGACAAAAACTCGACGGATGCCTTGCCGCCACCACCCAGGCCACACCACCACTGCCGTGGCCCTAGACCGAGCCACTGCGCCTTTTTTGACACGAAATTGCCAGATTACCTTTCCACCTTTGATCAGAACTAGAGGTACTATTTTTTAGAGAGAAGGTACCAACAAATACTGCCTAATCTGAGATGTTGGATAAGAAAGATCAATGGTTCAGATCTGGTCACATCACCCTCAAGGATGGTAAAATTCCTATCTTTATATATATCTAGCTTATCTACATAATCATCTCTCTCTATATATATATATATATATTCTGAACATACTGCAGGCTGCATAACTCAGTACTAGATGTACTAATTAACCAGTCTAGCTCATGACTATTTAACTTGCCAGTCGACGACATCTGTACTAGCTGCTCTGTCGATTAATATAATTAGCTCTCTGATCGTCCATAAAACCATTGTCCGTACGACTGCTGCTGATGCGTACTGTTGCCGCTAGCTTGTTCGTGTCAACAACATAGCTTAAATTAGCTAACCCATCATATCAACAAGAAGTAAGAAAAGATACAAACATGCGTGAGATAGATGATCTACTACTGCATGATACCAATATACACTAAAATGTAAATTAACCATGACGACGACGTTTAGTACGTAATATAAAAACGACCGATGAGAAAATTAGGGGTTTATTGATGGATGTACAGTGTATTCGCAACAATTAAACTAACCAAGAACGAGCTATATATCCTACAACGAGGTCACTCTCTTACGTATATGAGCAGTCGATCACTTCACTCAGTTATATCTCAACATATTTAATTTATTAGGCTACATATTTTCTTATATTTTTTGTTTTTCGATTTGATGATTCAACAAACTCTATGCTAGCTCTCCCTCTAATTAAAGGAACTGAGATGAAATTTTTAGTACCCCGTTCTCAAAAGGATGACTTTTTGAAGTGGGACACAATTCCAATGCACATTTCATGCTATTTTCTAGTTATATATTTATAAAAAATATAATCACATGAAAGTATTTTCTATGAAAAATCTATTAATAATATTAGTTTCACACACTGCACATCAAATCCATTTTTAATATATTAATAATTTAAGATTTCGAGGTTTTATTGTACACATTTTAGGATGACACCTATTTCAAAACAAAGGTATCTTAGAGCATCTCCCATTATACTTGGTATCACACTTGCTATCCCCTAAAATACCAAGAATGGTCCAAAAAATATCTCAATTATACTTGCTACTACTTGACTTGTTATTTTAGGTGGCTCTCTATCCTCCGGCGCCACACTTATCACTTATAGCAAGCCAACTAAAGTTGTTACTCCACTGAGTGTTGAGCTTGTTTAATTATTTTTTATTTTCTTTGCATACACATAATTTAATAAAATATAGATATATTCAAATAGAAAGTTACATTTAGCAAGTACATTAGAGTAGATAGCAAAACAACAAGCCAATTTAGATAGGGAGACTTGCTATGACTATGAATAGCAAGTTAAAAATTGCAACTACAATAATGGAGATGCTCGATCTTATATGCATCTTGTCCATGTATATCTGCTTGACTTGTATATATATCTAGTAAGAGCACAATATTGATGTACCTTAATGACATTCATATATATTATTAACATATATATTTTGCTGCTCAAAGGTAAATTAAAAGAGCTAAAGCATTATTCCCACACTCACCCTGAATTTTATTCACATTATATATATTGCTAGCTGATCAATTAATCCCATATATTCTCTAAATTTTCTTATAAGATATTTCGCATTCACAGATTAAATTAAGGCACGGCCGGATCGGAAGTAATACGTAGCACGAAGATGTGTGTTTTAGTTAACTTCAAATCTAAATCTTAATTAGCAATAATAGGATCGTCGTCTATCACATAACGACGGTATTATTCCATGCCGTCAAGAGAAATTTAAGCATGAAAATTAATACACACATGTAAACCGAAGAATAGTTCAGACTGAAAAGCCAGAGATGATTATTATATAAACAAAGTGAAACTAGGATCACAAAATAATTTATGTACGTCGAATATAATTTTAATTTGTTGGAATATCATGATATGTATGTGTGTATGCACACACACACACACATATGCGTGCACATGGTAATTATGGCTCAAGCTGCAGATGCAGGCACATCTGTGTACTGTACTGTACTGTACGTATATACACAGTAGGCACATCTGTTTAATAAGGCGATTGATATGATTATATTATTCTAGAACACAATGAGTCGCGCGCAGCACAAGGATTTCGAAAATCTGAATGAAATTAACCCCCTCAAAAAAAAGGGAATTGGTTGATATCAGTAAAATCTGAAGAAAGAAGTAGTAACAATTAATTAATCTGGGCATGCAGCAGCTAGCTGGGAGAGCACAATACTACTATATATATGTTAAGCTCTCTCTTTTGTGAAGAATCTCATCAGGCTTCAAGAAATCAACAATATTATTATCGATGAAGAGATCGAGAAGACATCGAATTAATAAGAAGGGGGAGCAACCAAATTAAGCAAAGAAGAAAAGCTAGCTAGCTAGCCCAATTTCACACTTGGCTTCCAATTAATTAATAGGAATCAGCCAAATTTCACACCCTTCAAACTAAAGTTATGCATCAGATGAGGATGCATGTATGACAAAACACTTCATGAATTAAACTCTCTCTCTCTCTCTCTCTCTCTCTTGAACAAGCAAGGCAGATCTATATATGTAATATATGTATAGGCAAAACAGGAAGATAGAGAAATTTAAGATAGAGAGATGACAGAGATATGCAAGCAGCTGGAGGAGGACGACATATATATCTTAATCTTACCGCGAGAATCGTGTTGCAGAAGTTGCAGTGCACATAGAAGACATGTTCTGCCGCCGCCGCCGCCGCCGCGATCTGGGCCGACATTTCTTCTCGCAGCCGATCGATCTCCGCTAGCTGCCTCCGCCGCTTCGCCGGCCGGTGATGAACAGGCCGGGAAGAGGAGGAGGAATCTGCCGGCCGATCGAGGGGATGATGGTATACAGCTCGCTGCTAGCTATGGAAGTATGGAGCTAGCTCGCTGAAGCAAAATGTAGAGAGGCGCGCGGCCGCTAGACTACCGCAGGAGGCTGACTTGCTTTGCATATGCTAGCTAGCTAGCCATATATCTGCAAACATTTGTGCATGTGTAGATTAGAATAGGAAGAGCTAGAGATGTATGGGAGAGAGGAAGGAGAAATTGAGCCATCTCACTTTCCTCTTTTCTTTGTTCTCTCCTTCTTTCTTTCCTTGCTTCTTGAGAGAGAGAGAGAGAGAGAGAGAGAGATGGATCGAAGTACTAGCTAGATAGTAAGTGAGGAGAGCGTGTGGGGGCAAAGCAAAGCAAAGCAATGCTATGCTACAGTGTGTGCTTGGCGAACTAGTGCTTTTATTTGTTGTGCCTAGCTCATGTGAAATGCTCTAGCTGAGCTAGCTGTGTGTGTGTGTGTATATATCGATGATTGCAACAATGAGTGGGTGGCAGATGCATGCCCTTCATTCCCCTCACTTCCATCATCTAGCTATACAACTCCACATTAATTGTTCATATATATGCATGCCTCTCATCTCCTCTCTACACACATGAATATATGTGCATTGTGCATTTACCAAACTAATTGAGTAATTGTTCACTACTAGCATAGCTACTTGCAAGTTGCAATGAGGCCAATTAATTCACCATCCAGTGGCTTTCCATGTACATGTATCGGCTAAGATCAACAAAATGAGATCGATGCATTATACTAGCTTGGTGCATGCATCATCCGTTGCTTCATTTTTAAGTTCTCGTTGATTATTATTGACTGCTGATATGAACTTATTAGTGCCATAAAACATCTAAACAAAAAATAATATATATGCGATCGATACGTACTTTCTAATTAACGAACTGAGATCGATGGTCGCCGGCCGCGCGCTATAGCTGAGATGATAACATATCTAGTGTATGTCGCTAGCTTGTAATTAATCAGACCGAAATGTGTTTTAATTTGCTATGTACTAGAGCTAGTATCTAATCAAATTCCGCATGCAGTAAACAGGGATTGATAATTATGGATCAATATGCTGCGCACGCTACCTAAAAAAGGCTATTATTAATTACTTGTCACCCTTATCGCGTCACTAATGACCTATCATTAGTGATGGATATACACCCGTCACTAAACATGACCTTTTAGTGATGGACATACATCTTTACCCGTCACTAAAGGTCGATTTTTTTTATTTCAGATATATTTTATACAGTTTCGTTTAGTTTCTTTTAGTTCAAATGAGTTAACAATTAGATCCGAAATGATTATGTAGGTTCTCTTTTTATCATTTTTGTCATTGTTCTGATGTGATTTCTATGTGGTCATCATCGGTGAGGCCTCTACCCCGAGGCATAATAGAGGAGGAGAGGCGATGAAGAAGAAGAAGAATAGATCCGAGGTGATCATGGATGCGCTCTTTCTATTATTTTTGTTGTTGTCCTGATATGTTTTTCATGTGGTCATCGTCGGTGAGACCTCTACCTTGAGACAAAATAAAGGAGAGGCGATTATAAAAAAGAAGAAGATGAGAGGTGATAACAATGGAGGAGAGCAAGTAATAGGATTTGGTGAAGCAATGCTAATAACTCTATACCATTTGTTGAAGCAATTCAATACCGATGAACTTATGGTCGATTTTTTAAAGCCTTTTTCCATTACTCAAAACCAGACTACGCAAAGACTTACTCCCAAATTTTAAGGTTTTCCGGGCTCAAAGAAAACATATCAATACAAACAAAATGCTATATCTTTTGAAATACTTTACTAGCTCCAACAAATCACATCTCTCAAACCAACTACTTGCTTGCACTATATATACCACTACTTGTACTAGAGTAATTGAGAATAGTAGTAGTAGAAGCGGGATGAACCGACATAGGGGATGGGGTGGCTGGGCATGGTCAGAGGCGCAAGGCAACCAAAGTCGGGAGGGGGCATCAGGCCATGGGGGCATGAGGTAACAGAGATGGGGGTAAAGTAGCACCAAACTGAGGTGGACGGGCGACACCAGGCAAGGGCACAGGGTGGTGCTAGGAGGAGCAGTGGAGGTGGGGGCGAGGTGGTGTTGAGTCGAGGTTGGTGCGGGGGCGGTGTTGGGAGGAGCAGTGGAGGTGGGGGCGAGGTGGTGCTGAGTCAAGGTTGGTGCGGGGGCAGTGCCGTGAAGAGAAACATATGGGAGATGAGGCAACACTAGGCTAAGCGACATGGGGCGACACACCGACACTAGGTAGGGTAGGGTGTCGGTGAATAGTCATATGTACAGTGTTTTGGTGTCTACTATAATGGTATGACATAATCAAGCTTTCAAGGCTTGGGCATTGAAAGCAAGAAAAATATGGTGGGGCTTTATGATGAGCTAGATGATAGGGTCTCGCCTCCTTTATATACTCAGGAGGTAAGCCTAACAATCTCAAGACTCTATCCCAAGTAGGACTAAGATTCCCTACCAAACTTGGGTTCTGAATCCCTAATTACAAGGATTCTGGTTGAAAGTGCATCAAGGTGCATCTAGACCCCTAATTAATTTTAGTGTATTAATGACAATGATGATCAAAATCTTCTAATCATATTGATGAAATAAACCTTTAGATATCAAATCTAGAACTTAACTTTCCGATAAGGACTCTACTTTTTATCAAAGTCAAACCCCTATTCATCGGCCATACTATATATACAGTCAATGCTAGTCTTGTCTTGCCCTTGGTCCGGTCTAATAAGCCGAATTGTGAGGCACCCATGGATCACATCCCCGACAGTAGCCCCCGAGCTCTTCTCAGCTTGGTTGAAGAAATCTTTGGAAAAACAAACTAGGAGGAGCTCTCTTTCGATTTAGAACTTCAACACCTTGATCAAACTTTGATGTCCTTGAAAAAGCCTTTGTCCGTTTTTTTCATGTGACGGCTATTAGTGTCGGTTCTAGAGATGAACTGACACTAATATACGAGTATTAGTGTCAGTTCGGAGAACTGCCACTAATAGCTGTCGACTATCAGTTCCGACTAGTCACGTCATTGGTGGGTTTTGAATCGCCACTGATAACCATTTTTATCCGACAATGACGTCTGTTCCTGTAGCAGTGTAGTTTGGTCCGACGATCATTTGATGACCGCTAGGAAAATAACATTATGGCTTGACGGGTTAAAAAGAACCAATAGGAAAATGGAATACAACTATAAAATACATTATTTCTTTGATAGTGTTTTAATTACCGACAAGGAAATTATGTTTTCCAGTAGTGGTAGGAAAACAAAAAAGAAAGAAAGAGCTACAAACATATATCTTACAAATTAAACACCATAAAACATCTCTACTTGCTACACAAAATTTGTTATCCGTGTTGGTCTCTCATATACAAGGAAGTTAATTACACCCTTCAAATGTCTCATACTAAATTTCAACCTCAAAGTAGCTACAAGGAGCCAGTGTCCGGTCATATACAAGACAGGACACCCCTAAACTCAAAAATAAAATCCACACTTAACACATGTGTAGCTAACTAGTTCGTACCAAAATGTTGATATTATTTATGATATATATAGGCATAGGACATAACTGTTGTACTATTTGGATTAATTAACCACATGCATGATCATAGTACCTGTCCTAGCTAAGTTAGTTAGGACAAGGAGAATTAACCGGCCACCAACATCAATGTGGATTGTGGAGTACACACGCTAGATATGTCAAGATCAACGGCTGAGAGATGGGTCGATCAATGGAAATTATAGCTACTAGTACTATAGATGGAACAGTGTTTCTTCTTTTTAATACCATTCACATGCACTAAGTGTGTGTTTGGTTAGAAAGCATGGTGAGATGAAATAATTTCATCTTAGTTTTTTAATATTTGGTGAATTGGCTCTTATAGAAGAATAGCCTTTTATATATTGGACCAGCTTATATAGAAACTAGAATGGTATTAAAAAGAAGAAACACTTGCCGCTGCCCCCTTTTGACATGAAATTACCAGATTGCCCTTCTACCTTTGACCAGAACTAGAGGTACGTACCATTTTTTGAGAGAACAATTACCAATAGGTACTGTCTAATCTAATCTAAGCAAGGATAATAAAATTCCTCTTGTTTTAATGTTGAGAGCCGCAGGAGTGTATTTGTCAATTTTTTATATGGATCGGTTCATTATATTTTTAGATAAAATGAAAAAAAATCTAGCTGCTGAAACTATATAGATATCACTCCATTATTATGCATGTACACACATATATACACTCGCCGTGTACCTTAATTTGCATTGTGATCGATATGATGCCGCATTGCAATTGCCGCCATTCAAGTTCAATTCTGATTTCTGAGCCTCTCTCTCTCTCTCTCTCTCTCTCTCTCTCTCTCTCTCTCTCTCTCTCTCTCTCTCTGTGTGTGTGTGTGTGTGTGTGTGAACGTCTGAAGCTTTGTGCAGGCTGCTGTTAGATGATGCAGCAACGACGAACGTGTGGGTTGTGACGTGAGAACTGACAGAGGACAGTTGAATCGAGGACGACCAGAGAGATCAGTGCATGCATGAAATAATGCATTGCATTTGCACATATGCTCATCACCTCGATGATCTTATTGCAGGTTGACTATATATCTAGCAATGCATATAATGCATGCTTTCTCCTATAGCTAGTGGTGGTCTCTGTGGGCGCCGTTGTTGATATTGCCACCTCAATTCAACGTGCCGAGCTAGATCGTATCATATATATATGGTGCTCTCGATCGATCGATTTGCATGCTTGTAATCATTTCTATCCCATATATATATCACCTTTGATCGATCGCGGCCACGAATTATTCGGAAAGTGATCGATCGAGCACTACTCTTGCCTAGCGAGCTGAGCTATATACACACACACACACACATGTTGATATTAATTTCTGGCACTAACCACAGGCAGGGCCATTATTGATGAATGATAACAATCATTAATTAGTGATGACGTGAAGCACATCATTCTTATCGTGTTAGTAAAAATAATTATTGATGATAGGTGTTCGTAACATATATATCCGTCACTACACGTACGACTAGTTGACCCATAGTAACGGATCACTGTTGGTC
This sequence comes from Zizania palustris, assembly GCA_019279435.1. Taxonomy (NCBI): domain Eukaryota; kingdom Viridiplantae; phylum Streptophyta; class Magnoliopsida; order Poales; family Poaceae; genus Zizania; species Zizania palustris. The sequence continues at coordinate 38,598,813 of JAAALK010000289.1, read as the reverse complement.
GATCATTAGTGCATAAATGTTTATAGATAGGTGACGATATGAGTTGACTGGTCACTAATAATATGTTAGTTATACACACGCATCTTTTAACCGTTACAAAAGTGTCTCTCTATACATGTGCATGTGCTTGTTAAGTGCCCTTTAGGTTAGTTCCTTCAATTATATATTGGACTGCTCGTAGTGAAGGAACATGTGTGTCACCGTTGACCTCGATTTATTTGATTGTACGCATGGCGGCCAATCATTGTTCTTGATTGAAAAGTAATTGAACAGTAGTGTGTGTACATGCCACACCATGACTGTCTTAAAATGAACACTGAGCTCAGCTCCTCCTTCTGTGACCAAAATATGCCAAGATTGCAAATGGAGGGAGTGGAAATTAAAGGTGAGTCAACACATGCATGAATGTAGCTAGGTAAAGGGTCAAACATCACCATATGCTAATTATTATAAGTCATTTGATTTTTTAATGTTAAAATTTGTTGACGGCAAAAGTTGGTTAAGGCCCAAGCCCAGTGAGGATCTGGCGCGATCAACAGAAGTCAAAGAACTCTGATCAAAATTAGTCAAAGAAGTTTGTTCGTTGTACGTGGCTGGATATAGAGGAGCTGATAGAGATAAAAACATAATCGGTTACGATCGTAGTGGACGGCAAGTCTCTGGACTATAAATATGTACTTATTAGGTAGATTAGAGGATACACAACTACAACCACAAAATTACTCTCGACGCACTGCCACCCTTGTTTATTCAAGGTTAATTCCGGCAGGACTTGGCACATGGAGATGGGCTATATCGTTTTGATCACCAGCGAAGAGGTGAGTCTTTCCACTCTAGTGATTATATCAACTAGATTGGTGTCGTTCAAGGCTGCATCGCTTCGATCTCTTGGTGTGCGCTGATTTCGGTCAGTATAATTGTTGGTTTATCTTGGTGTATTAGCTGGGTTTGAGGCAGCATCGTTACAATATCTTAAATTGATGTAGATTAGATATCGTAGTTCAAGGCTTCATCGGTAAGTTGGACATTTTGATCTATTATATTTGATTTATGATGTACATCATTCATCTGAATAAAATATGCCTGATATGTTGAAGGATTGTTAGCCATTCATGATTCAACAATTGTCTTGCTTAGGTCCAATCTTACTGTTACGATGATTTAATAGTATGAATACATTTTCTGGTATACTAAATTTAGATTCTATCGGAGTACAAGCTAATAGGTTACCTTTAATTCCGCGTTACATCTCATTGGCATCAGGGATTACCAATCAGCTCGAGCGTATAGTGCACTGCTTTCCCTGCTATCGGTCCGATGGTGCGGGCGTTGCGTATTGGCTGATCACCTAATCACTCCCGATGGCCTTTAACTGATACATGCGTTTTGACATGTATCGTGTCCGATCCATCGGCTCAATAGCTGATCGGCATTGCTACTAACGATTTTCCACACCTTATCAGTTGTAGGGTCAAACCGATTGGCACACATAGAACCCCAAGAATTTATGACCTACACTGAAGTTAAGCAGATCTTTCAGATCACGCGTGTGACTGAAAACGACACTGACATGTTTTTGGCCCGACAAATTTTTAACATTTTGATAAAGTTTAAATAAAAATATATTAACACTTATAACATCAAATAAATACACCGTTAAAATATATTCAATGGTCGATGTAATGAAACTAATTTGTCGACATTTTTTATAAAATCGATCAAAGTTAAAAAGTTTTAACTTAAAAAATCAAACGACTTAAAAAATACATATACATATACGTGTGTAACTACGTAGTCGCATCATCAGAAAACAATATAATCCAGCTGAACACACAGAAAATAAGATAGTGGCCTGCAGCTAGCTAGCTGAAAAATTATTACACATACACACTCTTGCATTATATTGCCTAGCAAAAGGCAAATTATGGAGAAGAAAACAAAGCAGAAGATAGGTGAGCATCTCAGCATCACCATACATGATACAAGTAATAAATTTGTTTCATCAGATCTGCAACTTGATGATATTGCCTCACCCCGATTGGGTTTTTTCTATCAGCACATGCGTATATATATAATTACATATGATATGATAATCCTACGCAGTATATATATATATATATATATATATATATATATATATATATATATATATATATATGGAGTTTAATATATATAATATGGAGCAGGCAGACGTGTGTGTGAGACAGAAGTGAGAGAGAAAGAGAAATGGTGTGAGTGATCAATGCAGCTCGAGCTAGTACAGACAGTCAGACCCACGATGCGTCACTTCGACGGGACAGTTTTGATCCACGACCTCTGCTCGATCTCAAATTGATAGAGTTTTGATCTCAAATTTATAGCCAGCCAATGCACCAACAGGATATAGCATGGAATAATGGCATATCAAATTGACATTATTGTTGATCTGAAATTTGTATGATAAATAAAGATTGAGGGTGTGTTTGGATATGAGGCTAAATTTTTAGCCACCGTCATATCGAATGTTTATATATTGTTTCAGAGTATTAAATGCAGACTATTTACAAAACATATTCATAATCGGGGGATTATTCGTGAGACGAATCTAATGAGCCTAATTACGCCATGATTTGACAATGTGGTGCTACAGTGAACATTTGTTAATTATAGATTAATTAGGCTTAATAAATTCATCTCGGGACCGATTCTGCAATTATTTTTATAATTAGATCACGTTTAGTCCTTCGAATTGATGTCCAAACAACCGATGTGACACGTGCTAAAATTTAGTATAAAATGAAAACCAGACGCCTCAATTAAACAAAAAAAGAAAACGCATGCGCAATATTTTATTTTATTTTTACTTTTGTGGCTTTTTAAAGATTATCCATGTAACTTGAGACCTGATCAGTTCGTTAATTTCTTGGAGAAATTGAAGGGAGAAAAGGATATTATTGGCACATCAACGTCTAGTCCGCAATGAATTAACACTTATGATACATGCAAATTAAATAGCAAAATATTAAATATTACGAGTAAACTGTATTGTATCGATCAATCTCGATCTTGTCATGGGTGCAACTTTCAGGGACGACGATATCAATCGATGGATACGTACGAACGTCGAAAAGCACGGTGAAAAACACTGAAAAAGACCAGGGCTAATTAATTAGCTAATTAATTAATCATAACCAAATTGCATGCATAATTAATATAATTAATCCGACGACGTGACAATATATGAACTTAACAAAGTACAGATAATTAAGTTGTATTGGACACCTGGGCCGGGCTACACAGATCCGCTACGCGAAATAGCACGTTTGCAGAGTGCATTCCATCGGGTACTCAGCAAAGTTTGGTTTGCCGAGTGTACCTTAAAATATATTCGGCTGAATTCAATATTTGCCAAGTGCAAGTCAAAGACACTTGGCAAATGTTTTGAAAAAACAAGCTCCCCTAGCAGTCTTGTGGGCATTATAATAGCACGGTGAAAAAATTAGGTTTGCCGAGTGCCACTAATTGACACTTAACAAAGCCTGATTTGCTGAGTGCCAAGTCAAAGACACTCAGCAAATGTTTTAAAAAAAACAAGCTCCCCTAGCAGTCTTGCAGTCATTATAATGGCTCGGTGAAAAATTAGGTTTGCCGAGTATCACTAATGGACACTTAACAAAGCCTGATTTGCCAAGTGTCAAGTCAAAGACACTCGGCAAACGTTTAAAAAAACAAGCTCCCCTGGCAGTCTTGCAGGCATTATAATGGCTCGGTGAAAAAATTGGGTTTGTCGAGTGCCACTAATGGACACTTAACAAAGCTTGATTTGTCAAGTGCCAAGTCAAAGACACTCGGCAAACGTTTTAAAAAAAAAACAAGCTCCCCTGGCAGTCCTGTAGTCATTATAATGGCTAGGTGAAAAATTGGGTTTGCCGAGTGCCACTAACGGACACTTAACAAAGCCTGATTTGCCGAGCGCCAAGTCAAAGACACTCGACAAATATTTGAAAAAACAAGCTCCCCTGGCAGTGTCGACATTATAATGACTCGATGAAAAAATTGGGTTTGTCAAGTACCATGTTCGGTACTCAGCAAACTTGCTCTATTGGCTAAGAGATATGTGTCCGCGTTTACAGGTTTGCCAAGTGTTGTTTAAAAAAATACTCGGGAAAGTGCAAAATACCCATTATTTCATATGCAATCATATTTTGATCTCATTTTACATTTTAAACATGTTTTGAACTTGGAATTTTTTTACACTCATAATTATGTAACATATATTAAACCATGGAAAATGTGCTCTTTTGATGAGTGTGGCACTCGGCGAACCTTTTGCCGAGTGCTACAGGTAATCGGCGAATACATGTATTCTACGGATCGATCGATTATATATATATATATATATATATATATATATATATATATATATATATGCACTCTTAGTTAGGTAGATACGCGTCCTGATCCATAATTCAGTAATAAAGTGGAGACAGCTATATGGCGCCAAATGAATTATGGAACTATGATAGCTACGCGTATGTATAGTACTCGATCTCATCTGGGGCCTCAGGTTATTCAATTGCATGCAGAGATCCATGAGATCGTCAAATATATATTTGTAGAATCCATTAAAACTGCGATATGATATACTATGGAATTGGAAGCACCACTGAAGAAAAATGTACAGATGATGAAATTGGAAACAGCTCAGGATCACCAAGTGGAACTGAGGCGCGTGGCCACTAGCTAGTAGGAGTAGCACTACAATACATGCATAATGCATACCAACGACTAACAAATATTACAGAAAATTTACATGGGTTATTAATGTACTTTTGGTCTCGATCACTACTCTATGTGTGTATGAAATTGTAAGTACATGTTTATTGATATTTTAGCATTAACAAAAAGACCTGACAATTTTTGGAGTATAAAAAATCTGTCAGAATATTATACATATGTAGAGAAATATACTATATATGAAATTAAGCAGGTCGCGCGTTAACAGTAGAGCTAGCTGTGGCTGTATGTCGATCCAAAGTGCATCTTTCTTTCTTTCTTTCTTGTTATCGTGGATGCATGCATGCATGCATGCCTGTACATATATGTCAATGTTAGTTGTCTCGATGGGAAGGATGATGCATGGACGCAACTGCGGCAGGAACCGATGGATGGAATGGAAGGAAGCAGCAGGACGGCATTCTCTTCTGTACTGGAGACTGGAGACTGGCTGCCGCGCGCATGCATCAGGATGGAGCAGTATTCTCTTCTCCTTTTTCCCAGCCGCATGCTGTCATGTGTCATGTCGCCATTGACGTCTTCCGCTGTGCTGTACAAACTTAATTAGAACATTCCCAAAATCATCTAGTAGTTTTGTAAACTACACTTTCTTAAAACACGTAGATACACTCTCTCAGTATATGTAGAGATGTTTCTTTATTTTTGGACTACTATTTAATGCTATAAAAATCATCCTAATCATTGCATTGAGATGCATGATTCTTCAATATGCATGCGTGGCCAGACCATCCCTAGTTCCAGATTAACGGTTGCAACTGCAATTGTATTGAAATTTTCGGCCACCTTTAACTTGTTGGCAGCACGAGACAAAATTTTACCAGCACCGGTTTACAGAAAAACAAAAGAGACGAGTTAGCAGCAAGGTGAATTCTGTATCCCAGGTGTTTAGTCCGAGCCCTAGAAAAGGAAAATCTAGGGTGAGTAACATTTGTTCTATCAGGTGTCAATGAACCTACTGCAGCAGCTTCCCTCCATGGTGTGTCCACGGCGACTTCAAATTTGCTTTTGTACCCAGATTCCATGACCATCTTCCAGCTCCGTCCGTTCCTTTCACTCCTCCCTTGTCACATGATGCGGCAAAAACGACGGCTGCTGCTTCTCTCCATCATCCTTGGATCCTTGCAGAACAACTGTCTGTTCTCCCCAGCCCCGATCATCTATACAATGTCTGTCTGAACGGAATCAAAAGTTGCCGACACTCCTCATGTTGTACAATCGGAAGAATCTATTCCTGTTTCTGTATCTAACCTACTATCATCATTCTGTATGCGCCTATAAAAAAGAACATAAGCTGCCGATGTCTTTATACTCTCCTCACTTACAGGACCCACATGACGGTCATCGAAGTCGTACCACCCTTTCTTCCCTTCATGCTGCACCAAACCAACAAGACTAGTCCGTCATAACCAGTCACACAAGCATGTTCCAATAGTAGCAGAAACGGGTGGTGGGGAGAAAAGAACACTTACATAAACATACGCGGTATAGTGACCACCTCCCATGCTTCCATAGTGATTGCTAATAGCATACAGTTGATAGTGGTTGGACATCTGTTGGCCTCTGTTACCGATATACTGTGAAAGGTCAAGATCATGAACCGGGAAGTCCACAAATGTCTCTAGCTTGTTTTTGTTATATCGACTGTATGAAAATCTTTTCAGGTGTATTATAAGGATTTCTGGTAACCTCCAAAGGTCCAACTTCTTACTAGCTTGACGATGCTCTTTACAGCGTGGGCAATACCTGTGAAAACAAAAGTGGAGATTTACGTACGTTTTTTTTTTGAGGAAAAATCAGCAGGAGAGGCTCCTTCTATGATTTTAATTAATTAAAGGCGAAAATACAGGGAGGCAAATTACAATCCCGGGGAAAGGTTTTGCAAGATACTATAAAACACTATGCAAGAAAACACCAAAAATGGAAAAATGAATTTACCACATATCTTCTGGGCCTAATGGTTCCTCCTTTAAGAAAGCTTCAAGGCATGCATATAGAGAACATGTGTCCTGTGGTCTCCTTGAGAATAGTGCAGCCTTGTAAATCTCTGGAAGAGAATCCAAAGAGCCAAAATTGTATTGCTCTAGTCCATTGTCCTGCCAGCAAACAACCACATGCAGACGCTTCTGTGAACCAACAAGTTTAATAGGTTGATCCATTTCTATCTTCATGCGCTGGTCTGGAAACTTCTCATTGATCAAGTAAAATTGCATGCCATTTTCACTCGTTGTTTCATCTTCACAAGCATTATTGTTTGTGCTGGTTGACTCTGCCGCATCAGAGGTCATATCGACGTCTGCAGTTTTATCTACAGAACTGCTTTTGCTAATTATGTGATCAGCATTTGAAATAGCATCTTTTGCTACTCGGAATGGAGTTAGAACCTTCTGGAAAAGATCGAAGATGGTACTCCCATTGATTGTGTCAGGAAGACTTGACACGAGGGGGGTGCCAAAAGTCTTCCAGGATTTCCTACCAAAACTGGTCATGGTGGACCTGCATTAGTGCATTTCAAAAGAGCAACATTCATATATTTAATACCCAACTTGACAGTTATACCAACACAACATAAAAAACGAGATTGTACTTACTCCATCCGTTGGTTTCTGAACACCACAATAGGAGCATCTTCGCTGTCTTTTGGAAGTCTATATGCAACCAAACGATCTCCATCTCTGATCAAGGAGATGACTTCTGAAGGTTCCTCCAAGTACCGGATAAGGGAACAATTGTAGACCTACATGGAGATGGTCAAAGTAAGCATGCGGGGCATAATCAGGTATCTCTGGAGACTAGAATGATAACGCAGGCAAAGGGAATACCTCAGCAACCAAGAGACGTTCATCGCCTCTCAACGAACAGGCATTGCTCAATGCATTGATAAGAGTCTTCGTATCTCCAGATTTTGGCACACTTACAGTGTATGGAGATGGCCCAGTAGTACCGTCCATACTGAATACTGTTATGGTCATTGTTCTCATAGTTGTTGAAGGCAGGGGCAAAGAGAGATACATAAAAGGGTCAAATGTTACAGAAACTTTCCTGCAAATGGGGCAAACTAACGTTGACTTGTATTGACCCTGTCAATGGAGCAACAAAGATAATCAACAGGAGGTTAAAGTGTAAAACCATGTGAATTACATGCGTTAAGCATTTAGGTAGAAGCATTATTATTTTTTGTGTGGAATACACCCATAATTTTCTACTGCCTCACTAATTTAAAACATTAGAGTTACAAAACTGCTCATAGGAATCCACCAAGAAATAGTGATTTGAGTGTCCTAAACAGGCAGGTAATAGAATATTTAGACAGAAATCAATTGGGTTGTGCCACTTTTTTTTTTGCATAACAGCATAAAGACGACAGCACACATCTTGGGAAAGTGCCAGTGCAACCATATATAACAAACCTGGCAGATATCAACTATGATAGAATCATTCCGGGCTAAATGGTTGCCCCAGTACTCATCTGCGACCTCTTCATCTGGACGACCATCTGAATCCTTTGCTTCAGAATATGGCTTACGTTTCACACGATTCAAGTCTTCATGGAGTCCATCCAACAAGAAAGCAAGAAGCTCCTACAGAGAGAGCACAGAAAAATAATATGAGAACACCAGTGGTACAGAAAAGGCATACATGTGTATATTATGTAAGTTGCCTCCAAAATGTCAAATAAATATATAATATCTCAAGAAATATAATACACCTGAAACATCATAAGTTATGGGCATTGCGAATCATCAACTGAGTTAGCAGAGTAGCACCAAAACATAAGGAATTTAGGGTAAATGATCCAGGAGCTGGTAAAGGAAGGGTCAAGTGGCAGACACATTGCAAGTAAATGAATAGGATCCACCTTAAGAATATTTCAGGGTTTGTGTACGAGAATGAGGAAAAACTGTACTCTCAAAAATAAAATTAACTAACCTGGGAATCATGTTGATTAAAACCACTGAATTGGGGGGCAAAGCGTGCAAGCTTTCCCTTAAATTGGTGAGGCGCAACAGGGGTTCTGTCCATCGCCCATAGCTTCCTCAGCAAATCTCCAAATGCATGTGCAAGCTCACCCTATAACATTATCCCATTTCATTCAGGAAACAATAATAAATTCCCGTGGTACATAAAGTAGTTAAATTTGAAATAAAGTTCAGCATACCTTCATCCCCAGTGGGTTATGGGGATTTATTTCTTTATAGAAATCTCCAAGGAAGTAGTCAACCAGCTTGGAAGTATGAGCTAAGCACTGGACTGCACTGTTCATGAAACATGTGTTTCCAAGATTGTCTAGTCCTGTTAAACCAGAGCCGACTTGCTTAGAGCTTCCACTTGATGAATCCAGATCCATGCCCATAATGCTGCCATTACTCATTATTCGTGACAATTCATCTTTTTTCCCATCAGCACCATTTGCCATAGGTTCTGACAGATCATAGAAGTGTATTTCTAGAGGCATCTGAACAAATGAAGCCAGAAATTGAGGATAAGAAAACTAGACGACAATGCACATAATAAGGGAGGTAATAACTTGTGTCGATGAAAGACCGTCAAGGGGCCCTGTACAAAACTTCAGTGGTCACTGCAAGTTAGATTGGTCAATCTCAAACTAATCGCAAAAATATCAGGTGTTCAACCGAACTTAATCACACCAACTAAGTTGTGTTAAGCTGGCCAAAATCAGCACATGTATATTATTGGAATTATGGTTATTATCGGACATAGTGGTGGATCAAAGTTCAATGCTCACCTACACCTTTAAGTTTTTTCTATGTTCTAGTGAGACTAGCTATGACTGATGGATTACCAGCTAGCTATACCCTCAAGCTTCAGCCAAATCAAATTGCAAGCAGTCCAGTAATTGGAGGAAATTGGTTAGAATGGAAATGTGTTGGTTCAGTTCAAATTGATAAATAACCTAAGCAGCAAATATCCAAGTAAGGAACCACCAGAAAGCAGATAGAGTGTTCTGGCCAAGAATATTGCATACAATTTAATGGCTGATTTTATAATATTATATGTAAGATGGTGGACTTTGTAGAGAAGAAAATGACCTCCTGATCAGAAGATCGATTATCTTGGGGCATTCGGTTCCATTCGTTCATCAGTATGAAAGTTGTTCGTCCAGAGAAATCCCATATATGAACCTAAAAACAACAGGCATGTGACAAAAGGAAATAATTTGAGTGTAATTCCATGACTAAGTGAAAAAGGAGCACAGTCATTAGAAAAATACCGGCTCAGAGTCTGCAGTCAAAATCTTGTTTGCTCGTTTAAAGTTCTCAGAAGAGTTATCCTGAGATGTTAAAAACAAAATAAAGGCATAAGGTAAAACTTTTCTAGAGATATATTACTAAAGCAAAATTTATCCTTTGAAACACCAGGATGTGTGATTAATAAACGAATAGAATGGAAGATAACACATACCTTTTTGCTGATCTTCACGGTCAGTGCATTTGTACCCCGCGTGACTGAAACTCTAAGCATTATAGGGTAAATGTTTACAGATACTTCTTCGGTAATCAATGATTTTTTCCCACCATTCTTGCCAGAATCAGTATGCCTACATACAAAATCAAGAAAGCAATCAAGCTTTGAAAATATAGAATCATCACAGCGAACAGAAATAAATGAAGTTTAAGTTTGTAACATAACCTGGCGATTGTGCATATAATTAGATAACCGCTAGCCTTAACTCATAAATGCAGCATCACACTAAGGTATTAAATGGCTATATTAAATGGTTGAGTCTTGAGACTTCAAACATTTCCAAATGAGCACATTATTTCTTGCTCTCATCCATCAACCTTCTCAAGGCTCCAATGGAACAGCCCAAATGTGAACCTTTATTGAAGGTCACCAGCATGGAAAATCTAAGTTCTAATGCAAGTGGATACAGTGAACAAACTAGTGCAGACTCGGCAATACTTCTGGACCTTCACTTATTAAATGTAAACACCATTGTTCAATGTAAATAAATTATGAACCAGTATGTCAAAACTCAAAATGGAACATAGCATTACAACCCTCCATGTTTTGATGCAAATCTGACATCAAAGAACTAGGGAATGTTGGTTCAAAGGCTTAATTGTTGGTCTCTTCAACGAGAAAGTATTAAGAACATGCTTGAAAAATGAACAAAATTGTCTTCGTGGAAGTTACTGTTGACACTTCATGATTTAATAACCTATCTTGAACTTTTATAGTTGACGTTTCCCTATGAAACCTTTCACGTAACCAAAGGAGCATGCCATCCACATCGCACGATTATAATAAACCCTAGATATCTGCATGAGGATAAATAACTGTGCGCCCATGTGTGTTCATTTTGCTTCTTACAGAAACATGTTACACAGGAGAGAACCCTGATTCCAAGTTTCAATGAGAAACCAGAATGATCTGAGTCCATTTCAGAAGCAGGTGTAATACTCCCCAGTCTAGGATTAACATATATTCACAAAAGCACATGAGGCAATCAACAGTGCAATGCAGCCACTGCCTACAGCACAGGAAATTACACTGCTTCCTAACATACATAAGAAATCAAAGTTTAACACTAGGCATTGTTCATGACTGGCTCGCACATAGCATTCTAGGGTAAAAAATCTGACGAGCTATTCTCAAAGAGGGAGAGAAGGGCACCAATCCATTGTGCAACAGAAGGAACAGCGAGCGTTGTTTCTCACCAGTCGCGCGCCCTGGCGAAGAGGTCGGCGGCGACGAGGGCGTAGCTCCTACCGGAGGCGTCGGGCTGGAGGAGTAGGTCGTCGGCGCGGCGGAGGGTGAAGGCCTGGTCGGAGATGAACAGACTGAGCACCTTCATCCCGTAGGAGGTCGGCCCCGAAGGCGCCGCGGCGTACGGCACCCCTTGCGCGTCGATCCGGGCGCCGTCCTGCGCCTCCCTCCACCACCTGCATCCGCAATCCGCCCGCGCCCTCCTCCGGTCAGTTCAAGGCGGGGCGGCCGAGATCGGATCGGGGCGTGTCTAGGGTTTCCTTACCGGTGGAGCACGAGGAAGACGCGGTCGTCGTCATCCGCGGCGGCGGACGTGGTCGGGTCGTCGCCGTCGCCACCGCCGCCCGCGCCGAGGAGCGGCGGGGCGTCGGAGGAGTCGGAGGAGGAGGCGGGCATTGGGGCCGGATCCGGGCCCCCGTCGCGGCGGCGCAGCGCGGAGGCGAGGATTTCAGTTTTTTTTTTCGTTTGAAATCGGGATACGAAGTCTGGTCTGGTGGAGAAGAAACGGATGGAGGAAGAAGAAGAAGAAGAAAAAAAATGACAGTAGGAGGTGGGCCCGGGCTAAGTACCCCATTCAAGTCATATTTTGGGAAAATTCATAGAATTTGAAATATTTGAAATATTTGAAATAAATTTTAAATTGTAGGAATGATTATATTTTGGGACAGAGAAAGTAGTTCCAAACTTCTAACCCATAGTGTGTACTCCCTCCGGTGTATAAATAATAGTCGTTTTGGTTTTTTATTGAGAGTGTACGAATATTAATCGTCTCATCAATCGAAGCGTTTGTCACTTTAGGTAGTGACAAATATGGGGTGATATTGTTGTTTGGTTCGAGGGATGGGGTGTAATCAAGTGGAACCAAACAATCCCCAGAAACAGAATATTCTCTGTATATGTTGAACCGTGTGGTACTGAATTTTTTTACGAACGAGATGTTCTGTTTCATTCCATTTCTCATCATATATCAAACCAAACATTACCTTAATTATCCTATGGGGTCATCGGGAGTTGAACTTGAGTGACACCACTAAAATTTAGGCTCAATAACCAGTTGAGACAATATTTGTAACTTTATTTAATATTACTTTGAGATGTGTAATTCTGTATAAAAAACTAATATTTGTACATCGGAGGGGGTATATCCATATCTTACTTTCCCACTCTTGTTTATATATCAGTTATAAATAATATATGTTTAATGGATAGTTTGTTTAAAATAAATTTATACCCAATCACATATTTTCTTAATTTCTTTTCTCTCTCTCAATCTCCTTCGCTTTTGATCTGGTTTATTACATGAGACAATTTTTTTCTCACTTTAATAAATCATTTATAACATTATAATTTAGTTGATATGATAATATAATTAATATTAAAAAATATTTCAGTCAGTAGGATTAGTACATACCTAGACTCTGAAATTCTCATAATATTCATTCGCATTGCTTGCACAAGTACACCAAATTCCGTTTAAATTTCATTTGAAATGTAGCTACGTGCTCCCTCCGATGTACAAATATTAGTCGTTTAGACAGAATTATACATACCAAGGTGATATTAAATAAAGTCTTAATTGGTTATGGTCATTTAGCAACCTCTATTTTTTGCGTTTTTATTGTAGAAACATTTCGGAAGAAGAGAACAATTAAAATAACAAACGCTTCGATTGACGGGACGATTAATATTTGCACACTCTCAATAAAAAACCAAAACGACTATTATTTATACACTACAACTACATATATTCCTCAATAAAGCACAAACGCAATATATTATATTCCGTTTAAATTTAAATTTGATTTGAAATGCAATCGTGAGCTGTTTTAGGGCCTCTTTGTTTTCGCCTCTGACAGCTGCACCAGCTACTTCTAGAATCTGACACGGAAACAAATAGTCCAGATTCTGGACTCAAATTGTGAGAATCGGTAGCTGCAGAATCTAAAAATAAATTATAATTCAAAAACTGAAAAACACCGGCTACTCTAGCTACCGATAATCTCTAGCTGTTAGGAGCCGAAACAAAATTTTGCTGGCGGTAGGATCCAGGCCATCAGCATTTGATCTCCTTCCACATGCGGGCCGAATCTCTAGCTGTTAGAAGCCGAACAAAATTTTGCTGGGAGAATGGGCAAAGCAACCGCGTGGAGGAGGATCTGCCATCGAATATTCCCCCTCATTCCTGTCTACGAATTTACCATAAAGCCCCCGGAACTAAACAAATATTACCGACGTGATTGCGAGGTTAAGCAATAATTACTCTGGCCATTTTAGTCAACTCTATTTTAGTCAACTCTTGGTTAACTGGATTAACTGAAAAAACCAAAATACATCAAAAATATTCAATAGATACTATTTATAAGCATATTAAATATCAATATAATATTATGTATTATTGCATGAGGCACCCCTTGTTATGCTTGAGTTTCTTAGGTGGCGTTTGGTTCAGGAATATAATAGGATGAAATGATTCTATTCCAGATTCTGAGAATGGAATGGTTCCGCTCTGCATTTGGAAGCAAGAACAGAGCCGCACTGTTTTTTGTTTGATTCTGGAATCTAATAGAACGGAGCGATTCTATCCCTTGTTTGGTTTAAGAGCGGAAATAGTGCTTGTTCTAAGTACAAATGTGCTTGAAATGTATTAGAGAGAGTTGTCTCGCGCTCCTAGGTATTTCTATATTAGTAAACCTTTGAAAAGGTCGTATCGAAATTTGACATTCAAAAAAGGTTTTATGGACTTCAGGGGATGAAATTACAAAAAAATGTCATAATTTTTTTTGTAGAAATTTGGTTTTCACATTTTATGAACGAATTTTACAAAAAAAAAGACCAAATGACCCATTTCTAATGGAGACGTAGTCACTGACAAGGCTGGGCCCAGTGCCATAAGAGCCTCACATGCAACCGAGATCTACATGAGCCTCACAATTTAGGCCTGTTTGGGACAGCTCCAGCTCTACGATTTTTTGTAGCAAGTTCAGCCTGACTCTAAGAAATCCTGGAGCTGGATCTACATGTAGATTAAGAGTACTTAGTTGATTAATTTAGTTTTTATTTTATAATAAAAATTTAAACTATTTTATTGTATTACACAAACTCCAGATTCAACCTGAATCTCGAGGAGTTGAGGTCTATACCAAACAGACCCTTAATACTGCATATTTCATAATTTGCATGTATTCCTAGTTGTAACTTCCCACGGGTAATTGATCGAAATGGAAAGATCTTCGACCTCTAGCACGTTTGGTACGACTCTAACTCTGAGGTTCATATTGGATCTAGATTTGTATGTAGTATGTTCGGTATGGCTCTAACTCTGAGGTTCATATTAGATCTAGATTTGGATGGTATAATAAAATATTAAAAAAATTATTTTTAATCCAAAATAAAAATATATGATCGACTAAATATCTTCAATCTATCCACAACTCTAGATATATAATTTTTAGAGATAAGTTTGACCAAATCTAACAAATTTTAGATATGTAGTTATGCCAAACGGGGCATAAGTTTTGCATATGATTTTGAAACAAGGTTTAAGGGTCTATTTAGAGAGTTTCTAGCATGTGCAATTACTTTTAGAATCTTAATCTATCCCCAATGGTTCATATTATGGCTCTAGATTATGAAATTAAATACCGATAAAATCTAAAAACAAACTATAATCTACGTATGAAGAAACTGCATAATTTTTCAGTGACATATTATGAATAATCTCAATAAACAGATTTTGGACCCACATGACAGTGACACAACCAATGACATATATAGAACTGCATAATTTTTCAGTGGCATATTAGGAATAATCTCAATAAACAAACACATGAATCTGCTACAATACTAATCTCAAACGAGATTGGGTTGTATGTTCAAGCAACCAAACACATCCTGAAAAAAAACAAAAACAAGCAGGTGGAAGAGGGAACAGTATCGATCACTGAAGAACTTGTGGCTAGCAGTAGCTGCAGGTGTGATCATGATAATTAGCTGGGGATGGATGTCTCCTGTCTCCTGTCGTCGTTGATGTTGTATATAGCTAGCCCTCCATGAATGCTCGATGAACTTTTGGATCCATCGATCGATCGATCGATCGATCGATCGATTTCTTCTCTCTTTAATTCTCTGCATCTATCCCTACCTGATGTCCTCCTGATCGATCGATGGATCATCTGATCACCAGCAGCCGGCATGCATGGACTCCACCAATTAGATTAACTGCATATTGCACCATGCAGATCCAAATCAATTAACTGGATCAACAAGAACAAGTTTAGCTCTCATGCGATCGTATCTTGTTCAGATCACTAGTTTGGCATATATATATATATATATATATATATATATATATATATATATATATATACACACACAAATGTTATTCTACACCACGGGTGTAGAATAGCTATTCTACTGAAAAATCTACTACTGAGAACAAATAGTACTCAATTGCTATTCTACTGAAAAAATCTACTACTGAAAGTAGACGGTGTAGAATAGTTAATCTACACACGTGGTGTAGAGAATAGCGCTACCGTGTGTATATATATATATGGTATGAAAACATGAGATTTTTCAGAAAAAGTTTCAGATCTTTTTATATAGAGAGAGAGATTGCCACATCATCATATCATCAGGTTAGGATGATCAGCAGAGCTGATCAAACTAAATCAAGTGGTGATAACTAATCACCTCACCTAGCTTAGCTTAGCTAAGACAGTGAGCTTAATTGCTAGCTCACGCAATCTTACATAGGCAAAAAGGAATGCTGAATCAATTAAGATATCAATCTATAACCGGTGCGACTTGTTTTAGGTAACTCTCGAAACAACCATAAAACGATTTGCGTTATTGAATCGGAGAGAATACGTGGCTAAGCTACAATTACCGTATATATAGGGTTTGTTTGGTAGAGCTCCGGATACTGAAATACACATTGAAACTGTTTAGATCCTGCTCCACCACTCCTCATTTTTCTAGAGTGTTCTCAATGGAATCCACTCCATAAGAAAAGTATTTGGCTTGATTTCAGCTTCAATGGATAAAGAAACCGAAGTTGGAGCCCTGCCAAACACACCCATACCATCAAGCTTCTCTATCCATTATAACTTATTTGACTTTTTAATTCAAAATGATCTATCTTTGACTATGTTCAAAGGAAAGCATATAGTCTATATATCATCTATAACATCACATGAATACATTATTTCATATCCAGCAAAAAGTGCATTGACAAAACAACACATCATGAAATCCATCCATCTAAATAAACAAATAAATTACAAAATGTGCATCTATATATCATTCTATCTCCTGATGCATGGGTAGCTAGAGCTAGAGCATAGACAAGCATAGTAGAGGCCTTGGGCTTTGCTCCAAGCATAGTAGTGTACACTAGTGGTAGTGCGCGTTGACTTATTGGCCACACTTGCTGTGGTTGACACCTCTCCATGATCAAAATGGGTGGGGTACACGCCTTCATCGCCTTTAACATTTCAACCACACACGCGTACCACAAGATGAATAATGGCGGTGGTTGTGTCGTCACTTTGTATGCATATATACGTACGCTAGTAAGGGGTCCGTGCTTTGCGACGGGGCTTGTTTTATTGCTGCGATGATAAGAAAATTTTCAGCGAATCTAACGGTCTATATGCAAAATTCATAGTTCTGTGTGATTTTTTAGAAATCCAAGGGCTTTTGCGCAAAATTCTTAGTTTCTGCGTGATTTTTCAGAAATCTAAAGGTTTTTACGCAAAATTCGTACTTCTGCGCAAAATACCGCAAAGTATATTTTTATTTTTCTTCTTTTTCTTCTTATTCCCATGCTTTTCTTTGCATGCCGGGTGGTTAGGAGCATGCGAGACTTCCCTGCATGCATGCATGCAGTACTTATGGTGAGCACGCGGGGAGAGCAGCGCGGACGCGGACGGAATCCACGGATGATCGGATCACTTTATAATAGTATATATATATATACTATTATATATATGTGTCATATGCCATGGACCTCCATTAAAAACTAGAAAGGGAAACCATCTTGCCATGGAATTGCTTGTAGTCTTGTGCAGGGCATATTATACTCTTGATTGGCAATCCAGCTGATGAAAAATTCTTGTGTGAAATGCATGCATGCACATGGCTGCCATCCTGGCCATCACATATTCTTTCCTCCATGGACCAGTAGAAATTAACCCTAGACACCTCACCCCTGTCCTTTCCTCTTGTACCTACACTAACTACCTATTACTTAATTCATTTCATTTTATGTAGGAAACTACCATTGTTTACTACTCCCTCAGTTAACTTTTAAACGAAGCAACTGATTTTTATCTTAACGTTTGACCATTCGTCTTATTTATTTTTTTGAAATATTATTTATTTTGTTATAAGTTGTTTTATTGCTGAAAGTACTCAAAGTATAACTTATATTTTTGCGTATTTGGACAAATTTTTTGAATAAAACAAATGGTCAAACGTTAAATTAAAAGTCAACTGCGTCATTTAAAAGTTAACGGGGGGAGTAACTTAGTTTTATATTGTAAACCACTTGATCTTTAAGTATTTTTTTAAAAAACGTGTTAATGTTTATAGTATCAATAAAAATAATTCGATGTTATAAATGTTGGTATATTTTTATATATTTTTATATAAAAATAGTCAAAGTTGATAAAATTTGACTTTGGAAAATTCAAAGTCCTTACTATATTGTAACTTGAAAAGGACTACTTATGAGGAAAAAAATAATAGTAGCTTGGCTAGGTGACCATCAAGAGTAAAACACTAGCACAAAGCACACGCTTAGCTTAAATAATTGCTTGGACATTTTGGCTCTTCTAAAATCTATTGTCACTTTTTAGAGCTTTTTGACCAACATATCATAATAATTAGCTTAATTGACACCTTCTAAACCTTGATTTTTTTGTTTATATGCAAGAATAATGCACCCTTAATTTATATAGGTGAGATGCACCTTAAAAATAATAGGAAATTAATTTGTAGCTATTAAGATATATCTTTAATTATATTGTTGCCTCATGATAATATAACATGTAGAATATATAAATCAAGATCATTCTAGCCAGCCTTATCAATTCCATTCCGGTACCGGTTAGAATGGTCGGTATGTACCATTTCGTCACTTAAACTGGTACACATTAAGTGACATATGCTTCAATACCGGTCAAAATTGTATTTTGATTTTTTTAATATGTGTTACGTATTACTTACATTAAGCCATATATTATATTTCATTCAAACCATACATTATATTTAAGATATCAATGCATTAGAATATATCATATTTAATCATATTAATATACATTTTAAATAAATAAATATTATTTCATTACACCCCAAAAACAGTATACCGGTATCGCTCGGTACCGAAATATTTCGTTTCAAGAGCCAAACCAGAATAGAATTAACAAGGTTGGTTCTAGCGCACACATTTTTTTTTTAAATAGCGATATTTTACAACACATAGGATCATAATATAACAAAGAATTGAAGAGTGGCCACTGAGGCTTGCTTAGCTAATTAAGGAAGAGATTAGTTGGCTATTATCCCTAATTGATATGTGGATGCTACACACCATGTTTCTTCCTTAATATTGCTTAGCTTAATTTGGGAACATCATATTCCCGGATTCTCTAAATTAAGCACTCCATTTTTGTGTGAATATATATATATATATATATATATATATATATATATATACGAGAGCGCTATTCTACACCACGTGTGTAAAATAGCTATTCTACACTGACCACTTTCAGTAGTAGATTTTCTCAGTAGAATAGCAATTGAGTACTACTTTTTTCTCGGTAGTAGATTTCTCAGTAGAATAACTATTCTATACCCGTGATGTAGAATAACATTTGTGTATATATATATATATATGAATGGTTTTAGGTAGGTTAATTAACTAGTCAAAATGGTAGGTGATGTTTTTGTTGCGTGACAAAAAAAAATCTGGTGACTTAAATGAATAGATAGATACGGTAGAAATCATTCAATTCAATGTAGAGTAATAAAAAGTCAAATTATTTTATACTAAAAATAAAAACAAAAATTTAACCAATTTAGGGTGCGTTCAGTAAATCTCCAGCTCTAGCTTCTTTATCCATGGAACTGAAATCGAGTCAAACGCGTTTGCTTGGCTCTGGATCCGAATCAGAACGCTTCAGAAAAAAATGTAATAACACTGTGGGGTGAGATTCAGACAGCTTCAGCTGCTCCACCGAACTACATCACCCCCATCCCCTCAAAGCTGAAACCAATTTCTGAAAGTTGAACCAAATACTTTTGACCGACTCTAGATCACATAGATTTTAGATCTGAAGCTCTACCGAACAAAACTTTATTTTAGCAAACAAATCATATATAATAAATAATAAATGATAAATATCATTAATTGCCTAGCTAGATTAGGGGCCTGTTTGGTTCCTTTAAGGACTAAACTAAACTTTAGTCTTCTTTTTTTATAGGACTAAACTTTAGTCCATTGCTGTTTGGTTCTAAGGACTAAAGTACTAAAAGAGGGTGAGGGATAAGAGGTAAGTAGTACTTTTAGTCCCCTTTAGCAAGTTCTTTGGGACTAAAGGCTAAACTTTAGTCACTAAAGTTTAGTCCCACTTTAGTCCCCTTGTTTGGCAATTTAGGGACTAAACTTTAGTCCCTAAAGTTTAGCAAGGTGGAACCAAACACCCCCTAGATCCGACGGCTACGGTACACGAAGAGATTAACGTCACGAAACACAAAGACCAAGCTGGTTAACACCATAACCTGGAGTCTACTAGAACTAATGACCGAGATTAGCGGAAATCCCTAGGCGATTAGCGTCACTATCTAACTAACTAACTAACTAATTAATCACGTCATTATCCAGCAAAATCCTGTAGAAAAAAAAGTTGGTGAAGCGAAATTAAAACGACAGCGTGGCAAAGCCGGCCGGTGGGCCCGCCTCCCTGATATCTCTGACCTCGAAAATATTATATTAAAAAAAGTAAAAGAAAATTACAAAAATAAAAAGTGGATTTTTTTTGGGAAATTTGTAAAAATGCCATTAAAATTTTCTGTAATTTGAAAAATGCCACTGTCAGTGACTGTGGTAGGTCCCATCTGTCAGTGACACGCCGATGGCATATTTCAAAACCGTGAAAATTGTAATGGCATGGAAAAATTTGGCCCTTTTTTTTTTTTCGTTTCCCTATTTATTCTCCTCACATGCATCTACGCTTGTATATTCTTCTTCTTCTTCTCTTCCCCGTCTCAATCTGACTCCAACCCCTCGCGAAATCACAACTCGACCCGACACAAATCCGCTCTCCTAATCCCGATTCCGCCGTCAAAATCTAACCTTGCGCTGTCGTCTTGCCCGGATTCGAGGCTCGCCGCGCCAGTTCGGGTGGGTAGATTGGGTGTTTGCGGCGTGCGGCGTGTTCTTGGAGGAAGGGTGGGTGGGAAGTGGGATTTTTGGCCTCGATTGGGGGTTGAATCTGGTTTTTTGTAGTGGGAGCTTGGAGTTTTGGGTTGGTTTTGTGGAGGAGTGTGAGTTTCCGGTGAGTTTGCGGTGGGGGTTTCGGCGGACGTTGATGGTGGCGAGGATGTGGCCGTGGCCGCCACCGGCGAGGAAGTTCCGGGTCCGGCTGGTGGTGCGGCGGGCGGAGGGACTGACGCCTCGGACGGCCTCTTCCCCGGAGGCGGAGGCGAAGGTGGCGGTGGAGGTGAAGTGGAAGGGCCCCAAGGCGTCGCCTTTGGGCTCGCTGCGGCGGGTGACGCACAGCAACCGCACGCGGCTGGAGGCGGTGGTGTCCGCAGCCGCTCAGGCCGACGCCGCCGCGGCGCCGGCGTCCGTGGCGTGGGAGGAGGAGTTCGAGAGGGTCGAGACGTTCACGGCGACGTCTCACCGGAAGGCCGCCGCGTTCCACTCCTGGGACCTCTCCTTCTCCGTCTTCAATGTGAGCACCTCTTCACTCTCTTGTTGATACATTTCAGCTAGATTAAAAAAAGTTAAGAAATTTCGCCTTCAACGATGCACTTCTCGCTTGATTAGCTAAAAGGATTATTGTTTCGGATGTTTTCATCTGATGATCATATGCTTGGTTTTGCGTTGGTTGTTTGAGCGAGTCTAGCTTGCAATTCTTTAGCATATCATCCTGGTCATATTGACAGCGAAAGTTTTGACTTTTTCCTTTGAAAAGGTCAATCTCAATTGCTTATTTGTTGGTAGCGATGAAAGCGGCGGTAACTCCGTTCAATTTCGTTTGGATCTGGTCTTTACAGAATAACTCCGTTTAAATACTAGATTGGTTTCATTTTTAACCGAGCCTTTCCCTGTAAAAATCTAAGATTTAAAGAGCCTTAACAAAATAGTGCATGTCATTGGCTTGGCTTATGTTAGTGGTTGGTGTTGGCTTTGCCACCTTTTTCTTCTTTTTTTTTTCCTGTCGATGACATGTTGATTTGATCTTTTCCTTTTTCAACAAATTTATTGGATGTCTACTAAATCCTACCAGTTCTAGATTTATTTGTGCAACTTGAGACAATGGAATATTTTCAAGCTAAATTATATTTGTTTTCAAAAATAGATTTGAATGTATGATAAGCTACCTCTATATGCTTCTTGTTTAATAGCTTGGCTGGCATAAATTAGGTTCATTGTATAAGAAAGGCGTATGATCGTGTTTACTTACCCCTTCAGAAGGATAGATGGCGAATCAGGAAGTGCAGAAAATTATGCTGTTTTATTGTTCTGGAGACACCGGCGAAATTGACCAGCGGATCGTCAAGGATTATTGTCCTTTCCTTACCAATTTTTATGATTGCGTTATTACCGTTGTCATATTTGTTTTGACTGATAGGCAGGATCTTCATTTTGTCGTCTTGTTTGCACTATCATTGGTGCCTCAAAATTCTGTGAGTTATTTGATTTGAGTATTTTCTGTCATTGGTAGTGCACCTTGGTCACCAAACCAACAAGCAAAAAGAAACAGAGAGATAAAGTCGGGGTCGTTGCAGCTTTTAAGTTTTAATATCTTGTGCTATGCAGCTAACCAGGCAGTTCGCTAGCTAAACGAAAACAAAAATACATTTTTTGGTGTCCCTCTTGGTTAATTGTTCGGATTGATTCCTGCAGTTTAGTCTTACCTCCATGGTTTTCGTTTTTGTGGTGCAGAATTCAAATAAAGGGCCAAAAGGTGAATCGGTTCTGGGAACGGCTTCGCTGAACCTAGCAGAGTACACATCTGCTGCCGAAGAGATTGAGATAATCCTCCCATTGTCTGCGCCGAACGGTGCATCCGAGTCTTCCCCATCGCTTCAAGTAAGTCAGTTATATGATTCTTATAACCAATCTTTCATGTCATAGTCTTTTGTTATCCGTTGGAATGCCAAGATTATTTTTTATTTCTGGTTCTCAAATGGTCATTCATTGCCTGATTTTAAAGCTATTTTTTCCAGCTCACGTTGAGCATGGTGGAACTAGGACCTCCTCACCAATCTCCCGATGCTTCACATCGTTCTATTGCTACCGCTCCATTGTCACCTTCCTCTGGTGACTCTGTGCCTTCCAGTAAAGATGAGGTTTCCTCTGTCATTAAAGCAGGGCTG
Organism: Zizania palustris; assembly: GCA_019279435.1. NCBI lineage: Eukaryota > Viridiplantae > Streptophyta > Magnoliopsida > Poales > Poaceae > Zizania > Zizania palustris. The sequence goes on along the minus strand of JAAALK010000289.1, from coordinate 38,575,695 downwards.
AGAAATCTGAAAATTCTCACAGATCTAGTGTCAACACGGAGGTCCAAAAAGACAAACCGAGATGATGATGGCAGTGATGATAAGTGCTACGTTCATAGTGATGGCGCTGACTACCCTTCTGATACTGACTCCCTCGATGACGATCTAGATAGTAGAGAGCGGGATGAAGGCTTAGGGGGCTCAACTGTCAGGAAATCCTTCAGCTATGGTTCCTTGCAGTCTGTTAATTATGCCGGTGGCCTACTTTATGCACATGCAAGGATTGATGGAGAGCATGAGGACTGGATATATTACACTCACCGGAAATCTGAAGTGAGTTATCCTGTAGAGCAAGAACCCTCGTCCACTGCTGAAGAACCTGTGGTTTCAACATCAAGGAAGAGTCTTCTTCCCTGGAGGAAGAAGAGGAAATTGAATTTAAGGTTGCTGAAGGTGCTCAAGGACAAAGGGGAACCTTTACTGAAGAAGGGGAATGGAGAAGAGGGAGGTGATGATATTGATTATGACAGACGGTTATTGACCACATCCGCCGAAAACATTTTAGAGGTAATTATTTCCTTGGTGTTTTTGGATAGTCTTGAGTTTCAATTTTTGTTTATCATGGCATCAATGCATCATTATTGGAGCTTTATTGATAGCATATCATATCCTCATCTGCAGGGATCAAATGGTCCATTTGATAGTATGGTGTCAGTATTTGGTGACGATAATTTTGTAGTTGGAAACTGGGAATCGGAGGAAGTACTTAGTCGTGATGGCCACCTGAAGTTGTCTACCCAGGTGTTCTTTGCATCAATTGACCAGAGAAGCGAACGAGCTGCTGGGGAGAGCGCCTGCACAGCCCTTGTAGCTGTTATTGCAGACTGGTTTGAAGCAAACCAAGATCTGATGCCAATCCGCTCGCAGTTTGACAGTCTTATCCGAGAAGGATCTCTAGAATGGAGGAAACTCTGTGAGAACGAGACGTATAGAGAGCGATTTCCTGACAAGCACTTTGATCTTGAAACAGTTCTTCATGCCAAGATCCGTCCACTCACAGTTGCACCTAACAGGTCATTCATTGGGTTCTTCCAGCCTGAAAGTACCGAGGATGGAAGCGGATTCGACTTTCTTGATGGTGCAATGTCATTCGACAACATATGGGATGAGATTAGCCGAGCAGCAGTGTGCTCTACCGAAAAACCTACTCTATATATCGTCAGCTGGAACGACCACTTTTTTGTCCTCAAGGTTGAGGAAGGAGCATATTACATTATCGATACGCTTGGTGAGAGACTGTATGAAGGTTGTGACCAGGCTTACATCTTGAAGTTTGATGAAAACACCACAATTCACAAAGTACCTGCCGAAAAGAAAGAAGCCAGCCCTGATTCCAGTGGACCCTTGAAGGGTTCTTCTGATAGCTCCTCAACTGATCAGGACACTGGAACTGATGCTGAAGAGTGTGAGCTTGTTTTGAAGGGTAAAGAATCGTGCAAAGAGTACATCAAGAGCTTCTTGGCTGCCATCCCGATCCGCGAGCTTCAGGCTGACATCAAGAAGGGCATCATGGCATCGACACCGCTACACCACCGTCTCCAGATTGAATTCCATTACACCGAATCATGCCCCAATAAGATCACGTCGCCGCCTTCATTACCAGCCATTGAAGCCCCCTTTGAATTTTGCTGGCCTGAGCTACCACCACCTGCCATGGAGGTTGCCCTAACACCTGCAGTCACCGTCGTATGACTCGCCGCCGACATCTGAGCAAGTGTGCCCTAATGCTTTAACACACAGAGAGCCTCTTTTTCAGGGCGAATTGTGAAGCGAACCAGATCGAAGATTTGGCTTCTTTTCTAGTTTGCACTGTTTTGCTGTCTATCATGATGAACTGACTAGTATAGGTGACCCCCCCCCCCCCTGGTGGTGTGTTTTCTTCACCTTCCCTTCCAGGCTCCGGGAGCTTTCGTCTTGTAAAGAAAGAAAGGGTGTTTGCTCCTTACCGATCTTTACCTGTGAGGTGGGTGGTGCTGCCTGGAATTGTAATCCTGGAACCATGTCATTATGTTAATCAAGCCTTGTTCTTGAATTTTTGACTCCAGAACTGTCAATTTATCATGTGTGAACTTGAGAAAAACTGGGACCTGTACTAGATGAGATGTGAAATGCAGTAATTTAAGCTGGCCATGAACACTTGGGTGCATTGCATCCAATAAATGAAGTACTCATCATCTTTCAACCAAACAAAATTATCAAGACAAGAAAAATGAGCAGCTTTATGTCTCAATCAGTGAAAAGAATTGTTTATAGCCCACCTCTCATTGTCGATGTCAACGCCTAATTTTCAGGCGCCGGCGCCGATCCACCACAAACACACACAAACACAAGAAACCATCAAAAGGGACTAATTATTATCAAGCAAATATTTCAGATGAATGCGACGGATGAACTGCCACTGCAGATGAACAGACGAAAGGTTCGTTTCCCTGTGTTCATATGCATATCTAATATCTTATATCCATACTTGGATTGCATCAATCGGACAGGTCAATGTCAGGCCAGTGGATGATTATATATGTGACCTCTGAAAATTTAGATGCAATTGTTTAATTGCAATGTTTCTTTTAAGGTGTATACTATTGAGGAGTGTGAGCTGGCTAATGGCAAGTTGGCATTACTCTCTTTTCTGGTCAAACTGTGGCTTGCTTGTATGTATGTTCATCAGATGGAGCCATAGCTGAACTGATCAATCAGCAAAGGATAATGTAACAAGAAAAAAAAGCTAGTGATGGCAGTTTAGGGTGTGTTTGGTTCTGCCGTGAGCTGTGAAAAAGCTGTTGTGAACTGTCTGCTGCGAAAAGCTGTTATGAGCTATCTGCTGTGAAAAACTAAAAGTCGTTTGGTTGAAGCTGTTGTGAAAAAGCTGGTGTGAGCTGTGAAAAAGTTGTTGTGAATTGTCTGCTGTGAAAAGCTAGTATGAGTTGTCTGTTGTGAAAAAATGGAAGTCGTTTGGTTGAAGCTGTTGTGAGCTGTGAAAAAACTGTTGTGAACTGTCTGCTGTAAAAAGCTACTGTGAGTTGTCTCCAGTGAAAAAACTGAAAGTCGTTTGGTTGAAGCTGTTGTGAAAAAATTACTGTGAGTTGTCAGCTGTGAAAAAACTGTTGTGAGCTGTTTGCTGTGAAATAGATGTTGTGAGGTGTCTGCTGTGAAAAAATGTTGTGAGTTGTCTGTTGTGAAAAAACTGAAAGTCGTTTGGTTGAAGTTGTTGTGAAAAAGCTGCTATGAGCTGATTATGTTTTTATAATTGACATAATTTTCATCATTATAATATTCCACACATATATATATATATAGAAAATGGTCAACATTGATACAACTAAATAACCGAAAAATATATTAGATATATGAAAGTTCATAGTTTATCTCATAAAGTAACGGACAACCACACAACTATCTCATAAAATTGCGCAATATAATAAAACTATAATGATGTTAAATCAATCAAAACATCTTGAATTCATGCTATTTAATTTATACTAAAAAGCAAAACAACAAAAAAACAGAAAAGCAGGATCCAAACTGCTTCCAAATTCGTACTAGAAAAAACCTGTTTTTCGTGAAAGAAGTAAATTTGATAAACCCGTTTGACACAACTTCTGTTTTTTCCACAATAGAAGCGGATTTTAAAAGCAGAACCAAACGCACCCTTAATTAATTGGATTATTAAGGCAAAGGTGATGTGCTTTCAATGCAACCAGATCTCACTAGTAGAATCACACATCAGGTTTAAATTCCTTGCAGAAAGGAAGGAGCCAGCTGCAGCTGCAGAGAGAAGGAAGAAAGTTGAGAGCTTTACCAACCAACCAACATGGTGTTGTCTACTTCCTTCTTCTTCTTCTTGATGATGAGCAATGGCTTTTCCATCTCAAAGCTGTGCTGATATTGGCTTAGGAAAATGTCAGTGGATTCAGCTCAACTCCTAATGTACCTTGACACCTGTGATCTAACTGCTCATGGTCCCTGCAATGGATTCAGTACTTCAGTTCAATGCAAGAATATATTAGGCAGTGTCACCATAACCAGAGAGTATCTGAAGATGAAGTTTCAGAGGAAATAAAGCTACTGTTTCTCTTGCTGAACCTATAATTCAGCTGTACAAGCTATGTTTTTGAGACATGAACCCTAGCTTTCATGTGCAGAGGCGGGCCCAGGATTTGAACTATGGGTATTCAAAATCCCTCATACCAAAAAAAATCAGTCTAAATTATTGTTATGTAACATAAAATCAAGTGATACCATCATTGATTAATAAAATTGATCACAACATGAAATTTTCCAACTACTAATGATCAACATATAAAGTGGCAACATGTGAAATAAATAGAGGATAAAATAGCAAAATGGTAACAAAGCTTACAACTTACGAGCTACAGGACAATTTTCCGATCCTTAATTCTTTGAAAATAAGTGATGATGTCCTTATCCTTAACTTGCAAGAAGAATTCCCTTTCAATCAATTGTGCCATCTGTGCTTGTTTCACCATCATTTTGTCCTTGCAATACGACCATCTGCATCTGACTTTCATTGTAAGACTGAGGAAAACTTTCTGGTTCAGATTGTCTCTTCTTTGCAGTAGCTCTTGCTAAAAAAGCTCTCAAATCAGTAGTGGCGTTATACTTTCTCTTCATTTTTCAGACCTAAATTTAAAATCATAGAAATATCAATGCTACTGCTAATTTGACATACACATGAATTCAGAAATCACCAAGTATTGACAAATTACAATAATACATCAACCAAATTAACAAATTGCTATGAAATCACAATTAACCGGCGCAGCGACGCTCACCGCGCTCCTCCCTGGCTCCCTCTGCTCTGCAGGCTGCAAGCTATGAAGCTGGGCGCTGGCGGCTGCGCCGCTGCGGACTGCGTCCTGGCGTCCTGCCGCCTGCGGTTCCGGCGGTCCGGCCTCCGGGCTCCGGCCTCCAGGCCTCCGCCTCCGGTGCTCCGCGGCGGCCGGCGGCGCGGTGTCGCACCTCCCGGCCCGGCCGGCCTCCGGCCTCCGCCCTCCGGCGCTTCGCGGCGGCCGGCGGCGCTCCTGCCTGCTCGCCTCCTCAGGCCTCCCGGTTGGCCGGCTCCCCGCTCCCGCCCCTGCCTCCGGCGCGCCGCCCCACGGGCCACGGCCCCAGCCCCCAGGCCCCAGCCCGGACCGACGGACGCCGGTTCTCGCGAGTCGCCGCTCGCCGGGCGCCGCCTCGTCGCGGCGCCGCCTCGCGCCCCCGCAGTCGCAGGCCTCGGTTGTTCCTGGGGTTGTGGGGAGAAAATGTTGACTCATTAGGGTTTCTTTGACTTGGGTTTTTTTTTCAATTGGGCCTGTGGGGCGTGGGCCAATTCGTTTTTATTGGGCCCTGCGGAGGGCAAGTGTGGGAGGCAGCCCGAGAACGATGAATTGAGGATTGATTGGGCTTTTTTTTTTTCATTTTTTGATATATATATACAATATATACTATATATATAAATTGTTTTTGCAAAAATAATGGGTATTCAACTGCATGCCCTTGAATCTTAGTGGGCCCGCCCCTGTTCATGTGACTGCTTCTTTTTGAGACCATCTAGCTTTGCTTTGCTCTTTCAGTTTCAGACTTGTGCAGCAGTGGATAATCATCATCCATAGTTCACCTAAAACCCTAGATCCGCCATTGCTCCACGCTAACTAGCCACAAAAGATTAATGATACCCTATGTTGTAAATTACATAACGGTGATTTGGTTAATCATTCTAGCTTTTATATCTGTTGATCATATTTTATAGCAAAATTTTTTATCCAATGCAACTATGTGTGCGTGTTTGTATAAGTTAAACTCGAAAATACAATAGTATGGACGTGTTTGCATATAGTCTATCTTAATTAGGCTCAGAAGCTCGCCTAGGCTTCATAAAACTTCTGGCTTCACCACTGCATAGTTGTTGATTGGTGATCCATCTCTACTCAGTTGATAGCTCCCAAACTTTATATTCAGGCACGATACTTTTGTTAATCTGATGTTTTGTTCAACTTTTCAAACTAGTTTCTTGGTTAGAACACTCAATGAGGAGGTGTTTGGTTCATTTAGTCCAAAGTTTAGTCCCGTCACATCGGATGTTTGGGTGCTAATTAGAAGTTTTAAACGTAAGTTAATTATAAAACTAAGTATATAAACGAGGGCTAATTCGCGAGACAGATTTAGTAAACCTAATTAGTTCATGATTTGATAATGTAGTGCGAAACATATACTAATGATGAATTATTTAGGCTTAATAGATCTGTCTCACTGTGAAAGGGATGTGAGTTACCTGGCACCAAATCTCCTCAGAACTCCATTGTTAAGCGTGCTCAGGCGGGAGTAGTATTCTCACGAATTATACCTCATTTCTGTACTTGATTTTATAATTAACTTACGTCTAATACTTCTAATTAGCACCTAAACATCCGATGTGATGAGACTGAAACTACTTCATATGAACTTATTATATTCGCTATTAATTGATGGATAAATTTATCGTTCCATGTTATAATTTTTTTTAAGATCCGCAACGGTTCTAGGGAAATAACTTAACAATTTTTTCACAACGATTTTTTTAAATCTACAGTTCAACCAAACATATAATTACATAGTAGGCCCAAGCAAACATGATAATCTTCTCATCAAAATTTCGGCCCAGTGAGGATGAAGTTGAACCAAATGGGCCCAAGCAAGGTCAACGTCTCAAGAAAACTACCTATTATATTATTATATTTTTAGTTTTTATCTAAAAATTTTCTACCGATTTATAGTTTACCTAAACATAAGTATTAAAAGAGTTTTGTTTATGACGCTAACCAAATAATTTCATGTATACAAAAATAATACTATTTATCGAATTATGATGAGTATATGAGAAATTTAATTTAATGTATTTTTTATCTTGATATGAAAAATAATAGGTAGAAGATTTTTAGACGGAGAGAGTATAGTAGAGCGAAAATATTGATAACTTGCCACTCTTAAAATGTGTACTTTGATTATGATGTCACTTTTGAGATTTACATGTAGAACCACCTAATTCAATAACAGTAGACTCGAATGGCAAAAATGCGCACTTTTTAAAATGGTAAATTCTGAAATATCTATTAGTAGTGCAGGCGCTGGGCCCACCGTTATCGATACCGAGGTTGCCACGTGGCGGCCGCCCGCGGCTTTCGCTCGAGAGGAAAAAGGATCACGTATACGCGGCAGTACGAGGCGCGGATCCCCGTGACAGGTGGGCCCTGCGTCCCCTGGGCCCCACGTGTCACTGACCCTGTGTCGCGCCCCGTCCCGTATCCGCGGACTCCAACGGCCCCGTCTGCAATCCGGTTTGCCCCGCCGACCTCAGTCCCGCCGTATCCTCCCCACGCCCGGTCCATACACCGCTCCTCATCCCTCCCCGCGAGCATCACCCTTCGGTCCATGCACCGCGTCCTCGGATAACCCCCGCCTCTCTCCCCTCCCGACGGCCGTCTCCCCCGCGTACCAAACTTCCCACCCGCTCTCCGGTCTCACCTAACCGACACATGGGGCCGTGCATGAGGGGACCCACAAGTCAGCGGGTGTGGGGAGATTATCCGCTCACGCCCTCGGCCTCCTAGGAGAAGCCGTTGATTAATCGGAGCGGTATATATAGAGATAAATAAAAAAAAATCCCCAAATCCGGACGCGTCGGTCTGCTGCAGTTCCCCTCCCCATCGCGAGCGGGAAGCGAAAACTCGAACCGGGCCATGGCCAGCGGCGGCGGCGACGAGCAGGCGGCGGCGGCGGCGGGGGAAGTGAGGGAGGCTGTGTCCGTCGAGATGCCGGCGCCGCAGGGGTGGACGAAGAAGGTTCGGGAGTCGCTGCGCGGATAGCTGTCGTTAACTCTGCGGATTGGCTGATTCCGCCGCTGTTTTTTTTTTCTCTCGTTCTGTTGTGTTTGCTATGCTCTGCTTCGATTGCGTCGAATTCGGTCGGAATTCGTGCTGCCGGGGCGTCGTGGGGGGCGGAACTGGGGGAGTAGGAGGTCGAATTCGGGGTGGATCTAGGGTTCTCTGGTTAGGGCTTTGGTGCGTCGGTCGTTTCGTTTTGGGTTCTAGGGTTCGTGTGATTGGGCTCACCTACGCACGATTAAGCTAGGGTTTGGGTATTTGTGGGTCACGAGTGTTCCGTGAGCTCGGTTCGAGCCGGGCGAGCTGAGTTGTTTGACCTCTCTGCTATAGCTGAATTATGCCTTGCCACATTCATGGGTAGGTTGCTTGGTTTGATGAACTATACGTATACACTGTTCGGGTGATTGCAATTACAGTTTCGAGTTTCCAAGCTCGATTGAGCTCAAGTAGGCAGATTCCCGAATTTGGGCTCGGACTGCTGCTCTGTATTAGTGGCGGGTTCTATTATTGTTCCGAATTTTCCTGGGATTTGGATTTGGTTGTGTCTAGGTCTGGCCCTTTTGGGAAGTGCTTTAACTCTTAGATTGGATTTAGGCAATACACCTACTTCATTAGCTTGCAATATAGACTGTAGTATTTCTACTTCTGGTGATGTAGTAAGTTTTATTTTACTGTTACTATTAGAGCCAGCACTTTGCAAGGGGCTATAGCTTCAGCTGAGTAATCTAAGAAATGCAAGTGTGATCTAACAGAACAGGGCACTGGTAAGCCAGAGCAATAATTATCGCTCATGTAGTCAGACAGTTGTATGCCTGAGTGTCTGTTGTGTTAGTCTAAAATAAGGTGTTTGGAATTCTTTTGTCCCTTTATTATTATTCTAGGATTGCATTTGAAAGCCTTGATGACAATGGGCTTCTTGAGTTCAGCAACTTATTAGTTCCTTTAGTGATCACTTTGTGTACTTATGGTGGTTTGATTCCCTCTATTTTGTTTTGCTAAATTTGTGGACATGTGGCATGGTTGCCAAATTAGTAGTGTTTCTGTTTTTCCACTTATTCAGAATGTTTTTTATTTTGCTCTGACTCTGTTACAAACTGTTTTACATTTGCATAACCACTCAAGTTGAGTGTCACTAATTGCAAACATAGAAATTGCTGCCTTATTATACATGTCTCTGGCCTTTTGTTATGCCTCATAAATGGAGGGAAATCCTTTTTTACCCTGATGAAAGAGTTGTGAGTCATTATGATATTTTCTTCATAACTGTCTTGGAAAGCAGTTTTACTTTGCAATACTAAACATGTCTGGGCCATTCTGTTGACTCTATGAATTTGCTTGCCTAAAAGGAGTCCTTTTGTGCATACTGTGCACAAACTAGGGTACTAGTGGCAAGCAATTATGTTTTTCTCCTCGTTTATAGCAGTAGCTGGTTATCCCTAACATTCCCCACCTATATTTGTGGGAAAGTATCTGGTTAGTGGTTGCTGATATGTTTTGTATGTACAATGTCTCTTTTTATATTTTGTTGGAGACAATCAATTAAGGTAACATGAGAAGTTGAAGCAATATTACCTATGAAACCAAGTCCAAGCATGGAAACACCAAATTCCAGCAATAGATTGAATTTTGTGCAATTTGAGAATGAACAGAGAAAGTATAGTTCATAGCTACTAAGGTGTCGCTAAAGCGTTACCTTAGTGTCGCTTAAGCAATAAGGCGCTCGGGGGTGGTAAGGCGTCCGAACGCCTTGCCCTCCCATGTTGCCACCGTGAGGCTAGGCATGGCCCGATGAGGCTGGTTGCGGTGCGGCGAGGAAGGGCACAGGTGCACAGCTAGGAAGGGTGCGGCATGGAAGCGGAGAGAGAGAGAAGAGGGAAGAAGAAAGAGGGAAGTGGGGAGAGGCGGCGACTAAGAGGAGTGGAGTGGGAGAGAGCTGCTAGGTTAAGGTTTATATATGATAAAGAACCATATGGGCCTTAAATGGGTTGTTGGACCGGACTTATATGAATGGACTATTGAAAATGACTTTAAATATACTGTTAGACATGATTTTAAATGTACTATTGCAATTTTAACTATTTTTTTTAGTTTTGTAAGGTGTCAAAAGTGAATATTGCTACTTTGTACCGTATTGCTATTTTTATAATACTATATTTCTATTGCAATTTGGAATTTACCACTTATCTATTGCTATTTCCCCCCTAAATCCTATGTTTTCCATGGGTGTAACGCATCACCTCGCCCATAGTTATCAAGGCATCCATCACTTTAGCGGTAGAGCGCTCGGTGAGGGTAAGGAGTCTCGACCCCTTACCCTCCAACGTTGCCCCTACGCGCGGAGAAGCCTAGCATGGTGCAAATCTGACGCACGGAGGCCGGGCGTGACATAGATCGAGCGCAGAGAAGCCAAGCGTGAGGCAGATTGGGCGCGGAGAAGCCGGGGCGCAATGTGTCCCTGCTCGAGTGGGCCGCTGGCCGGGCGCAAGCCAAGCGTGAGCGCGGCGAGGTCCGATGAAGAGGCAGAAGAGGGAAGAGAGAAGAGGGGAAGAGCTGGCGGCTAGACTGCTGAAGCTGGAGGAGAGGGGACTATGGAGGCTGAGAGGAGGAGTAGAGTGGGAGAGAGAGGTTAGGGTTTGTTACTGGGCTGGACTAGAATTATATGAATGAGCTGAACTGAGCTTTAAATATATTATTATACATCATTCTAATTTTGTTATTGTATTTTTAACTATATATATTTAGTTTTTAGTTTTGTAAGTTATCTAAAGTGATAACATTGCAATTTGATATTATATCATTATTTTTATGATGCTATATTGCTATTACTATTTTAAATTTACTACTTATCTATTAATATTTTTTTCATAAATACTATATTTTATATGGGCGTTAAGGTGGTAGTCCACCACCTCGCCTCGCCTTACCCCCTTAATAACTATGGCCTCACCTTACGCCTTACTGCTTAGACGGTAAGGCAGTAGTCCACTGCCTCACCTTACTGCCTTAATAACTATGGTATAGTTCATGTGATTAGTTTTGGATATGTAAAAGAACATGTGATACATAATGGTTTTCCTTTCTGAAACTGTTCAATTAAATGATATTCCTGGAATGTATTTTTGAATTTAGCAGCTGCATTTCACTAGCTGTCACTTGCCCTTTGGCATAAATATAGGAACACTTGATATTTGGGTTTATAATTTTTGGGGATCATCATTTTTAACAATTTTCTTGACATTGTTTTTAGCCTCTTTAAGTAGTCCTGTAATTTCTGTCAAGGGCTCAAGGCAATAGCTACTATTTATTTGCAATAAGCATGGTTATACTAGTTTGATAGAAGTTGTCACTGGTTATAATGGTTAAGACAAGCAAGCCGTAAAAGGAGAGATTGGTGATGTCGGAGTTGTTATTCTGCCAATTTTTGCTGTTGTGTACAAAGAGGAATATGGAATTTCTTGATAGTGATCTAAGGCCGAAGGGTAATGTTCTTTTGGTATCATTTTTGTTAACTGTCTAACTTTAGAAACAGTTGCATCAAGCATACAACCTTGTTTTTTCTGACAATATTAGGGAGCTTAAATATGATGCCTGCCTCATAGAAGGTTGATTCACCACTAAACATAGAGTAGCATCAAAGTTTGTTCTGTTCTGTACTCTGTTTCTGATGACATTTTGATGTGCATTATATTTATGTGACGCTACAATGAAGTATTTTTAGGCACGTAGTATTCATTACATATTATATTCATCATAAGATGGTGTAAACTAACATGCTCTTTGTCCTTGTAACACAGTTTACTCCCCAGAAAGGGGGGAGATTTGAGATTGTTTTTGTTTCACCAACTGGAGAAGAAATTAAGAACAAGAGACAGCTGAGCCAATATCTAAAGGCACACCCTGGAGGCCCTGCATCGTCAGAGTTTGATTGGGGAACTGGTATGTAGTACATAAATTTCCTTCTTTAGTACTGCCATTATTTTGATATTTCTCAATGTTTAGTTGAAATGGAGATAACTGCAATAGTCTATATGCTTCATCTAAGAAACACTTGGACACAGGTGATACTCCAAGGCGCTCTGCTCGTATTAGCGAGAAAGTTAAGGCTTTTGATAGCCCTGAAGGGGAGAAGATCCCAAAACGTTCTAGGAACTCATCTGGCAGAAAGGGCAAGCAGGAGAAAAAGGATGCCCCTGAAAATGAAGAAGCCAAAGATGCTGAAACTGACAAGGAGGCAAAGGAGGCCCCTGGTGAAGATGCTGCAAAGGATACTGATGTGGAGATGAAGGGTACTGAAGAGGCGGAGGAGGCCCCTACTGAAGAGGCGAAGGAGGCCCCTACTGAAGATGCTGGCAAGACTGAAGATGCTGAGGCACCTACTCCAGCACCAGTTGAAACTGAAAAGGAAGATGGAAAGCCAGCTGATTCTGAGGCTACTCCTCCAGCACCATTGGAGGGAGAGAAGAAAGAAGATGCTAAACCAGCTGATTCTGAGTCTGCTCCTCCAGCACCATTGGAGGGAGAGAAGAAAGAAGATGCTAAACCAGCTGATTCTGAGGCTACTCCTCCAGCACCATTGGAGGGAGAGAAGAAAGAAGACGCTAAACCAGCTGATTCTGAGGCTGCTCCTCCAGCACCATTGGAGGGAGAGAAGAAAGACGACGCTAAACCAGCTGAATCTGAAGCAGCCGCGGCATCAAGCAACCCAACTGAGAACTCGGTGGCCGCTCCCACTGAACCTGCCGCTGATCCAACACCTGATACCAAAGAAGACGCTGCTCCAGTTGAGAACTCCGCCGCTCCCACTGAACCTGCTTCTGATCCAACACCTGATACCAAAGAAGACGCCGCTCCAGTCGAGAACTCCGCGGACAAAGCCACTCAGCAGGATAGCCAGCCTACCACCGCAACCAAGGAGTCATCCCCAGTGAACAACGGGCAGCTGCCGCCTGGTGCCTCCGCTGTGAAGTGCACTTGAATCCGAGAGACCCTGAATCAACCAATCATCACCATCATCATCATCACCATCATCCCTTCTCCATGATGTACGCCTTAGGATCATTCGCATTTGCATCGTGTAATCAATCCATCGGTAAGCATGTTAAAGAAACTTAGCCAGTCTGACGTTGCTGGGTGACAGCCGGTAATTAGGCTCTGCATTCTAGTTGTTTGTACTTTGTATGTGGTTGGTGTAGTGCCCTCACAACAGCATGCACACATGTGTACCCGTGCTCATATCTATCCTCCTTCCTGCCTAACTTGTAAGCACATTTATCTCCATCTTAGTAGGACATATATACTGCCGTCTGTGTCTGCTTTGTAACTTGCATAGCTATGCTGTTTATCATCTATGAATAATGGTGGATGTGGGTGGGTGTGCTTCCTGCATCTACCAGGCAGGGTCATTGGATTCCAAATACCAAGTATTTCTCTTCAACAGATGTGAATTTCTTTCTCCTATTTGAGCTCTCGTATATAGGAAAAAGACTGGCTAAGTTGTTAAGTTGTTTTGTTTGGTTGAAATAATTGTGGATTTATATTTTAATAGTTTATGATGTTTAGTTACATTATTAATGTGTAATTTTATATGTAAATCATTCTAATCATAGACATTTTGTAATGTCTAGAATGATATATTTTACTAAAATTTTACTTTTTTCAAATTTTACATGAAGTGATATGTTTTAATAGTATGGTAGGTAATATTCATTCAATATTGAATCGAGAAGTTGTGAAATTTGAGTTATATCAGTTTTTAAATTTGTATTATGAGAATCTGTAGATTCCGAAAAAAACTAAGAAATTCAGATCAGTTTCCCAGAAAACTAGTAAGCAAAACTTGCTTTACACTACTTTTACACAGTGTCGTGTAGGTACTAGTACTAATCATCATGTGGTAGGCCAGCGAGGGAGCTGGACGCCGGCGATGGTAACGGCGACGTGCGGCAGACGGGGCACGTCGGGTGCAGGCGCAGCCACTGGTCGACGCACTGGCGGTGGAAGGAGTGTGCGCACCCGGGGAGCACCCGGAGCACGTCGCCGCCGGTGTACTCGCCGAGGCACACCGCGCAGCCGGTCGACGACTGCGCCGGCGGCGCCTCATCCGCCGCCGCGCCGTACACCACCCTGGGCAGCGCCTTGATGGCGTCCTCGTCGAGCCCCCCGCCGCCCGCCTCCGCCGCGCCGCGCGCGCGCGCCACCGCCGCCGCCGCGGGCGCGCCGCTTCGCGCGCACATGTAGAGCAGGCCGGTCATGGCGACGACGGCCACGACAGTAACGCCAATGAAAGCGATCTCCAGTGCCCCCATGTCTACGTATCTCGCCGGCGATATGATGGCCGGCCGCAGCTAGATCCGAGCTAACAACCCGTCGTCTCCCGTGATGGCAACACAAGAATTCGACGAACCATGCATGCGAAAGACGACGCAACTGAAGCCAGCTACCGCCGGCGAGAGGGTGAGCCGTCGTCGTGGTCGCTCGAGTGGCTCTGATTGCATGAGCAATTGGACCATGAAGCCAAGCGACAGCTCGACCGGATACTAATGGCGAGACACTGACTCGTACAAGTTGCATCGCATGCATCTTTGAATGGGTCACCTGAATCCATGCTAGTCTTAGGTTCCGACATAATTCGAGTCCAAACCTGATAATTTGACTCGATTCCTTCATTATCTTTCTACGTTAAGGCTATTCACGGTAGGGTTTTATCATGACACATCAAATTTTTTACTGACATGACATTCAATTTATGAGGGAAGAGAAAGAAGCGGTGTCATCTCCATGACATGGTGCTAACCCGTTTCCAAGGCGGATGAAACGAAATAAAACACCCACTGTGAGTCAAATCGTTCCATCAGAGAGAGGGTGTTTAATTCAGTTGCAAAGCATTTAATTACACTGGTTAGCCTAGAAAATAGTGAAATGAAACTCTCCACTGAGAGAGGGTATTTCATTCGGTTGCAAAGCCGATGCGACCTTCTAAGAAACGGTGTTATGAAACCCACCACCGTAAAAAATTGCTCCGCTACCCGTAGTCTAGAGCAAGACGAAAACTCGTTATTGATTTCTACTAATGAAACAAAATATGTTCCCAACTCTGCATTAAATATGCACATAGCCAAATTATATCCTAGCTGATTGAACACACGGCAAAAAGATCCATATACACGTTATATGAAACTTTGTGCACGATCAAGTGTATGTTTTTCTTGCGTATTTCATTCGTTTTTTTATAACTTTTTTCCAATAAGGAAGATAATTACTTATCATATCCTTAGTATGAATCATATCTATGATACACATAGTCGTAGAGTATGAGTCTGTAAAAAAGATGAGTAATTTTACCATTCTTGAGAGTGAGGAGGTACTAAATCTGAGCCGTTGGTCAAACTTATCTAACGGCTGAGATTAAAGCAGTTCCTCCTAGTTTCTTTCTAGGCGGAGCGGCGCCGAGCAGCACAAGGAGGCGGCGCGGCCCTAGGGAGCGGTGGGGGCACGACAGGCGGCTTGAAGCGGCGGCACGACAAGATTTGATAATTTGTTGACTTCGGTTTTTCACCGTCGTAACTCACATAACTCACATGTCATTAATTTATACAGTACCATATATCATTGTCATATAGTGTTAACATAATCAGGAAGGTCATCTTGAGAGTGACATATCATTTTTTTCCCATTACATTGCCATAGTCGAATTTCATAGTACTTTTTTTATGAGGGAAAAACAAAAAACAAAAGCATTATAAATGTATACTTCTAATTTATCATGATATTTGATGTAATGATATGATATGGTATGAGAGGAATTCATATAAAAGCTTTCATTATAAAAAAACAAGAGTAACTGATGGGTGTTTATCTGTTACTGCAACCTATCAGATGTTCTTCATGGTAACTCTCGACTGAAAATATGACACCCTCTTATAGAAGACTAAGGTGGTGTTTGGTTGCTTGAACCAAATTCATTCTGGATGATTTGGTACAACTTCGAAAAATGAGTCTGTTTGATTGGATGTACTGTACGAAACCATCTAAGATGGATTAGTTTAGATTCTCGGAATATTCTCTCCAGATGCTGAACCATTTCGTACGGTAAAAACAAGCAAACGACGTTGTCCATTTTCAATATATCTAGAACCATCTCGTACTGTCCAATTTCATTCAGCTAACCAAGCACTACCGAAGGTTCCATCCAAAGTAAATTTCTTTTATTGGTTGGCCATCAAGGATAGATGCTTTACAACAAACAATCTTACAAAGAGAGGATGGTCTCATGAAGACACGTGTGTGTTATGTAGGAATAAATTTTGGTCGTCTTTTCGGTCAACCCAACTAAAAAAACTTATGAAATGACACTTCTTTTTAATAGGATCTTCCTATTTCAAAAAAAAAACATGGCATAAGAGAAATTGATGATCAAAATTCAATTTTAAACCACCCCTGGGCCCACATCACATTTTCTTTCTCCACGTGGTCCTCTGTCATGTGGGCCCCACCTGCCAGACTGATAGAGAAAGGCGACAAGCTGAAAAGGGTTGTGTGCACAGCGACGTAGGACCGACCAGCAGCCAACGTTTTAATACTTTAAAATGAGAGGGTTTAAAATGTAAAAAAGCCTCTCTCTCTTCCTTTCTTCCCTGCTATTATGCACATAAGCCCCTATCCTTTTCTGTAATCATCGCCCATGTAAAAAATGGACAGATTGTTTCTTTCTCATAGCTGTGAGAGATATATAATTTTTACTATGGACTTCAAATTAGAGTTTTTGATTGAAAATTCTGTTTTTTTTGCATACTAGTTGAGTGCCCCGTGCGTTGCAACGGAAAAAACGCAACATTAAAAAATATCATACAAATAAAGATAGACGAAACTGATGCTGTAGAGTTTTAGTTTGTTATGAGAAGGAATGATATCGGTGGCTGATTCACCGTCACTAGCTTCTTTTAATGTAGTATAGATAGTAGATGAGTGCTGGTTGTGTCTTTTGTCATCCTTGATATCTGATTACACATATATTTTCTTACATAAAGTTGTTTGTCGAAAATAAAATATTTATAATATTGTGAAGTGATATGTAAAATATAGATAGGGGCCTTAAAAAACAAAATTTCTTGATTTGCAAGCTAAGAGGAGGCTAAAATTAAAAATAAAGTCTTTTTATAAGTCAAAAAAAATATTTTTTTAGAATTGGCCGGGTATGTCACTTAAGATGGAGCACTTTGATGTCTTTTGAACATAAACACATTAATTGGCTTATAATTTACTGCATGTGCAGATATTAAGGGGGTGTTTGGTTTGAGAGACTAAATTTTAGTCCCGTCACATCAAAAATGTTTAAATACTATTTTATAGTATTAAATGTAGACTATTTACAAAACCAATTCATAATCGGTGGATTATTTGCGAGAGAATTTAATGAGCTTAATTATGTCATGATTTGACAATGTGATGCTACAGTAAATATTTGCTACTCATTGATTAATTAGGTTTAATAAATTCGTCTCCCCAATTATCCTCCGATTCTACAATTATTTTTATAATTAATTTATTTTTACTCCTTCAATTTGATGTCCAAACATCCGATGTGACACGAACAAAATTTTAGTTCATGGAACCAAACACCCCCTAAAACGCATTCTACATATTTTCGATATTTTTCAATACAAAAGATTTCATTTTTATGGGACATGAAAAGAGTAGTCTAGATGGCAACTTCTCTTGTGCTCTAAATTAGATTGGAAAGTTGCAGCCGACAAAAAAGAAGAATCCGAAGGACCTGCACAGAAAAGATTCTCTGCCACTGTGCCATCCATAGCAACAACTTTGCTTTGTACCTGGAAGAAATTCCTTCAGAACAAGAGCAAGCGTCAAAGCGAGTAGAAAATCATCAATTTTTTCCCGTAGAAAAGCACCCTTCAAAAAGAAATCCGGAGTCCAAGCCAAAACGCAGAGGAAGGAAGAGGAGGAAGGGGGTTGTCGGTGGCGATTTTGACCTTCTTAGCTGCTGCCCAGGTGGAGTTCATCCTTCCCGTGCGCCCTCCCTCCAAGAATTGATGCTTGTTCTAGCCCAGATTTGGTGTAAGTTTCAGCAAATCTTGGGAGACCAATTGAATTCCTTCCCATTCCTTACTTTGGTTGCCAGACGATTAATTTCGTTCCTAGCCGTCTTTTGGTTTGCTTGGTCTTGAGATTTCTAGCTCACATCTCTCCCAAGATTTATCCCTACCAGTGATTCCTTCGCTAGATTTTTTTCCTGACATTCTGCAAGTGTTGTTAGTATATGAGTTCTAAAGATTTGTTTTTTTTTGTTACGGCAAAAAGATATAAACTTTATTTGCAAATGTTTCTTTTCCCGGTTTGTTCTCTTTGTTCTGCACGGCTTATCTCTGTGAGAACCTTTGCACGAGAATTGACTGTTCGGAGCTGCATCTCTTGACTCTTGGGCTATCTTTGATAACTGGTGTAGGATTAGTGTTCCTGCTCATGAATTGATATCCATGTTCAGCAATATCACTTTCGTTGTGATTGTTATGCTATCTTTGCTGCGTTTTTTTGGTTCTGTCCACTCGATAGTTTGTGTAATATTTGGAGAATTGGTGTTGATGTTGATTGGCATTACTTGATGAACTGATGCAGCGTGTGAGTGATAGTGATGCCCGTTATTCTTGGTGGCATGGGTAAATTCACTAATTCAGCACCACGCATTGATTACTTAGTTGTTCTAGTCGATGGCTTTGTTAGGATGTATTTCCACTATAATGTTTGCGGAATTATTTTGTACTTCGTTTGAGAATGATCTTCTCATCCACAGGTACTAGCGTGTTAGCTGGTTAAACTAGAAGGGGGGAAGCCAATATGGGCATTTCAGCTAAGTGGATTAAGTCACTTATTGGGACAAGAAAGCATGAAAAATCACAAACTTCTGAAAGCAGTGGGGTGGTAAGTCAAGTGGTATTCAGTATGATTGTGACGGCGCAATGATAAAGAAATATGATGTGTGTCATATTTGTATTTGGCCTTGTCATGCACTGTCAAAACATGAGGAATCTTTAAGAATGATACAGAAATAGATGTTCTACCAAAACTCACTGGTAGTCAGTCAGTGCTGTTATTGCTGAATGTTGGAATGTCTTTATCATCTGATATCCCTAAAGGTTGACGGCTACACTGTTATCTTCCATTATCAGAAATGCATGAATATATAAATATTAAACCAATAAATACTGGCACTACTTAGAAGCCATGTGTGATTTAGTTAATGATAGATTGATAGTACCTTTTTCTGTGCAATGACCTTGCAAAAATCCTTCTGTTGATGTTGCTAGTATTGTCTTCGTCATCCTCAATCCTCGCATTCAACATATGGTGGAAAAGCTGAGTTTAAACGTGTGCCGCAACAAAGTTACAGACCAACTGTTCAATGCTATACTTCAATTATCTAGTTTCTAGTTTATAACCCTTCAAATTTTGTACATAAATGTGACCTCAATTTACTTATTGTGAAATGTCCTTCCTTATATGAAAGCTCAACATAAGTCAATCAGTCTAAATTTACTGCCAACAAAATGGTTTGCCTGTTTTTCTATATGTTGATACCACAAGAACAATTCTGAATCACTTAATTGACTTTTATGTACTTTATCCCAAGAATTGTATATAAAATAACAGAAGATCCCGTATGAGCTATGT
Source organism: Zizania palustris (assembly GCA_019279435.1). Classification (NCBI taxonomy): domain Eukaryota; kingdom Viridiplantae; phylum Streptophyta; class Magnoliopsida; order Poales; family Poaceae; genus Zizania; species Zizania palustris. Next base: position 38,556,106 of record JAAALK010000289.1, on the reverse strand, counting down.
CACGTTAAGGTATTCATTGCTGAGTCTGATGGTATGGCCAGTTAAACAACTTATTGCCAAGCTCAAGCATGAATTCCTAATTAACATAGTTGCACTGTTATGTTTTCATGCTTATCCTCCTCCACATTTGGCTCTCTTTGACACACATTTATATGTCAAGCATTGTTTTTTTATTGTGTTTATCTTGCTTCAAGACCCTCCTTTGTGGAAATTGTAGAGGAGCTCTGCTGCTCAGTTGGTACATAAACAGACGCATTTGATGGATATTGGATGTGCTGCTGCAGTTGAAGAACTCACGGTACAAACTGAACCTTTGGTATGTCACACCAACATTCAGACAATGTCAATTTTCAGTTTTCACTTCCTCACCCAGTAAATCTCTCCAGGTATCTCAAACTGAATTGGATACAAGGGAGCATCAAGCTGCGACAGTTATTCAATCTTCCTTTCGAGCATTCTTGGTATTATACTCCATCTTTTATCACCATGCCATATTGCTATCGCCGAGACTTAGAAAAAACACATGATGTTTTGCAGTTCATGAGACATCGATTTAAAATGTCCTAGGAAAAGGGCAAATGATTGTTGTGAATGTTGTTCCTTCTATTACGCGTGACAAAGTTCTGGTTAATTCATCACTTGTGAAGATGGGCAGGACTACCACTGGAATGATGTCCAATTATGTGATGTTACAAGATATATCTGTGAAAATTCCCAATTTTTGTGAGGTCTCGATTTGTATTTTCCCAGATGAACATTTTTTTAATCTAGTAGGAGTAACTTCAGAGATGGAATACAAAAACTTCTGCAGGCTCATAAAATAACCATGAGATCTCCATGTCCATGGAATAGAGAGGATAGAGATTCGATTAATCTGAAACCGTGGGCAATTTTTAGTCCCTGTATATAAAGGAAAAAATATTTCAGATGATCATATCTTAGAATTAAACAAAGACAAATGTTTCTGTTCATTAGTAAATCATATTTTTGCTCCCTTGCAATGTCATTGGTTGATCTGTGTGTAAAGTTTTGTAGGCTGTTGGATTACTCTCACTTCTGCAGCCTACACAAGTGTTGAACTCTTTTGATTTTTCTTTTCTTTTTTTTTGATAAATGAGACCTAGCGCCACCTTGCCTACACAAGAAACTCATACTTTTATGTTTTTAGGGATGATCTGACCAGATGTGCACCTTATTCATGTTTTTGTGGCATTCATTGCTGGTATATAGCTTTGCAGCACTCTGATGTTTTTGGTCATATCTACTAGGCTAGGAGGGCTTTACGAGCATTAAAAGGACTAGTTAGACTCCAGGCTCTCGTTAGAGGTCATGCTGTACGAAAGAAGGCAGCAGAAACACTTCAATGTATGCAAGCATTGGTAAGAGCTCAAGCTCGTGTCAGAGCAAGGCGAGTTCATCTTTCAGTGGAAAGTCAAGTAACCCAAAAGAAGGTTTCCGAACAGAATATTCATGAGGACCATGTTCGGGAAATTGAGGTATGAAATAACCTGAGTCAATGGTATATATATATGCTATTGAATTGCATCATGTCATTTTTAGGCATATGGTATGCAAATGCAATTCAAACATATTCTTTGGAAAAAGTTCATGTAAGACATTCAAGGGTATTATGTTTATTTTAAATTGAATACTCGTAACTTATAAATGCTTACCCAATAATGGGATACAGGAACAGTGGTGTGATGGTATTGGCTCAGCAGAAGAAATGCAAGCTAAAGTATTAAAAAAGCAAGAAGCTGCTGCTAAGCGGGAAAGGGCAATGGCATATGCTTTAACACACCAGGTAACTTTGTATGCTAAAATTCTCCCAGAAATATGTGAACAGCCATAGAAATGCTAGTGTTTACATGTTGAAATTTGCTTGACAGCTTGAGGGCAAAACTCTACAAGGTCTTTTGATTCTCTACTTATTTATGTCTTTTTACTGCTTAATTCCACAAACTTTTAATCAAGGTTTATTTACATCTGTAACACTTTCCTTGCATATGTATGGGTTGCTTTCTTGCTTAGGTAAGAAAGGCACAACATTGTGAGTCTAATATCCACAATGGCAGGATATTCTGGAGTTATTCCAGGATAAGGTATTCTGGACTGTCCGACTGTTCAATGCTAAACGGATTCTGGTCATTAAGTTAGTGTGCCATTGCTCTACAAATTTAAAAGAATCAATTTTCAATTTTTTCTAAAAAATATATCTTCAGTCTGGTAGAAGAAAAATCTGTGCTTTCCATTGGAGTGGCATCAAGGTGTGTAACTGGTATTTTTGCTTTCACAGTGGCAAGCAGGTTCCCGAAAACAGAAAGCAGTGGCCTTACAAGGGCTTGGGTTGGAGGAGAACCAGTGGAGTCGAGATTGGTTAGAGAGGTGGATGGCTGTACGGCCATGGGAGAACAGGTTGCTTGATAGTAATGCCAAAGAGAGTGTTCCAACTGGTGATGATAATCATGCTGATGAAAGTGAGACCAAGACTCTGAACAAACCAAAAGGAAAACTGCCCATTTCGACAATTCATTCAAATGGCTCAAATCAGAAGAAAGCTGCAAAACATAAGAAGTCGCACTCGGATTTAAGTGGTTCTTCATCAGGACAATCTGCAGGTGTGCTACCCACAAATTCTTTGGGATCATCCAAGGTAAAATCGAAACCATCAGATGAAATCTCTGAGGAAGTCAATTCTAAACCCTCAAATCCGGCTTCCCGGTCCACAAGCAATCCAAAAGAAAGGCCAACACAAGTCAATGCTTCATCCAAGAAGAGACTGTCCCTGCCTAATAATGGTAAATCTTCTACTTCCTCCATTCAAAATATAAAAGAAGTCATTCTGGTCATGTTTAGATTTATTTATAGATCAATGAATCTATACATATATACAAAACATATGCATTGATCTATAGATGAATTTAGACAAGATCGGAATGACTTACATTCTGAAACGGAGGAAATATATCTTATTGACAGTGTATTTACTAAAATACTGTTATTCAGAAAACTATTGAAAATCATTCCGAACTGTCTTGCAAGCGATCATTCGTTTCTAGCGAAGCAATTCAGATCTGGTTGACACACTATTAAAGAGCAAAGAAGTATTGATAGTTCATGTCGCAACAGCATCTGATGCTACTTACATGTGTGCAGGGACAATAGGTGGGGCAGTGGGAAAAGGGGCAACCACCGGCAGGGCAACCCAATCCATGAACTCCAAGAATGCAGCAAAAGGAGCATCTAAATTGGAATCGAAACAACGGCCAAACCATCCTAACACAACTGCGAAGAGAGTTGAGGCACAAGCCTGAGAAAGTGAGAATCCACGCACTCCCATTTCATTCAGACGCTTGGTAATGGCCCTTTGTCTTGTGTGCTCTTGAATCCGTGTATATAAACCAAACAAGAGATTCTTGCATCTAGATTGATGGCATGGTTCATGCTTCAATTGTGCAATATTTCTACTTTGTTGTATCATTTTTCGTGCTTTCTGTATGTCTACCATTCTGTAAGTTGTCTTCCAGGCTTCCAGCTACCATAGACAGAGAACTTCATGTCCAAACTGTGAAAATATGTGCAGTATAATAAACCGCGCCTCTTATTTCATGACATGATCTCCAGCATCGCTGATGATTGGTGTTATGGATATGTTTAATCCTTTGCTTCTATCTTCCTTTTGGGAAGGGCAATTGAAGATTCTTCATGATAACAACTCAAGAATCTGTTCAAAGTACAATGTGTTCCATTTGGTTCCATAATTGTGTATTTTGTATGATAAAGATGGTGCCCCCTGGTGCTCCTTTTGCAAAGTATGATATGGTAGACCCTGAAGTACAATCATGCATGTCAAAGCAGCCTAGCCTGCAGGACTCAACTGAAAGGTGAGGCCTTCTTGTGTGCCACCTACTTGGAAGTTGGAACCACCTGCTTTCCTTGACTACTTATGTTTTTGTGCTGTGCTGAACTTATATGTTGCATGCATATGTCCATGCTCCATGCTATGTTAATCTCTGTTCTTTAGTTCTCAGAAAAGTACAGTCATATGCTATGATAATGGTGTTTTGATAACAATTAGTTTGGTAAATTAGTATGCATGGCAATGTCAAAAAAACTATTTTTTGTTGGTCATTGCAAAGTCAATGTTCAGAATAATATTCCCAGCAATCCAGCATCATTCAATATTTGTGGTTATGCCTATGATAGTCACATCACAACTAATTAGTCCTTTCACCAGTTTCTTTCGAGAATTTTTGAGCTGTAGCATGCATGAGAGGTGAGCTGAGAGGGAAAGGCTTCTAATTTCTAATGCCCTGATGTTGAAAGCATACCACAGATGATGTGAAGTATAGGTTGGTTTCAAATAGGTGTTTTTGTCAGCTGAAAGCACAATGATTTTCATATCTCATGCAAAGTTTATGAATCATTTCGGCTCTAGAGTTTTTTTCCTAAAACCAAACCAATTAACCAACAAGAATAGCTCCATTTCTTATTTTCACACAAGAGGCCACATAAAAATTATAAACATACTCCAAGATTATGTACCTAAACATATTCTAACTACTTGAAAACATGCTCTCCTTTTTCTGTCCCAGAGAGGTGGTTCAGTCAACTAAGAATTAATGATATAATCATGCATCTTTTCTTTTCTTTTTTGCTAGCTGAAAGATAAAGGATATCTTATTGTTGCCACCAACTGCAAAAATTGTTTTTAGGCCAGATTAGCAAAAACATAATCTAATGTGTTTAGCATTGGTGTTGACCTATGAATGAATGAATGAATGAATGAATGAATGAATGAATGAATGAATGAATGAATGAATGAATGAATGTGAAATGGTTGCCATTGAATTCTGATCTGATCAGATCAGATCAGAAACCTGACCAGATCTGATCTTGGGGGGCACTGCTGGTCTGTTGTTCTTGCTCCTGACCTGACAGCACCAACTTCTGCATGCCATACACATGTGATCTGAATGCCACCAATGTGTACTACTACAGTACAACACCTCATCCATGCACAGCACTGCCAACACATGTCCATGCAACAAGCTACTGATGCTTCTGGACTATTGAGTGACATTGTGTGGGTGAAGAACTGCAGGACCAGCTGACAGAACTGAACATAAACACACACCCCTATCCTTTCCCCCCTCCCCCTGCAACCTCAAACCTGCCAAGCAATCAGCAGAGAGACGGTTGTTCATCTTCAGAAACCAGGTGAGTAAACAATGGACTTTAAATACATCATCACACATACTCTATACAAATATGAACTTATACAAGTAATCTTATAATATCAGTATAAATGTAAGCAGGATTCCTTGGCAAGAGTGTAGCACGCTACTTGTCTTTCGTCTGAGACGGAGACAATTTGCACAAGTACAGTGTAGGTTGCTGATAATGTTGTTGTTTTCTGTGACATATTTTCAATGTGTTCTAACTATTCAGACTTTGGAGAGAAAAAAAAAGTGGTCTTGACTTCAGGAAGAGTGCAAGCCACATGTCCGGTCCTGCCGACAGGTGTGGGCCCACCTGTCAGTGAGTGCTCTGTCTCAATCTCATCGATTAATCAACTCCCTTGATTAGGACTCCTTTGCACAACTCCAAGGTTTAGTGTTTTTTAAGTAAACGGAATAAAACTAATTGTTAGCTAATTAATAATTAGAATTGATTGTTAATTAGCTAATAATTAGTTGGCTAAAAATTAATCATGTTTGAATAATTTGGACTAATAGGTGATTAAAGGGGTGTAAGGGGCAAAATAGAGCTCCTATTAGTTCAAATTAGTTTACTTTTATGGACTACGGACTAATCTTTAGTTACCCAATGAATTTTGTACTGTTTGAATGAGCTAAAACTAATTTTTAATTGCTAACTATTAGTTGATGCGATCCAAACATAAACTAAATTTAGATATATCTTAGATGCATAAGATAGGAATAGATTAAGCGTATTTAGTCGAATAATTTAATTTTTATTTTAGACTATAAAAATAAAAGTTAAATCATGTTATCTTACTAAATAAACTTAAAATCTAGCATGATCTTAGAGCTGCTCTAATGAGATCCTTGATGGCCTAAACTCTCCTCTAATTATCAACTACAGTAGAGCAAACAATAAAAATCCATTTTTTTCAGTGGTTGTGAAGTTTAAGTAAGGTTTAGAGTACCAAACAAACCATACTGATAAATACTTGCAAGTTTCACCTTCAATATATATAAATGAATAAAGTTTTTTTCATGGACAAAGGAGAGTTATGCAAGCATAATTTCCCTTGGTTGACCAATTGAACTATTTGGCACAGGATGAACTTGCTACAAAACTGCCATGTCACTGGGATGTTGATTTATGCCTAAATTTGTAGATTTTACTTGAAAAAGGGATTTTTTTGAGCCAGAGAAGTATGGATAACTCTCATTGATATTTTAATATAAAAAATTGTAGATGAACTTAACTAGTCGTGTGTTAATTAGTACTCCCTCCGATGTATAAATAATAAGGCGTTTTGGTGTTTAGGTGAGAGCGTAAAAATATTAGTACCACTAAAATCTTGCATCGGTAACCAGTTAAGACAGACAACTTGTGTTGCTTATTTAACATCACATTGATATGCGTAATTTTGTCTAAAACGACTAATATTTGTACACCGGAAAGGGAGAGAGTAGGTTTTACTTAAAAAGAATTATTTTTTTGAGCCAGAGAAATATGGATAACTCATACATTTTTAAATATCGAGAGGAATACACAAAATTATTCCTATAAATTCATCTTAAAAATTAATTAATTAAAAAGGAGGAGAGGGATAAGCAAACCATAAAAAGCAGAGGCGAGCTCGCCTTCACTGTGTTCTTCCTCCTGCTGAGCTCTCTTTCCCCAATCTCCTCTCTCATCTTCTCCTTCCCTCCAAAACAAAAAATCCTCCTCTTGCGGATCACCCGCCTCGCCTCCCTCCGTGTTGCCGCGCGCCCGCGCGCGCGATCGGGACGCGGCGCCATTCTCTTCCCCGCGGCCGGGCGCTCCCGAGCTTGAGACCTGAGTTCCGTTCGTTTCTTTCTTGGTGTGGTGTATCTTCCCTGCGGTTGCGGGTGCAGTTGCGATTTCGTTTTCATGATCTTTTTCTGTGGATTAATTGGCGAGGTTTGTTTCACCGTGAGAGTGAAGATTCTACTTCTCTGATCTCTCTCAATCTGTTCTTGCTTCGGACTGGCTTGATTTGTCATCTTTGTGAGCTTCGTGTGTTGTTGACAAGATCCAATCCCCGGAGAAAAACCTCTCGAATCGCGTGTTTTTATCGTAATCCGTCTCTAATCCGGAGGAGAAAACCGGTCTGTTCTTATTACTGATCCAAAGATCCGATTTTTTGGGTGTGGTGCGTTGCGCAGAAAGGTTGGAGCTCTCCCCTTCAAGACTCGCCGGAGATGGTGCTTCCGTACGCGTCGCCGTACGTGTTATCCTTCCTGCTGCTGCTGTCCATCCCGGCCGTGTTCTTTCTCGCGCCGCGCCTCCTTCCGCCTAAGACGCTGCCGGCCATCCCGGACGCCGACGAGACGGAGGACCTCGCGCTGTTCCGCCGCGCCGTCCTCCTCTCCTCAGCGCCCTCCACCACCAAAGGCGCCTCCGCCGCCACCTCCCTCTTCGGCCGCCGGCCGCCCCCCAAGGTGGCCTTCCTCTTCCTGACCAACTCCGACATCGTCTTCTCCCCTCTCTGGGAGAAGTACTTCGCCGGCAACCACCACCTCCTCAACCTCTACGTCCACGCCGACCCCGCCGCCGTCCTCACCCTCCCCGAGACGCCCACCTTCCGCGGCCGCATCATCCGCGGCAAGGCCACCCAGCGCGCGTCGGCCACGCTCATCTCCGCCGCGCGCCGCCTCCTCGCCACGGCCCTCCTGGACGACCCAGCCAACCAGTTCTTCGCGCTGCTCTCCCAGTCCTGCATCCCTCTCCACCCGTTTCCCACCTTCTACCGCGCGCTCGTCTCCGACAATGCCGGCCCGCGCCGACGCCACCGCAGCTTCATCGAGATCCTGGACAACGAGCCGACGCTGCACGACCGGTACTACGCCCGCGGCGACGACGTGATGCTCCCAGAGGTGCCGTACGACCGCTTCCGCGTCGGCTCGCAGTTCTTCGTGCTTGTCCGGCGGCACGCCATCATGGTGGTCAGGGACAGGAGGCTTTGGAACAAGTTCAAGATGCCGTGCTTGATGAAGAGGAAGAACTCCTGCTACCCGGAGGAGCACTACTTCCCGACGCTGCTGGATATGCAAGACCCTGACGGTTGCACCAAGTTCACTCTCACCAGGGTCAATTGGACAGACTCTGTCGACGGCCACCCGCACACCTACCAGCCGGAGGAGGTCTCTGGGGAGCTCATCAGGGATCTCAGGAAGTCCAATGGCACCCACTCATACATGTTTGCACGCAAGTTTGCGCCGGAGTGCCTCGGGCCATTGATGGAGATCGCCGACTCCGTCATCTTACGAGACTAGGGGTGCATGTTTGCAGAGATGAATGCAACAAGGTAATGGAAATTGACTCCCCTTTATCTTGCATTAGAAACTAAGAGTAAAGAGTAGTAATTTTATTAATTTTTCAGACCATCTATAAATACATTCTACACAGGAACCATTAGGGTTTATATTGCTATTCAAATAGTATTTTCAACACTAACTGTGGTTAGAGTAGATTTTCTTCAATTGTATACATGAAGGAACCATCAGGGTTTATATTGCTGTTCAAATAGTTTTTGAAACACTGACTATAGTACCAAGTTATCACCACACCGACATAGTAGATTGTCACTATCTTTACCTAATTGCGATTCCGATTTGACTATTTAGTACCAAATTCATGTTAGATTATGTGGTGGTGTATTCCTTTCAATTGGTGAGAACCATCTAATGGAATTCTCATATTTTTCTTGCAGGACTGAGATGTGATGAATAAGCATAAGCTGATCCATCCAATTCCCTTGCAGATTCTCCAGAGAGTGGAAACCAGGACCAAGCATGGTTTGCTTTGTTTTCTTCAATGGCACTCGTAAAAAATGGTGTTGCCGAAGAGAGCATGATGGCGGTGTTGGTGGCGAAGGGCCACAGCTGCCTCCTATGTGAGTATTTTTCAGTGTCTTTGTTTTCTTGCTAATCTGAGCAGAGTGGTGGCAAAAGAAGGGGGAGAAGTTGTTGGCACGTAATAGTTAGTAGTTAGCATGACCATCCTATGTATTACATGGAGGCAATCTGTCGATACATGCAGTGATGGTTTGTAGTGTATGTTTATATACATATGTCAATATCACTCTTTTGTATCATGGAACCCTACTTTGTCTTTGAAGTCATATTCTGGCATTAGGTGGTAACTACACCTGCCTTGCACATCTGAATTCTGAAGAGGAAAAAACCAATGTTTAGAGTTTAGACTAACCAAAAAAGTGAACCCATCATCAGTCTTTGAAACTGATTAATGAGTACTCTGAAGATTATGCTGTTGTTTTGGATGGATTCAGTAACTCTAATGTGCAAATTATAAATCCTCTGTTAGCTAAATCTACTTGAGAGGTGTGTACTGTGTAGAGCGTAGAAGCTGTCGATATGAAAAGAGTTGTCCCTTTCCTGCCCCATAGATGTATGTCAAAGAAAGATGATTCTTGCACTTTTTCCTTCTTTTCCTCTCATTGTCCCCCTTTTTCTTTTGTTTCTTGTCTTTTTAGTTGCTTCTTGGTAGGGAGGTGGGTGCATGGAAAGAGACACTTGGTGTGCATTACATTATCATATGCATAATGGGGGTCACTCAACAGCCATAAAGCCAGCAACTTTGTCCCTGGGAGCAGATTTTGTGTATTAACTCATGAAAGCACTCTCAAGTGTGAAAGGGATGTGAGTTAGCTGGCACCAAATCTCCTTAGAACTCCATTGTTAAGCGTGCTTAGGTGGGAGTAGTACTAGAATGGGTGATCTCATGGGAAGTTCTCGTTTACATCCCCGACACACCCATGGCCTTCAAACAAGGTCGGGCCCATGTGGCCTATTTCAAAAAAAAAAAGCACTCTCAAGCAGCATGGTGATATGATATCAAGCAGGGTTTCCTGTCTCTGTTGCACTAGTGCTTTGCAGATGCTAGAGCAATGTTGTGGTGGTGGTGATGCAATGTTCTGCAACATGCTGACATTTTCAGATACAACTTCAAATTCTACCATGATGCAAAAATCTTAGTTGCAGTAGTTAGTTGCTGGATTACTGACAATGCTGTGTTCTAGCATTGTACAAAATACAGTTTCAGGCACTAATTTCCATTGTGATTTACTCACTCTGGTAATCAATGTGACATTTTTAACACTAATCAACACTGTTGTCAAATATACACGACTTTCTTCAAGTGTCAAAACATGGTTATATGGACAGAGGTACGTAGTACTACAAGTTTATAGTAGCACGAACATCTACTGTCTCACATCAGTACATCACATAAGCTTGATGAATATGCCTGCAGCTGCAGCTGCAGCTGATGAGTGGATGCAATCAAGCTTGAATTTTCTAGTGAGTTATTGTGATTGGCAGGAAAAACAGTGCTGAGATGATGTTTTTTTAGCAGCTGACATCTCCAGAATAAATGCATTAGATCAGTTGCTGTAGAAAAATTGGACAATTTGGTGAAGGTGTGTGGTTGGTTGGTGTCTTGAGCTGAAAACGATGGACAGCCGACAGATTTTCCTTGGCTGATTGTCTCCATTTCACACCTTGTTGAATGTTGAGCAAAAGCTTCAAATATTTGCATTCTTCACCCTCTAATCTCCCTTTTTTTCATATCACATTGCATGGAAGACATGGATGTGGCAACACCACCCTGTACGTACTCGCTAGGGTGTCTCTTTAATGGAAAAGTTGGATTCATGCAATTACAATTTTGCCACTTTAGAGAAATACCATTACAATTCACATATTTAGATTTATGTCATTATAAATTCAGAGAACTCCGAACTATACCATTATAAATCTAGAGAATTCCGAAATATGTCATTACAATTTTAGAGAAATCTGAAATATGTCATTAGATTTTGTGAGAGCTACAATTTCAGAATGATATATATCTAAATAGACGAATTGTAGTGGCAAAGTTCTAAAACACGATAATTGTAATGACATATATCAAAAAAAACCTTTAATATATGCACAAGACGTTGAATCCTAACCGAACGGTTGGGATCTGTTGACTGTTCACAAACGTTGGGGATTTAGAGTCTGTTTGTTTCGGCTTCTGACAGCTGCAGCTATTTTTAGAATCTGATACGGAAACAAACGGTCTAGATTCTGATCTCAGATTGTAAGAATCAATAACTGCAGAATCTGGAAATGAACCAGGATTCATAAGCTGGAAAACACTAGCTACTCAGACTAGCTAGCTATTGAGAATTTTTAGCTGCTAGAAGCTGAAACAAACAAGCCCTTAGATATTAAGGGTTTCTGTATAGTCATATAATTTAACCATATGATTGTGCATTTCTTAAAAATCTGCATATTAGTGTGCCAAAAGGGTTTATATATAGCCCTAGGATTTAGACAGAAAATTGTCTGAAATCACACGACCAAAAAATCTATAATCCAGCCCAGTAGATAGAAAGAAGAGACCCATATATGAGAAATCTTGGCCCATTTAAATCTAAATCTCATCTTAATTAGTAGTACATTTATGGCCTGTTTATACAGTTTTCGATATTTTTTTAAGATAAAATTTGCCATTACAATTTTCAAGAATTTGCAAAATACCACTATCAGTCTCCCATCTACACACCGATGACATATTACGAAACCGTGAAAATATAATGGCACATAAAAAAATAGCCTTTTTTAATGCTTATCAAATCTAGCTTTAAGAAACCTTGATACGGAATTGTAGGAATTTTATTTTAAATTAAAACGTTTTATTTTATCGTATAAACTCTAGATTAAATATAGATCTCGAAGCAAAAGCTGTGCCAAACATGCCCTAAACAGCTTTGGCTTTGCGGAAAGAAAGAAAGAAAGAAAGAAGATGTCAAGTATTGGCTTTCAGTATAACATGGGCAAATTTGTTTTGCCTTTGGTATAAAAAAGATTCATAAGAACTGGAAAGTTGCATGATAGGATTGGGAGAGAAGAAAGCACCTGAACCTGAAGAACTCAGAAGAGAGCAGAAGCAAGGTGATGCAGCTGAGTACATACATGACATGAAATCTATCCAACTTTTGCATTTTCATTGTCCTGTGAAAAGGCAATCCATCCAATAGTTAAACAGCTTACAAAAAGGCACTGTAAAAAAGCTGCAATTTAAGAAACTCAGGATGAGGATGGAGATAAGAGCAAGATGGTGCATGAAAAAAGGGGAAGACAGAGTGGCTTCCAGTGCACCACACACTGATGAAGCACCACTGGGAAAAGATCAGCTCCAGGGTCCACTTCTTTCAGCTGTAGCAAATTCAGAGAAAATCCTGCTGATTATCACCAATAGCTAGATTTACATGTGCTCACAGAAGAGTGCTGGCTATCCTGGGAAAAAAATAAATATCAAAGCTAGGATAGTCTAAACCATCAAACTACAACTCAAAGAAAAATATCATGTCACAGTAGCAGTGTTACAGTTTTGCTTAGTGATAGTGATTTGTTACAGTTTTGTTTAGTGATGGCAATTTTAACCAAACGAGTATAAATTTCAGTTTAAATTTATGCACATGGGTTCACGGGTTTGAGTACTCGATTAATGTTAAGTTAGGTATGGGTTTGGTTCGAAACATACGGGTTTACCCGCTTATCTTTACTTTTGCTACCACTACTGCTTCTGCTTCTGTTTCAGTAAACTAGCAGGTTTTTGATAGGTCAAGACGCGGGTTTGGTTTGAAACCTACAGGTCTTGTAGGTATAGGTTTGAGAGTGTTTCGTAGATTTACTTCGCGGTCTTATTGAACGTGCTGGTTTTGTCGGTCATTTTTGCTAATCGATAGTTTGTATATTCATGTTCATTTTCTTGTGTTACTCAACAGCCTAGACTGTTTTAGATACTCACTTACTGAAGATCACAACAGTATAAGCTGATAAGCATTGAGGATTTGGCACTTATATGTCTATGACATGTGGGACCTGGAGCCACATATCAGCAAGACATAGTGTCATAAATCCCCAAATGCCACTCTTGAGCATTGGCTCCTCAAATTCCCCCTGATGATAATATGATAGTATAGCCAATTAGCCATGTCTTTCCACCAACTTTTGAATTCAGAGCCCACATATTGGCCTCCATCAAATCTAATCAGCAACAAGAACTCATCAGTTGGAGGAGGTTACAAGGGACTAAACAAGCCAAACCAAAAGGTTGGTTGCAACTTGCATCTTGTGAAAAGATTAGCCCCCCCCCCCCCCCCCCCCCTACTTGCCCACAACTTAACCAGTGTGTCACATTATGCATTTTGCTTAAAGATGATCATATTCAAATCTTCATGCAGTACATGTACCTCTGGGAAAGGCTAGCAAGAACTGCAGATACAGTGTACTATTGTAGCCTAGTTGCTTTCTCCACTAATGAAATGGCTTTTGTACTGCCCATTTATTTTGCTATTTAGCACTGAAATGTAAAGTCAGGTTTATGGACAGAATCTTCAGAGATTGAGCCTAATGGGGGCATTGGGTGACTTGATCTTTAGAATCCTTAAGAAGGCACATGAACTGAATAAGTGAGATTCTACACTGAACTGATGATGGAATGTTTGCTGAAAAGAAAAAGAGTTTTTTTTTTGCCATGGATGATGGAATGATTGCCATTTCAGACTAAATGAGCTCTTCTCTAGTTCTTGATTTCCTGTTCAGATGCTGTGTCACACTCACTTGACTAACCAACAGCTGCACATATTGAAGTTTTGTTCTTGTAACAGTTTCTAAATGAGAATTTTGTAACATCATGCAAAAAAAACATCTCCCATAGTTGCTCATCTTCTTCTGCAACGTTTTCAGAGGAAAAAAATGTTTTGCTGGCAGTATAATACTATCTTTTTTAACAAGTGAAAAGTGTGGCCTGCTCAAAGTGAAAGTGATGTGGACTCCAAAAACTATAAGAACCCTAATAACCTCTTACTGGCTGTCCTTGTTTTCACTTCCTTTTTTCATCCTTTTTAAACTTTACACATCTCTCTGTCAGATTACTTATTTCATTAATTAGCTTACTAAGTGGAGCATGAATGAGCTTAGTTTTTGGTATGTGAGAGCCTAAGCCTTGTGCACTAAGAAAACGCTCCTTCTGACTCCCTTTGCACTAACCATCATATAAATTACTTTGCTTTTCTAGGATTAACTACTTGGTAGTTAATGCTAGCTGTTGTTGTTTTGTCCGAGATGTATTTAGGGGGTGTTTGGATCCAGGAGCTAAATTTTAGCCCGTGTCACATCAGATGTTTGGACATCAATTTGAAGAACTAAACGTGAACTAATTATAAAAATCATTATAGAATCAGAGGATAATTCACGAAACAAATTTATTAAGCCTAATTAATCCATAATTAGCAAATGTTTACTGTAGCATCACATTGTCAAATCATGACGTAATTAGGCTCATTAGATTCGTCTCGTGAATAATCTACTAATTATGAATGAGTTTTATAAATAGTCTATATTTAATACTCCAAAATAGTATCTAAACATTGGATGTGACACTGTATCCAAACACCCCCTTAGCTTGATTTTTGTGAAAAATATTTGAGTTCATCTCTATCTCTTAAAGATTTGACCTTATTGTATTGAATGAGATGAATAAAGAAAAAAAATCCTTGTATCTTATATCTCTCTTTTTTCTGTGTGATTATTTATCGACGTAGAAGACGCTTATAGCATCTCCAAGAGTTGCTTTAAAAAATGATTCCCTATATATCTTTTTGAGATTCATTTTTAAGATGTAAATCACTTTAAATATATTTTTCCAATAGAATATCTAAATTGGAGTATGTGAGTATGTTCCTTATAAGTAGGAACGAAAGAATTAATTTTAATGATTTTTTATATTTTTGGGAGTTATTTAGAGTATCTATTGGAGTTGTTTTTGTAATTGTAATCCCAAAAAATTATAGAAGGGAGCTATTTAGAGCTTCTCTTGGAGATGCTCTTACACCCTGTTTAGGATTCAGAACCAAACATTTTTTTTAAAAAATAATAATACATTTTTAATTCATAATTTCAAATCTGGTGCGTTGAATTTTAGAATTTGCAAAAATAAACTTATGTCGGTAATTGATCTGCCGATCTAGACCAATCGACTCTACATCTAGGGCGGATCGGGCTAGATCAACAGACCATAGCTCGACAAAAAGGTTATTTTGTAAATTCTAAAATCTACCTGCTAAATTTGAAATTTTAAATAAAAATATATTATTTGTATTGAATATAATGGTATTGAAGAAATAAAAATGATTTGTGAACCAAACTAGCTATAGGAAGATACAGATAAAATCTTATTTTTTTGTGAAACCTTATCAAGTATTTAGGAGTAATGAATTGAGAGGTAATTAAATATGAAACTTGTACTAGTAGTTAGGAGTAGAAGTAGACGAGTTTGTTCATTTGTCGGTAGGATTAGAAGGCTAAAAATCATATCTTTCCGGTTACATTTTGTCGTTGACCCTGTCCTGATCCGCTTGCATCTCATCCGTTGACTTGGAAGTTTGAAACATTCCAGTGGGCTGTTGGCACCGTGGAGGCAGCCAGCCATGGCGGAGTCGGCAGCCGGCAGGCATATTATTGACATTTGACAGCGTGGAGTGGTAGTAGAAAGATTCTCCGTCACTCTCAATGCCAGACGTGGAGGGTACTACGAAACCCTGGTGTTGAAGGTGCAATCGATCATACACAACAGTGACACTGTCCTTCCTTCCCTTCCATTCCATCGACGACGCCAACGGGGGATCGATTTATGGTGCTAAATGAGCTTCCTGTTCATGTCTGCCTGGCCAAATTTGTAGTTTTTTTTGCCACCCTTGACATGCAGATCTTACCCAGGTTAGTAGCTCGAGCACAGGTGCACAGGTACTTTTAGTGCCACTTGATCCCTTTCCTCCCCCTCTTGGCATCATGATTAGTGTACTTTTAAGCACCATTTGCAGTGAAGAGGCGACTAAACTAATCGATTCCAGCAGTGGGGAGATGGAAGGATGGATGGTGTTGGGAAAGCGAGTCCATTTGGGGAGTAAAAAATTATGGAGCCTTGCATTGAAGAGCAGCAGCAGCAGCAGGAGGAGGAGGAGGAGGCTGCTTCATCAGGCTAGTGGTAGATCAGTGCCAACTTTGGCTCAAGTTGAGGGGGAAGGAGAATGCTTTTCTTGGTTTCAGTAATCCCCATTTATACAGAGGCGTCTCCCCCGTCCAGTCTTGTCTCCTCTCTCTCCTCTCCTCCCCTCCCCTCTCCTGGTCACCTCAGCTGCGGTTCTTGTTGTCCTCTTCTACCCCCCTACCTCATCGGGAGGCTTCCTGGCTTTTTTTTGCTGCTGAAATGTGAGTGGCCTTTGCTCCTCTCGTGCATGTCTTGGATCCTTCCGCTTTGGTTTCTTGCTGCGCCCGGGAAGATTCTTGCATCTGCGCGCTGCTGCTGCTTTGTGCACTTGGCTGGCTGCTCTCCCTTGTCAAGTTCTTGGCTTGTGAGCTGAGTTCCACCATTTGGGAGGTGGAAATCCTTGGGTGTGATCTCTGGGGTATAATCTTGCATTTTCCCCTGGTTATTCATGTGGTTTGGGGTCTTCTTGTTTTAGTTCTGGTACTAAAGTATGAACCTTTGTGAGTTTTGATGCATATGTTTGTATGGTCATCTATTAGTTCAGCTCTTGGAAAAGTTACTTTTTTTGGCCCCTTTCAGTTCTTGGTTTGCTTCATCTGTCTTGTAATCTTTGTTTGTCCATCTCATTCTGCCTCCCCCCTGCCATTCTTTTGGATTTGGTTCTTGAAGAATAAAAGGCTTATCTTGTTTCAAGCCATGTGACTTTCCATTTCTTTTTGAAGTTTCACCTGATTTGATGCTTGTTTATCTAATTGTTTTTTGGTGCTTGTGATTGCAGTGAGTGGCTAGGTGCTTAATATAATCCAGCCCCGGAAAACATTGGACAGGCCATCGAAGTGGTTGGAAGACACAATGATGAGCTTCAAGAGCCATGAGGGATTTGGGCAGGTTGCTGCTGCGAGCAAGGCCTCCAATGGAGCCTCACTGCCATGGTGGACAGGATCCCAGCTGCTGTGCGGCGAGTCAATGGTTCAGGGGAAGCCGGCGACGTCGCCGGAGGGTGCTTGCCGGGATGACCACTTTCAGGTTGTGCCGAGAGCTCAGACTCCGTTGGATCCTCCGGCTCCACAGACGAACAGGGGGATCCCTGAAGTTCTGGAGTTCTCCATGGTTCCAGGTGAGGCCGTCCTGCCTTTGTGAATAAGTGGACTTGATTAATCTATCTTTGCATACTCATATAAAGAGTAGGGATAGTGTCAAACATTTTATATAGTGGATCTTTGAAATGAACCAGAGAAATGTTGGTAATTCTGGTTTAAAATTTTCTTTTCTTTGATACACAGGTAATATGACACAAGAGCAGCTTTAACTCTCCACCATTTTATTCATTTAGTACATAACCTAGTATGATTTATACAAGATAATACTGCTAGAGTGCTAGATAGATTCAGTCCTTCTGGAACTTACACGCCTGATATGTAAAATTAAATTGTGAGTACATCATAAATCAACATGTTTAGTTCTTTCGATATCTATTGCCACATGATTGTGTTGATGAGATGACAGAGATATTGAAAAATGGATGAAGAAATTTTAATCTCTGATAGGAGTACAGACCATTGTTGACATCTTCTATTATGTGAACTCTGGATATGTAACTGCTTTGGGGCATTTGGTTTCAGGTAAAGGAGAAAAAGGTTTTGAGCAATCTGCCACTGTCGCTATTCAGTCACCTTTTGCACAATATAATGACCATTTTGAGCTGGGCCTTGGTCAATCTGTGGTAAGCTTTCTCCCCTATTTGTGTATGTTTACGCGTTGAATAAACACCAACCTCGCAAATGAAAATGTTGTTTCCTGAATTTCAGAGTGCTGAATTGATATATGACTTCTATGTTTCAGGTTCTCTCAAATTATCCTTATGCTGACCAGCACTATGGCCTACTTTCTCCTCATGGAATGGGATCAACGGTATGTTTTAGTTGATCTTTGAGGAGTCGTCTTCAGAGTTTCTCTGGATCTGAAGAAAACACAGCTAACTGTAGCAAAACTATCAGAAAACTAAAATATGTGTACAATACTTTAATCCATTGTGCGTTTGAATTCCACAGTTGGAACAATATTGTGAAATGATTCCTTTACTTTGCTGCAAACTGGATTAATGTTAGTTGGATGATTTGGTATTTGTGAAATTCATCAATGCTTGAGTTTTTTCAACTATTTTTTCTCTTCTTTGAATGCTAATACGATTTGTTAATTATTCAATAAACAAGGAAAGAATTACTTTAGTATCTTATCTGACAACGTACAAAAAGGGATGCAAAATATATTGGTAAATAAAATGAACGGTGATAAGTTATAGCTTTGGCAATAATAACACCGTGTAGTTTTCTTTCATTCATGCCAGATTGCCAGGACATACTTTGTTGCTGGATTTTTTCTCCCTATTGACATTTCAACAAAGATTTGAAATATGAATTATATTTGGTTTCATGTTGTAGTTTTCAACTGGCATCCTCTGTTTAAGGTTCTAAGTACATTTTTATTTTTTTATAAGAGGCTCTAAGTAATACATGCGAATTAATAACTGTTCCTCCATTTTTCTTTGTGGACTGCAGCTTAGCAGGCGAATGCTTATATCACCAAATATGCCAGCTGATGCACCAGTTTACGTGAATGCAAAACAGTACGCAGGCATCCTTCGGCGTCGCCGTGCTCGAGCTAAGGCAGAGAGGGAGAATAAGCTGGTCAAAGGCAGAAAGGTGTGACAACTCTGAACAATCAATGAAGGCCAAAACTGTTCCCTACTTGCCTGAGTAAAATGTTTTAATTCCATTTGCGCCGCGTCATGCAGAATTTCTTCTCGTCCTTCTGCGTTCACGTGAGTGCTTTTTGATAATGCAGCCATATCTTCACGAGTCGCGCCATCTTCATGCAATGCGTCGTGCAAGAGGCTCTGGTGGGCGCTTCCTCAACACAAAGAAAGAGACCAATGGGAAAAACGGAGGTGGAACCAAGAAGGGGATGGACATCATCCCACCTCTGCACCCAGCTGCATCTTTCAGTTCAGAGATCCAGCACTCAGAGCAGTGCAACCCAAACAGCGTTTCCAGCCTATCTGGCTCGGAGGTGACGAGCATATATGAGCATGAAGATGTAGACCACTTCCACAGCTTTGAGAACCTCCGGACACACTTCTTCACCCCGCTCCCAAGCATCATGGACGGTGATCATGGGGCTGGTAACCCCTTCAAGTGGGCAGCAGCCTCTGATGGCTGCTGCGACCTCCTCAAAGCATGACTAGAGGGGGGATACCGGACAGCCGAAGCTGGCAAACACCGGCAGTATCTGCTGGCAATTCCCAGCTCCAGGTCAGGAATTGTCCCTGCCAATCATGGCTGTCGTAGGCAACTCATTCTTGGCTCATGGCAATGTGGTGCTTTCGCTCATCGCCTACTTGTCCCGGAAACTCTAGCGCCGGTTTCTGGGATCCTGTGGTGATTGGAACACCCCTTTGCCCCCCCCTAAAAAATATTATCTAAGTTGATACTACTTGCTGCCATTATCTGAACCGAATAAAATCTGGAACTTTGGAGTGGTGAGTGGTGGGTGGTTCCAGTGGTACTGATGTGGTATGTTTGGAAGCTGATAATTACTGTCTACTGAGACCTTGCTCTGTTCATGTACTGAACTATTGTAGTAGCATGTTGATGAAACTTTTGTGGGCTTGGTTTGCACTTTTGATTGCTAAAGAACTCGAATCTCGCGATGTATTTTGACTATTTGGGATTTCAGTTTCCATCTTTTTAATGTTGTAACTGCAAGAACCAAGAAGACATCTGGAAGATCTTGTTTATTTATGTTTTTGCCTCCAACCTCTTTGACCATCCTGACTGGGAACTCATACTAGCAGAGATACTGAATCTTTTTCTGCTTATTTTCTGAACAAAAGTGGCAAGAATCTTACTTGTTAAGGTTTTATCAATCTCCCTATGATGATCACAGAATTCACATAAACACATGCAATTTCATGAAAAAAAACAAATGCACTGATTTCACAGAAAATGAAATGCAGCGTGGAAAAGCCGGAAGAAGTGAATTTCAGCGTAAAAATCTCCCATTACCTAACGAATGTAAAGATCTCACCATTTCCATTCGATTCCTGAGATGGCGGGGAGCTACCTTGCAGGATGGCTCATGAACTCGGGATTGGACTCGAGGGGAGCCGCCGCCTCCCCATGGAGGATCATGCGCCGGAGAAAGGGACGATTTTGCCGACGCTGCGGTCTTGCGCGCCGGCGCTTCCCGATTCCTGAACCAGGCCAGGGTCTGCGCCGCGGGGTTGCTCACTCTCCCCGGCTTCGCGCGCACCACCTCTGATTGAGTTCTTCGCTCCAGAGATGGCGGCGGCGGCGGCGGAGGCGGCGGCCGGAAGTGGATGCCGCGGAGCATGCCGCCCTCGGCCATTAAGCAGAGGATCCAAGCCCCCGGATGCAGGGGGGAGGAGGTTGATGTGGTGGCTAGTTTGATAATGTTTCGCATTGC